>VXAZ01003116.1:60514-194486 GCA_013399875.1 Gymnorhina tibicen
GGCCCTGGGCGGGGGGTCCGTGCGCTGCTCCGGCACTTACTGTGTCACCCCTGTCAGTCTGTCAGCCTGTCCCCTCGGCAAGGATAAAAGTAATTGCCCACCAGCCTCGCCGCTGCCGCCCGAAACAACTTTGTCTCCTTCCAGTCGCTGGGAAAGCTCCTCTTTTTCCTTCTTCTTCAATAAGGGGAAAAAAAAAAAAACCACCCAAAAAACAACAAACGAGCCTCAGCAATTTTAAAAATTAGAAAAGAAAAAATCAATTTGTCTTTTTTTTTTTTTTTTTTTCCTTGNTTTTTTTTTTTTTTTTTTTAAGAGTGGGAAGCGTGAAGGTGGGAGGGGAGAGGAGCAGAAAAAGGAAACATTTGGAGCTTTGGAGCTCTCTTTTCCCTCTCCTTCCCCCCTCCCTCCCAAGATGGCTTGAAAAACTTAAAAGGGGACAGCGATGAGGGGGACACACACACCGAAAAGCTCGGGAGGAGGGAAAAAGTTTGAGGGGTTAGGGGGTTGTGTGTGTATGTTTGGTCTTTTTGTTTGTTTGGGGTTTTTTGTTTTGTTTTTATAAAGCCTTAGATTCCCAGAATGACCCAAACGACGACAAACACCCGGGAAAAGCAGGCACAAGAGAGGAACGAGCGAGAGAAAAGAGTTTTGCTGGTCAGTAAACTTCAAGCTGCTGGGATGAGGTCATTGGTGTAAAAATAAAGCGATGGCGTCATTTGAAACCAATCCCAGTGAATGAACTCAGCCGGGGGGTGAAGGTGGGGGGAGAGGGTGAAGGAGAAAGAGGAGGAGCAGCGAGAGAGGATCCCTGCGGGGCCGCGGCGGTAGCGGCGGCCGCGCAGCCCCGGCGGCGGGAGGCAACGGCGGGGGACGAGGGGGAGGTGGTCTCTCGCTTGTCCCCCGGGGGAAACACGGACCCGCTGCCCGTGGCCCCCAGCGACAGCCGCCGGGCCGCCCCTGGGAGGAGCCGCGGCCGCGGAGCGATTCAACCGAGCCACCGCCACGGCCCTTCCCCGCCCCTCGCCCGGCCCTCGCTCCGCTCCGGCCTCTTCGCGGGGCTCGCCCCGCCCGCGGCCCCTTCCCCGCGCGGCCGGGGTCCTGCCGGGCATGTGGCGCCTCGCGACGCCTCGGCCCCGCAGCCTTGGCCCCTCGGCCTTGGCTCGCTCGGCCATCTCCCCTCTGCCCTGCACCGGCTGAGGGGGCATCCCTAAATACCGTCCTGGCCTTTGCTTTTACAGTGTGCCGCTGTGCGGTGCGATGCAGAACCACCCGGGTGTGAAGGCGTCACATCCTGCTGCGGTAATGTTATGGGATCATACAATCACAGAGTGTTTGAGGGAAGGGAGCTTAAAGTCATCCGGTTCCAACCCCTGTCACTGAAGTGGGCAGAGCACCCTGTGGGCCATGTTGAACACTGGGGGCCTTTGTCCTTTAGATAACCTTGCTAAATAAATTTGAAAATCTGAAACTGCCCAGTGAAAATCTATGCAGATACACAGAAGTATATGTTAGTTTTGTCTGACATGTATCTGTTATGGCTTGTACCGATCTGATCTAGCGAGGTACATCCTTCAGGGGCTACACGGGTCCTGTCTGTCTTATGCATCCCTGTTCCACGTATGACAGAATATTCTGCAGTCCTCTTTCTCCCTCAGAGGCATCATTACTATGGGGAACCTGCCAGCACTGCTGGGTACGCAGGACAACTTGCACACCAAAATTCAAACTCCAATCCATCACCTCTGATGGCTTTTGAATCGCTGTGCCAGAAGCCCTTGGAAGACAGCATGAGGAAGAGGATTATCTGTATGGGTCCTTACATTCTTGGTGGCTGTCTCTTCAAACAAAGTGCCTTTGGAAAAGCACATGGCTATCATTCACCAGTAAAATGGTTTGGGTGGTTGGTGTTTCAGGCAGCAAGTAACTCAGAATAAATTGTATGGCGGTGGGCTCTGTCCTGGCAATACTGACCAAGAACCACCTTGATGAAGGGCCTTGTGTTAAGGAGTTGTGAGCTGTCTCACGAGAAAGCCTTGTTGGCACTCATACTGAACAGTCGCGTCCTGTGCGAGGGAGTGCAGAGCATGCAGGAGACAGAGAAGCCCAAGCTCCATGAGAGAGACAAAAGATCAAAAGCAGTGAACAAATTATGGTAAAGCAACTAACACTGGGATGTTCACTATTTTGCACGTGTCTGTTTTCCAGTAGCTGAAAAGCAGTTTTGCCCTTGTGTCTTGATTAAACAGTGGCCCCAAAGATGCCTTTCCCAAACCCCCAAAGTGCCCACAGCATTAAAAATCTGCACAATTAACTGCTGGTTAACAGAGCTAGAACTGACCCATTTTGACGAAGGGGATCAGAGAGCGTGCCAGAGAAACCGGAGGTGATGGCCAGTGCCCCAGCTCTTTCATTCCAGAAAACTGCAGGAACAAATAGTTCCAGCACGGTTATCCTCGCAAAGAGAAGTGGGGAGCAGCGGAGAGAGGTGCGTGATGAGGAGGAAAGACATTTCAATTCTCTCTTCCCTTTTGTCATCTCTACTCAGTAATGCCTTATTTAACAGGTTTGGGCTTTGTTTAAATTGTGAGACTCTAAAAGTTTACTGACTGTAAAACTGTAAGAATAAGAAGTACTTGTGATCTTTTGAAAATATTTTTCTTTTTAGCTGGAAAAAAGGGTATATGCAGAAAAACCTGTACTAGAACAGCAAGTTAAAACTTTTTCAATATAGAGTCAGGATATTTCTTTTTCCTAATGTAATAAAAGTGTGACAAAACCAGTGGTATCACAATTAATTCCTGCACATTGAAGTTATTACTAAGAATAACTTTTCTTTTCACCTGAGCTTGAGCCGAAAGTCTGATCTGGGTGAACACTGCAGGGTGAAACTGGACAGGTTCAGTGCTAACCTGAAGACACCAGCAGGAGTCAAGGAGGACTCAGACACAGCAGCATCAGACCTCGCTTCATTGAGAATAGGAGCTGCATCCTTTATCTCCTGTATGCAGTAGACAAATGAGAGCGTGTTGGCAGCTGACGTCCCTCAGCTGGCCGTGGCCGCTCGTGTAGGAGCAGTAACTCCTTTGCATGTCAGTCTAACTCCAGCTTAACTCTTTTTTTTTCCCTTTGAGAGCCTTTTGTTCCTCCCTGCCACTTGCACAGAGCAAGCTCCTGGAAATGATCTGAACTGCAGGTGCAAACCAGGAGAGAGTCAGGCCTTAGTTTGGCAAACACCTGAACCATCTGGGAGAGAGAGAGTGCCTGGCTTTGGTGGTGTCCCTGGCTGCTGGCCTCCCCTCCCCAAGTTTTTAAAGTCCGTCAATTCTGTGAAATCTATTTTGCTACACTTCTGGGGATGGATTTTTTGGCCTAAGTTCACTGTTCCTTTTGAGAAAATGGTACTGAAAGAGTTAAAAGTTAGTGTTCCTTTCTTGTGCCACCTCATGAGACTTATGAGGTAAGAAGATCAGAAGTGTCTATATGGGGTAAAACAAGGGCAAAAGACATTATGGTGGCTATCCAACAGGCTATGCAACAGCCCTTGAACTTTGACATTCCCCCATGTGCTACCCGTTCATGTCTCACTTCTGGCAGGAGTGGCTGCAAGCATGTCACCCCCACCTCCTGGGGGCCAGGGAGGGGCAATAGCTGGGTGCTTTCAAGAGCTGGAGGTCATGCACCTTGTTTACAAAGGTTTCTCTTTCTTTATTAGTAACAGCTAGCACAGCTTTCTGTTCCTTTTCCAGCTAATGGATTTTGTGGCACTTCATTTGGTTAATCAGTTAGCAGTGATTAAACAGGGGAAAGATGAATGACAGCCTGAGTAACGTCATCATGGTTTCTGTACAGTGGAAAGGAGTGGTTTGCCAGGGAAACCTCTTGCAAAATAAGTGAGAATTGAACTATAAGCACAGAATTTACCATGCTTTAAAATCCTCTTGTGGGTGCTCACTTCCTCCATAGGCTGAAGTGGAGTTGTTGAAGAGGTTATCATTCCCAGACAGCTCCCAGTCACCTTCATGGCTGTCTTCTGCCAAAGGCTACCACCTCCCCTCCCTACCAGCAAGCTGCTCACTCAATCCCTCCCAAACTCGTTTTGGCCAAAGTCAACCAGAGCAGCTTAAGCAGTTTAAATAGTAGAAGTCAGCTGCACTGGTTTGTTTTGGCTGAAACAGATTAGGGGAAACACAAGTCACGAGATGGGAAGTGAGGTGATGACTTTTTCATGGAGAGCTTCAGGGGCGGTGGGAGGTTAGGCCTAATCTGCTTTCAGAGCAGACTTTTGTACCAGACATAACTGCTACCGACAGTTCTTCAGGGTATTTAAAAGTAGAGGTGTTGCTGAGATACCCACATGGAAACATCGATAGCATTTTTAGATGCTACTTGCTTTGTTGGCATGGAGAGCAGGGTACAGCAGTCAGAGCGGCACAGGTTTGTGGGACAGCAGCAATGGGAACACGAGCATTTGGAAACCAGTACCTATAGAAGATGTAGGACTGAGGGTGGGGAAAGAGCAGAAGAGAGAGAAAAGTTTGTGGCTGTAGATCAGTGGGAGATCACAGAGCTCAGTCCGGAGAGGAGGGATTTGAACAGCATGCAGGCATCAGGGACACGGGGTGGCAAGTCACGACGCTCAGGGGCTAACAGTGAGCTGGGAACACTCAGTGTCTCCCCATTCTTCCCTTCCACGTGTGCATCAGACCTTGGAAGCTCTAACCCTCTGGAAAATTGTTAAATGAGAATAGCCTCACTAGTCTGTCACTGCAGGTAGTTTTCACAGCTCTACTTCCCCGTAGCTTCTCCAGGACTGCCAGATTCACAGCCCATCCAACAAGCTGGGGTTGGTATGCAAGTGGAGGGGTCGAGGTTTGATGCAGATATGGGGTTTGGGCTGGGAATATAAGACAAGATGAAGCAATATTCTTGTTCTCTGTAGGACAACAGTGGGTGATTTGGAGCAGTGAAAGAGAAAAGAATTACAGGAACTGGAGCAGCACAAAACACAGAGAAAAAAGGAATGAGAGAGAGCATCAGCTGTTTGCTTCCCTGTAACTCCTTACTTCATAAACCCTGTATCCATTACTCAATAGAAATGTACATTATTTCTATCTCTACAATCTTTGTAGAGATACCCTTTATTTTTGTAAGCCTTTTGTGGGACAGAGGAGCATCATGAAACCATGTTTTATGGATGTAAGACTGAGTTACTGAGATGAAGTAACTCATCCAAGGCAGTATATATAGCAAGATGGTTGCAGATCAGAGAACTGAACCAAGTTCTCTTAAATTTCAAATCTAACCACTAATTCATCCTTTTCCCTCTCCTCTCTTGCATCTTGGAAAAGAAATAGTAACTTTTGTTTTTCTTACCTGTGCAGGCAATTATTAAAATTAAGCAGTTGCACAAAAGCTTGTTGGCTTAGCTTGCAATTAAGAGACACACACACATATAATGCTGTAAGTGAGATACAGAACATAAGACAGTGTGAAAAGACAAAGGAAGAAGTAACAACAATTTCTGGTTCTATGGATGGCCTTTATGAAGCTTAGGGGGTTTTGATAAATTCTAATCATCTTAAACCGAAAAAGAATGTACAATTTTCATGGTCAAGCCACTTCTCTATGAAACAGCAAGATGAATTTTCAAGGAGGCATTAGAAATTTGAGATCATAATAAATATTATTTACAGAAAAGGAGCATAATAACATGTTGTCATCAGGAAACAGAATAATGAAATACTCTTCTCAAGAAACAGCAAGTTCAGACAAATCTACAGCAACTGAAAAACTTAACTAGTAACATTTCTCACTTTCCTATATATCCAAAGAGAGAATACTAAATAAAAACAACAAAAAAGCTGATACATTAAAAAAAAATCACAAACACATTCCAGAAATTAAGATAGTTGTCACAATAAACACCCACCTCACTTACTTTTTGCTCTTACTCACTGTTAGTCACTTGTCTGTAGGCTGGTACACTTCTATTGAAATGAACTGGTAATGGGCTGTAAGCACAGATGGTGTAAATCATCATTGCTCAACTCACACTTCAGTTGCTATGCTAATTTATACTATCTGGAGAATGGCTTTGTGTGTTCATGTTTTGTTTGTGGCCAATGATGAATCAGAAGTAAAACGTATTTGCGTTTATTATGAGGGCAGCATAAAATGTATGAGGTCTTTGACTATTCATATCCTTCTTTTTAACTGCTTGAGTACTTCAAATTATGTGGGATATAGTAATTACCAGCCTTAAATAAATGTTAGACTTCCTGTTTTTCTAATAATGAAATATTTTCTTAGGAATACCGAGGCTATGATAAAAAAAGTACAGCATTCATAAAATGCTTTAAAGTTGTGATATGTTAAATGTCATCTAGGTCAATACAAACCGTTAAGTACAAAGTTACTGTCTTGACAGCATGCTAAAGTGAGCTCACAATCAGGAAAATAGTTTAAAAGTCTGAATGTAGAAAGAGAATGTATAACCTGTGCTAATGAAGACCAGTTTATTTATATTTATTTATTTTAAAATTCTTTTTAACATATGTACACAGGAAAGGAAATTTTCAGACCGTTTTAGAGTCTTTAGCATTTCTTGTAATCCATTTTGTTGTTTCTGCTTGACACTCTTGACACTTACAGGTATCCTAAACATTGTGGATTTGGTAGGTTGCTGTTTATTTAATTCTAAAGTGCACTTTGGGTGTTGCAGTAATACGCAAGTGAAACTCCATTGTATTCAAATGGATTATGATAGAGATTTCAATTCCGTGGGGTCTTTAAAATGTACTTAATAGATAAAAAGAGCCTAATATGAAAAAGGAAAAGACAGACAAACCCATAAGGGACATGAAAAATAAGGCTGGGTTCTAAAAGGGGAAAGAAAACCAAGTTAATTACTTTTTATTGTTGCTGTGGGAAAGAAGGGCATGAGCACCACAATGACCTGCATTTATATGCTTTCATTCATATAAACTTTTAAGTGGATAACACCCAGAACATCAATATTTTGGCCTTACAGTAAAAACATTCTTAGGATAAAAGACTGTTAACTCTGAACAGAGTCTTATTTTGTTGAATGCACTGCTCAGAAAATTGTCAGTCTGAGATTAGCTCAATTGTTGACAATAGAGAGCAGAGTTTGTCAAGAAAGACAGGTGAAAATATCAGGTTACAGAGAAAAGAAGCATCTGAAAATTTCAGAACGTGTCTTTTTTTTTTTTTTTAGATGCAAGGTGGAGGTGAGGTGAAGGACTGCTGGTTTATTTTTACATTGCCTTCTTGACTAGCCTTCCCATGGTAAGGAACAAGCTGGCTTCTGTGTGTTAGGTATGGGTACAACTCTTTTAGCTCTGCAGAGGGGTTGAAAATCTTGCAAGAGCATATCTGCATCAAAGCAGTTTGCCACTTGATCTCCTTGTAGCCAGGGAAGAATCATTAATGTACTAAAAATGTTTAAAACCCTGGTTTATATTCAGCCTGCAAAAAGAAGGGGAGAAGATCAATGAGGGTGAAGCACAGGGCTGCAAATACAGTGCTTTATTTTCTTTGTGAAGGTCTGCCTCAGACTTCTCATGGCTTATTTGAAGCTGCTTGTGCTTACCTCAGATATAAATTTGGCTTGTTGACTCTCCAGTCACTAAAAATTGTTTCAAGCCATTGATCAAATGATGATGAGTTCCAGATAGTGTTATGCTGAAGAATGTGCCTCTTCATGACCATTTAAGATCTAAATGGGATATTACGAAAGCAAATGGGGCAGAAGGGTTTTAAGAGGGGGAATTTCAAGTAGAGGACATGACTTACCAAGACATTTTTTCTCAGCAGCTGTGAAAGCTCAGAAGAACTTCCTAGACAGGAACATATGAGGACACAGTCTTTTGTGAGCCAGTCAGTGGAGACAGTTGTGGGAAAATGGTAGATGCAATTTGAGTTCCAGAATATAAAAGGAAAAAGAAGCCCCTGTTAGAAAGGCCTGTCTAATTACTAAGTTGCAGAAATTATATGTTTATTCATCTGTTATTTTGTAGTGGGACCTACAATTAAATGATGTCAGCCACAGTTTAAGAAAAATGGCTATTATAACTGATGATTCATTTAAAATACCTTCTTACCATCTAATGCCAGCAGGAGAGGAGGCTGCAGTTGTACTAATGCTGAAAGCTGAAAAAAGAGCACGGTTCCCCTTTGGCTAACAGCACGTGAACAAACACTTCAGCCACTGGAGAGGAGATGGCAAAATAGGAACAAGGCTGCCCAGCAAGTGGTAGGGAAAGAGTGAACCAAAATCTGTCAGTGGCATGGGTGTACAGAGCTTGGGAAGATGCAGGCAGGTGCCTTGGCTGGGCCCGTCTATCAGGTGATGCTCTGCCTCCCAGTTTCCTACCCTCTGCTGCTTACTGTGTGGTCCTGACACTTCCCTTGCTGTGGATCTGGCATTGTTATAATGCAACATGAGCCAGTCCATCTTGCCAATCCAACAGAAGTAGAGCGAGTTACTCTTTTTGTCAGTCATTCAGCTGACATCTGTTGTCTGACAACGGAGGAAAGCTCTTTAGAATGAGAGTGGTCAAACACTACAACAGGTGCCTAGAGAGGCTTCCCCACCCTTGGAGATGGTCAGTGCTGGAACAGACAAGGTCCTGAGCCAACTGATCTAACTTTGGAGCTGGACTGAATGTTGAGGTTGGCTCTGCTGTGAACAGGGAGTTAGACCAGCTGGCCTCCAGAGGTCCCTTCCAACCTGATTTGTTATATGGGGTAGTCATGATTCCTATATCTTGTATTATTTTACATTGAGAATTCTCAGTGCATCAGTGTCCCTGGCTGAAACTTTATCCGTCAAACATCAGGATAGTCCTGTCACTATTACAAAATTTCAGTGTATGAATTTCTATGTTTAAATTGTTATGAGCAAAGTGATTTCAGGAGGAAGTCAGTTTTTAAAAATATAGATCCTCTAAGGTTAATCCTATTATTGCTAAACCAAATATTCCAAAGTCAGGTTATTGAAGATGAATTTATACTGTAAAAATGACTAAAGTAACATGTACACAATTAAAGTTTACAAGCAAGCTTAACTTTATGTTAAAGAGGGACTCTGCACTAGTCATACAATTATACACAATGTATTTTAACTGATTCATCTCAGTGGATGTTAAAAACATACTCAGATCCTGTCTCTGCTTTGTCTCTCTGGGGCATGTCTGTGATGCAGTAAGGCTTTTGGATTTTATAGGACAGATAAAAGTTGTTGTTGTGCTTAGCAATTGGATATTTTTATGGTAGCAAATCACATTTATATCCATAGGGAGGCCCTTTGACATTGGTAGAGGTGTGAAAAAAGGCCCTGGAATAAAAGGAGTCAAGGCCATATATATGTAATTTAAGGAACGAAGGTATGAAATCCTTCAACAACAACACCACCAAAATCCCTCGTAACAAATGGAAAAGCAAATATATCTTTAAAAAATCTCAGAGTCTTATTCTGAGTTACATACCTCACTCTCCATAGCTGTTCGTAAGTCGACAGTGTAGCTCCACAGGGCATATTTACTTCCAGTTAAATGTTTCTCAACACTTCTAGAGTGGTGCAAAAGGGCTGTATTGTACTCATTTCTTCTCAGTTGTGCAGCCAGATTGTGAAATGTATAAGCCAAAACATACAAAGACTAAGCAGCAAAGCCATCTAATTTGTTTATGAATGATTTATTATGCCAAGGAACTTTGTAATTTTTTGAAATTATTTTCATTTATTTATACAGACTGCCAGCACTATGGATTCAGGGACATCTGTCTTTTCTGCAGTCCATAAGGCACCTGTTTTGTTTTCAGTAGTTTACACAGGTATGCTCAAGTAGTTTGAGACTCTTTTCTTTCAAACAGACTTTTCAGTAGGTGTGTACCTCCTAATGGCACTTCAATGTATTTTGGTGGGAACACGGCTATAGAATCCACATTGTGTTCAGAGGGGAGGGCAAACCGCCCTGTAAATTGTCTGGCACCAGGGATTTGGACCTCAGAGGTGCTGAACAGATCATGTGTGTGTCACCTACAGCGCCCACCAAATACATGTGTTGCAGATAAATTTGCCTCAGGGTACTTGCCTGCAAAGATTGTGTCTACCCAGTGAGGATCTGTACCACACTGGTAGTGAGTGCAACCTGTCTGGCACTACATGTTCTTTGCTGAGAGGTTTTTTCTATATTAAGTGAGTTGTTCCAGGAACGTACACAATGGCACTTTTCTGGGATTCTCTGTGATTTCCTGTCTTGAAGGATGCCCTGTGACACATCCATTAAAAGTAGTAGTCTGCTGCCAAAACTGATGAGAGATCATCAGGAACTGAGGCAGACGGGACCTCCAGTGTAACTCACAAATTCCAGTTTCATTCTTTGGATTGATGCGTAGGACACCAGTCAGTTCACAACCTCAGCTGTGAATCAACCATTCTTTCTTGAAGCTAGGAATTAAAAAGTCATTTGTTTTGTTTGGACTTCATTTTCAAAATCCCAGTTGTCTCTAAAACATGCTGGGTCTAATCACTGGTTTAGAGCAACTAAAGATCTCATTTTTCAGGAGTGGATCTGTGCTGCCTCACGAGCTTCTATACTCAGTTAAAAATGATGTCTAATTGGGAGTTAAATGCTGGCACCACCAAGTACACAAGTTGCATCTTGGTGGTATTCTACATTTGTGAGTCTCTCCTGTGCCTGGCCAAAGCACATGTGGAAGAGGAGTGAACTTGTGAGAGATTCTGTCCATAAAGCTCCACACAGAGCAGAGCCAATAAGAATCAAGCTTGATTGATTCTTTCAGTACACAGTATAGTACAAACAGACATAATAATCCAGTTTATTTTGGATGATTGATTAATGGGAACATTGCTCATATACCCAGTGCATGACATTTCCTATTACTTGTTCATATCATTTGAGAGTTAAAGGATATAAATACCTAGGAATTTCCCAGCAGTTGGGTTGCCACCTGTCTGCTGAACACATTAAAGGGGGAAAAGGGTGAGTTGTATGCCATTTAAGAATGCTGTAGCTGTCTGAGGGACTCTGAATAACATTTCCGACACTGTCAAGGGAAAATTTTCCACAGCGGTCTCAATACAGACTCAGCAATAAGGTCTTTTCTCCCTGACACAGCTAGACATTTAAAGGATGTTAACAAAGGCAGAGGTAGTGGGAAGGGAGTGTCGGCACTGAAGGAAGTTTACAGTGCTCTGAAGCTGATGCTTCTTTCCATAAGACAAGTCACGAGAGAGCTAAGGCCTCTATAGATGCAATCAAAGTGAGCATGTAGCAAACAGCTGTCAATCTCTGTATAGATTCATCACTTCCTTGGTTAATGTTTATACCTGGCAGTGTAACAGTTAGTTAATAAATAGCTCATTTGCGTGAAGAACTGGAGATGGTAAAAACCAAAAAATATCTGTAACAAACACACATGCAAATCCCCCACCTGCATTTCTTTTTGCAAAACACCTGTCAAACTGATGGCAAAGCTATTCTGTGGCATGACATCATTCAGTTCTATGAAATGACTACCAATGGGTCTGCTCACAGCATCTATAATTAGCTCCTTACCTCTAAGTTTCAGTGATTTGAGCAGCACACTGATGTAAAGGTTTTAAATCAGCTCCTGGAGATGCCTTTGAAACCAAGCAACACCGAACATGGACATCAACACTACGTATGTATGTCAGGCTTTCTCCTGCAGCTTAACCTGGGCCTTACAATCATGGAAAATACTTGGAGAAAACTCCTGAATGTCCTATCTGTAAACACATAGCTGTGGATCTCAAGGGATCCTGGAGAGGATGAAAGCTCCGCTTGTTCTAGGTTTACTACCCCTGAATTACCTCATAGCATCATTTAGCACTTCTGTAGAGATGCCAGTAGATAAAAACCAGGAATGGTCTCTCATGGGGAGGGAGAGCCATTCAGGAATTGGTAAAGCTTCAATGCCCACTGCTCCTGGGTCTGACAGCAAAACTGCTGGAGACGGTGCAGGAAAGGGGCACAAACATCTGCTGCTGCATGCAGAACCACCCTGCACAGCCTGACCAGGAGCGGTTTGTAACACCAGACTGTACAGACATACAGGAAGCAAAATATTTTGTATAGTTTCTAAAACTCCAGTCTTGGTTTCCAGTTCTGGGGGGACGATAGAGTCCCCAGTCACAAACTCTAAAGGGAAATCCTGACGTAGAAGTTCAAAAAAGACCACTTGCTTAAAAAACAGGTAACTTGATTTCAATGCTCATGTTTCACAGAGCCCATTTCCTTCTTCCCTTGGATCAGTCTTGTCTGACATTTGTTTAGCAGTGTTGTAAAATTCAAAAGAAAAAATAAGAGTTCAACGTGTGGGTTTTTATTATGGTCCTTTTAGACACAGGGGAAGTCCATACGCACCCACCCCACTCCTGCCCCGATCTCTTACTTTAATGCTTTTTGCAAACTAGTCAATATTTTCTAATTTTGATCTTATAATTACAGCTAATCCTCCAAATCTTCAAACAGTTGCCACAAATCAATTATGCTTTCGAGTCAGAGATAGCTTGGAGCTTAAAATTGTTTTGTGTGTATATGTGTGTGTGAATGATAAAACTAGATATTTATGTGTTTGTAGTCAATCTTCTTGGTTGTTAGATTTTTGATATGATAGTTCGAGAACTATCAGCAGCCTGACTTGCAAATTTAAATGCCATTTCTTGTAGTGATGCCAAGATCAAAGTGAGCAGAGTTAGAGGCATATGCCTGACTTAAGAGTTTAACAGAACTTCTAAGTCTCTCATTTTAGTTGTTACGTAAATTACTCCAAATACCTGAGAAGCCATTCCAATTTGCTTTGAGTTACCAAGAGAGAAGCTTGGGAGTATTTACATTCATTGTTTAGGTGTCAATATTACTTTTCAAGGAATCTGACAAAGCATCAGGTTGTGTGAACATAGAAAAAGAAATTCAAGAGTATCTGCACTTTTTTACTGGGTTGCACCCGGCCCACCTGATAGGCAAATTTTTGCAACCTCAGTGAAGTAAAATGCAAAATTTTATCAGCCTATTTTTTGAAATACATGCTTAAAAGTAATTTTCTCTAAAGCCAACCTATCCATGTGAGTCAAACTGTGGTAGCCCCAGTGACCTTAAAAAAAGTGTTACCTGTTATTGTTCTTCCCCTTTCATCTGACCCGTGTTTACTAAGCGTGACCGTGTCCGTCTGTGACTCCTTTAGGCACTGAAAGGCTGCTCTGAGGTCTACCTGGGGCCTTCTCTTCTCCAGGCTGAGCAACCCCAGCTCTCTCCAAAGGAAGGGAAACCTTGGTGGATTTTTTTCAGGAGATTGGTGGAATGAGAGCTCTGGGATATGTCAGGAAGATTTTGGGAGCCCTGGAGAAAGGAGCTGACGACAGGTTAAGGGGTGCTTTTTTTCGGTGTATTTCTGGAACAACCCACTTTTATTTCCCCTGTATGGATATGGATGGGTGAGGCAGGCAGCCTGTCAGCTCCCAGGAACCAGCTACGTATTTTCCCTGTTGCACTGAAATTCCCTGTGAACAAGTGTGTGTTATCCAGGAGTGCATCCTTCATTTACATTTATTACACATTAATGCAGCGCTTTCTGTGGTGCAGATTTGACCCTGTAAGTAACTCCCGTTCACATGAGCAGTCTCATTACATATGAACCTCGTTAAACACAAATACAAGGCTCATCAGCAGCTACAACAACGCAGGAAATCCGATACACTTAAACACAGTTGCAAACCAGAAGTTAGCTGGTATGATGCTAACTTCAGGTGGGGTGAGCAGTGCAGACCAGGGCAAAGGGCTGTATATGATGCCCCAACCATTCTCATATGAGGGACAACAGCATCTCTGAAAGTCAAGGTCATCGTGGAAGTCCTCTGACCCAGCTACCATGCAGATCATACAAGTCCTTCAGTTTTTGCTCAAGCTATGCAGAAACCTTGTTTATGCCCTTGGACAAGACAACAGTATCAGACTTAGATTAGTAAATGTTTTGAATGTGAGCAGGGCCCATGCCACTGGGGCTGGACAAAACTGTTTAAAATGATTTAATGGGTTGTGGAAAGCAGCCAGAAATGGTCTTACCAGAATAGCCAGCTACTGACAGCAGTTTTTGACTGGCTCTAGTAGGTATGCATTTGCAGGCATATTTGTTTGTGTAGGCCAAAGGGGAGGAGCACGTTGCAAAATATCTTAAGAACCAAAAAAAGAGACACTGAGCTGAAGTGGATTTTTAAACCTCTTGAGAATGAACAATATGCCTTTTTAGTAAACCAGTTGTGCATAGAGATCAATGTACACAATTAAAAGACTAATCCTGCTGTAAGTTCACCTCAAGTATTTCATGAATTTCACATGATCCACCCACTTTTTTTCTGTACCTCTGCAATTACCATATCAGCAGCAATAATTCTCTGTTGTTCAAGTGCCAGATACAACATGGCTGTCACATTCCTGAACGTGGCATATTGTGCTGCTCTGTTTGTTGTTTCGGAACAAGATTAAATTTTACTCACTTGCACACCTCACTGAACTTTAACCCATCTTTGTCAGCCTCTTAATCAGTGATTTGTCCGTCTTGATCCTTGGCTCTCCGTTTCTTATATTTTGTTTAAATTTTGTATGAAATCCACGTTATTCAAATGACTTTTTGAACCATTCCTAGTTTTCCCCTCTGATCATATTTGGAACTACCAATCATATGTGTGAAGTGTAGGATCATCTGACATCTTTTTCTCCCTTCCACAAGCTAGAAAATATGAAGTAGCTCCTTTCCAACTGCAGCATAAATATTTTCATGCAACATTTTAATTTACAGATAGTCTTCAGCAATATAAAAGCATCATGAGCACTGTCTCAAGATTTTGCTTATGTGGGAAAGTTAGTTTGGCTAGATAAAGCAGTAACTTTTCTGCCTGTGTGTGTGCACAGGACAAGAGCTGATTATTCCAAATTATCTTATTTCGAGTCCATTTTACTTGAGAAGTACAGTTGCAATAGCTAAGCAGGAAGAACTCCCCTTGTAGATGTGACTTCAAGCATTTGCAGCTACAGAAGGCGCTCATCTTGTCACAAAGTAGAATTTAGCAATTATCAACATTTAATTATACAGTGTATAGGAAGTAGTTGCAGATCAGGCTTCCAATGTGCTGTGCTTTGTTCAAACACTGATTAGGTTTTAAAAACCAGCTTTCAAAGAGCTTTTGTTTAAAACGGAATTTTCTTTTAATCAATCACTGTACTTGTGAGCATGTGCTGTTCATGTGTTTACCAGGTCTTCCAGGCCTTTAGCATATATAGCTGATTTCTCTAAGGTAAGAAAAAAAAATCCAAACCAACAACAAACTGGTATACTTTTATCCTCGTTATATAAACAACAATAAGATATAGAATATTAGGTAAATAAACTTTTTTCAGTCACTCCTCAGTGACAAATACTTTAAGTGTTGGGTTTAAATGACAGGTTAAAGGTGTTCCCTGTCGCAGTGTGAACAGAGTCTACAAACTGAAAGACAGAGAATTTCTTGTATTTCCAGAAACATTCATTGGGTATCATATTAAAGGATGTAGAAAAGTGCAATTTCTGTATCAGTTCCACAAAAAACCCGCAAACCCCAAGGGACTGAAAGACAGGCTGTTCTTGCACAGTCTTTGCCCCATGGCAAATGAGTTATCATCTTTATTAAAGCAATTAGCATCTCAGTACTTTTGGAAAACAAACAAGAGAATATCTTAGATTTATCTTTGCCTTCACATCCATAGATGAATTCATCTCAAAGGCTCTGAATCTCTAAAGACTCCACAAATGTACAGTGGAGCAATTTCAGCAAAACGCTTGATAGCAAAAGATTGCAAGATTTATTCTTATTTCAGGCAAGCTTTCTGAGGAACAGATTTTGAATTGCCCAAATTAACACATTTACAGTTCTAGGGAGAATAAACACCCTGTTGGGATGTGTTGAAATACGAGCACATGGTGCAAAATCACCCTGTGAGTTATATCTCTTTTTTAGTCACACTGACATCAGCAATGATTTTTAAGCTATTGCCTGATTGCCGAACTCACTTTATTTATCTTCCTCAAAGTCTCTCTGGATCTCAGAAGCACAACCCTTCTTTTAATAAATATTATTCATTTCATCAGGGACCTGCCAATAGTTATTGCACAAAATGATTTGTGACACTGAGTGTAACACAAGGTGGTATTTCCTTGGTGTACATCACTATGGTTCAACAATAAAGCCATCAGGATGTCTCAGAGAACCACTTAGGAGTTACCACTGGTAACCTGCAGTTAGTGGGGATGAGTTGGTCTAGTAAAGAGATCATCTGCCTTTAACCAAGGAAGTTTTACTTAAAAAAAAAAAAAAAAAGAAAAAAGAAAAAAAAAGACCTGCTGAGTCAGACCATTGGTCCTCAAGATGTGAATTTGGCCTTTTACTGTCCTCTGCTCCTCTCATACATCCCCAGTATCCCAAACTGTTGGGGTGATAGAGAATACATGGTTCCCTTTATGAAATGTAAATCTATCTTATCCTTTTTTTGAACTTGCTGTACTCTGTGACTTACAGTATCCTGTGGCAGTAAGCTCCAAGAGTTCACGATTTGCTGCGTAAAGTACTTCCTCTAGCTGCTAAAGTCAGGTTAAAATGTCATAATCTTATGCTCTCTCTATATGTGTATACATATAATATCCAGTTCCATTCACAATTGTTCTTTCTGACGGACTCCCACTCAACTTGCATATCCGAATTCATCCATGAGGACAGCAGAGCCAGAGTGGAAAAGCAGACTGAAATGCATAGTTTGAGTTGTTCCCTGCTAACATACGGAAGCTCTTAAGTGCTGAGGCAGGGAACTTGTGCTTATCCTGGTCAGAAGCTGGGAGCTCTGCTTCTTACGTGATATAAAGCAGGATGGGTAGTCTAGTGGGAAGAAAAGATGCAGCTATAACTTTAATTTTCTGGTTAAAAGGATTCTGGCCTTTCTGAATCAGCACCAGGGCTCTGTCTAATCTCCTTCCTCCACTCATGTTGCAACAGAGGGTTGCCTAAGTGAGCTCTGTTGGCTCTTTGCCACTCAATATTTCCCTTCACCGAGGAAACCCCCAGCTGGCTTTTAAAGCTGGCTTTACGGCCTCAGGATAGTGCCAAAGGCAGTATGAGGCGCCTCACCACCTTCTGGAAGAATTTGAAGGCAAAGACGGGGGTGGGACCACAGGAGACGAGCTCATAGCAAGCTATTCCTTCCACTTTATTAGCTGATGCCTCTTGTTTAACACACCGATCATCCCTCCGCTTTTATTACTGTTATTTCAGGGGGGAGTTGCCAGAACCGATTCATTGGTTTTGGACAAGCAAATAGGAAGCAGTGTGCAAATTGCCTTGTCTTTGACAACTGAGAAGCATATAAGCTTATAGAGAAAGAAAAAGCTTTGGAAAGTGCTTTGTCTCCTCCATCTAGCAAGCATATCCCTCCAAGAGGAAGGTCTGTGATTGAGGGGGAAAATCCCATGACAAAGCCTTCGGCCTTAACAATTGCGTGTAAGAGAGATTAAGTCATGGGAAACTCCTGTGAATAGAGTTGCATGAATAAAAAGAAACATGCAGCAACATGAAACACGCCAAGCTTTGGGTTTCACCGCGAGCTTGAAACGTGGGCCATGCTTAAGGAATTGTGCACTGGGGTACCTGTGTATTTCCAGCAAGCACAGGACTAATTGCAAAGGACAGGCACAGGACGATGCGTGGCCTGGCTTTGCATCAAGCATTCAACATTAAATCTCTGCCATGTGTCCACATGAAAACGGGAGGGAACTGGGTATTCTCCAAGGACTACAGGGACCGCTTCTCCAGGCTTGCGGAGCTCAGTACAGTGTCCAGGTGGCCTGGAAAACTCGGCTCTATCTTCAGAAACTCTTAGGGCAAAGCAATGCAAACAACAGCAGAAAACTTAAATGAGTTGTTTTGTTGGTTTGGTGTTTTTTTCGCGTAGCTCGAAACAGCCCGCGCGCAGGGTCGGAGCCAGCAGCCCTGGCCCCGCCAGCCCCTGGTCATCGTTCCGGAGCCATGGGGGTTGCAGCAGAGCAGCCGTGCAATGGTGCGAGCGTAAGAAACAGACAGACACACAGACAGAAACAAACAGCCAAGGAAAAAAACCCCAAAACACCAACAAAACAACAAATTCAGTTGTTGCGCGAGGCGTGGGAGCGCCCGCAGCCTCCTGGGAAATGTAGTTCGCCCGGCCGGCGAGGCGAGGACCAATCGCCGCGCGCTCCCTGGCTGGGCCTGCTGGGAGTTGTAGTTTTTCCCGTCCCCCATCAGGGCAGCAGCCAATGGCGACGGGGCCGAGCAAGACTATACTTCCCGGCGTGCACCGCTCTGCCGGCGCTACCGCGCCCATCTGCTCTAAACAAACATGGCGGCGGGTGATGGCGGCGGCCGCGGGCGGCCTTGAGGCTCTGTGAGCGCCGGTGTCCGCCGGGGCTGCGGGCGGGCGGCTCCGCCTGCTCCTCGTGCAGGGGCTGCGGCGAGGCGGATCGGGGCTGGCGGCACACATGGATGACAGCAAGGTAAGAAGCTGCGGGGCTCACCCGGGAGCTGGAGCCGAGGGCAGTCGGTGAGGCTCTTGGTGCAGGGAGCCTTCTGAAATCTGCTCTTGAGGGGCACTGCTCGCTGCAGCCGCCAGGAAGGAGGGGTTGCCCCCTTCGTTCTTGCTTGCAGCGCTTCGGTGCTGCCTCTGGCGTTTCCTTAAAGCTCCAGGCGTGGGCCGAAGGCTGGATACCGCCAGCGGTGTGGTGCAGTGGCTCGTGCTCCCAAATGCTTGATACAATTTCTTAAGGAATAAAGAAATTTAGAAGCGATCAGTAATTTGGCAATCCGCAATCCACAGAATGGATCGTAAGTATATGAAAGGTTTATGGTGATCTGCTATTTAACAGGTATACTATTTTATTTTATTAAGGCCTTGTCTGAAAGCTGTGAAGGAGGTTGGGGGAAATCTGCATCACTGATGTTTCACAACGCTGAGAACCGCATAAAGTGTGTGTAATTGGGGCAGTAATTTAGAAGATCCAGAAGATTTAGTCCTGGAGGCATATATAGTTCATGAGTATTATCTGATTTTTATTTCTTTTTGTGTTCTTCTCTATCAGACTTAGGTTATTTGTCCACCCAACTTCCAGATTTTCATTTAAAAATAATTTTTGGTGTACCATTGTGTCACGTGGAGTCCTGATAGTCTGCATTTTTTTCCTGAAACATTTTTTGACACATTTACTAAATAAAATAAATCTGTTTACGCAGTCAGTAAGTCAAATCCTTGTTTTTTTTGTTTTTTTTTAAACTGATTCTGAGTTGAATAGGAAAAACCCCAAAAAATAACAGAGTGGAATATTCACTCTTCTTCTTATCTTCACTCGCAAGTACAGTTTTTATAATTCATGAGACTGCAGGTCACCCTGAGAGTTTGATGACTCCGTTCAAGAGATGCCATTTCCCTTGGGAGGGCTCTTCCCACTGCAGGTTGCTGTGTCAGGATGAGGCAAGCACTATTTATACCTCATCTTATGGCCACTGTGGTTACAATTGGAGCCAGCATGTCCTTGAAATCCCCTAAAAATTCCACTGAGTCATGCTTTCCTCCTTCCCGAGGGGGTTGTCCTGTGAAAGGACTTTCCCTGCAAAAACTCAATCAACTAAATTGTGTTGGTAGTGTAGTGACCATTCTATAGCTGCCTGCAGCCAAGTTCAGTGTTTGCCTTCATCTACGTGACATAAAGAATTTAGAATTGAGCTTGCAGGCTGTAATGTTTTCCCTAATTCGTCGTGCACTTGAATTTAGCCTTACCTGGCTTAGGAGGGCATTAGAAGAATGGTTCTTGTTAACATATTCCTCAGAATTGGAAGGAAATAGTAAGAAATAAAGGGAGAGATATTCTATCTTAACATCAGATCTAGAAAAATTTCATGTTTCATTTCAGAAGGGTGTTCTTGACTTATTCACACACACACAAAAAAACCCCAAACCCAAAATATGACCTTCTATAGAACTGCTTTTAAAGTAGGGGTTGTTCAGGTACTGGCCTCACTTCTTGCTGTGGTCTGAGCTACTGGGTGTGTAAGGGATGTAGCAGTTCCTTGGCAGTTAATTCCTGTTCAAACAACACTTGTGCATCTCTGAAGTATTTAGACAGAGGAAAAAGGGGAAACTCGGTTACAGTGGTTTCAGCCTTTATAGGAGAAATTTCTTGGTTAGTTTACAAGACTATATATAACATATTATGTATTTGTTATATGCATTGGGAAGCAGAGAATAGGGACTGGGGTAAGAAGTTGATAACTCTTGTTAGTAAATATTAAAATAGTTTTATACAGCTAACTGCAATCTTTTGTATTAATTACAGAGGTTTTTGTAAGGGACACTGACAAGTCTTATTTGGGTAATTAACTTTTCAGTTTACAGCTAGAAAGGAGAAGTAAAAGTTTTTAACATCAGATCACTTTTGTTGTTCCAGTGAAGTTAAAAACAAGCGAACAAAAACCAGACCGCCACCAAAAAAGGTTGGGGTTGCTCTCTTTTATTACAAATATTCTTGCCTTTCACAAAAAAGATATTATATTACTATATTTATGGATCCAGAAACTGTTGATGTTTTGCTCTGGTGTTGATGCAGCTTTCCTTTTTGAGGGAGCACTTGGTGTTGGAGCAGGGGAAGGCTCTCAGCAAAGGGCTGCACTCAAGGAGTTGGGTTGCTTTCCACACAGCCTGGCTGTGGGACATCAAATGCTCAGTCCTGTGTGATCCTGAGTCATAATTATGGGGATGCAGGTGTCCCTTGGAGGGAGTGTGGGAGCACGTGAGGTGTGAAATCTTGTGTTTAAAACTGAGAGCTTGAGGGGTCTTCTTGTAGCCTGTGGCCCTCGCTGGTGTGGCTGACTGGGATCAGGGAGAGAGAGATCTCCCAGGCAATCCTGGAGTCAGCTCTGGGTAATGCTTTGAGTGCCATAGCAGGGCCAGAGCTGTGGAGATGATCTCAGTTGTTAAGGAGGTGGGCTGCTATGTTTTCACCCTTCAGGGCCTTTTCAGAGTATGCAGGTTCTCAATGTGCTAGAGAAATTTACCAGTGAGAGATTCGTCCAAACATAAAGCATTCTCATTGCTGCTTGCTTGGAAATACAAAACCTTAACAGTTTTGGTTATAATTTGATATGAGCAATTTCAAATCATTAAATGTTTTAAGAAGCTGCTGCTCAGCATTGCTCAAATGACACATCTGTTCATATTTGCAAGGAGTGAGTAAAATGGAGGAGCTTCAAGCCTCTAAACCAGCTAGAACAGTTTTATTTCCCTGTTAGTGGGCTGGGAGGATACACATGGTAGAGTTAGCTGACCATCCCTGAGCCTGAGTTCTAACAGAGACAGATTTAGAAAAGTGCCTGGTTTCTGTCAGTGTGAACTGAGAGAACGTGTGGGGCACAGTGGTGGACATAATTCCCTGTGCGAGGCTGTAAGTTATTCCGGGGAGGGAGAGGAGGGCTGTCACCTGTGGAGTGGCAAGGTGGCATCTGAGTGCCTGCTGCCCTGAACATTAGCACTTACCCCTCTGGGTGCCTGCATAACACTCTATGAAAACTTGATATTTAGTCCTAGCTCATGCTTTTTAAAACAGACGTTGCAGCAAAGACAGCTAGTATTCTTTATGCATCTGTGCTGAACATGACATTCTTAGTACGTGAAGCACGTGGTATGGTGAGAGTTCTAGGATTAATTTCTATTGACACATCTGCCTAAGACTCAGATTGTGTTTGCTCACTAAATAGTATCTTACATTTTTGGGTCATTATTGGATGCATTTTGTCTGCCAGTGAAAGTAAAATAATTGTGTTAGGTGTATAAAGTGTCATGAAATGGAGCATGCTCTCTAGCTGGGTTTTGTACTGCTACTGTGAGTGGTGTGCTCTGAATTGGAAGATCAGAAAACTTCATCTTTATTAGGAGGCTTGTGACCTGCTTCATTTGCTTTCTGGTTTTGTGAAAATGTTTGCAAGTGGGAATAGATACTTCCCTCCTCTACTGTAACACAGCACTCAGGTTTTATTTCTTACTAATCATTTTATAGTTTTATACAAGTTCTGTAGATGATCAGCAGTTCCGTGCTGAGTTAAGTTCTGCAGACCTATACCTTCAGCTGCCAATGCAATGAAGAATCTGCTTAAGATGATTCCTTGAGCTGGATCTCAAGTACTGGTTGATGGAGCTGCTTGTTTATTGGTTGTACTAGTTTGAAAGCAAACCAGTGAGAGATTCCAAGTCAGAACTACAATTTAATAGGAAAACTAAAATAAATGCAACAGTGCAGAAACACTGACAGAGTCAGAGTACAACCTGACACCCTGTCGGTCAGGGTAGTGGTACCAGTCTGATTAAATGGCGGCTGCAGTCCTTGTTGGAGTGATGAATGTGGTACTGTCAAAGCAGTGATCCTGTAGAAAAATCTGGTCCTTCTCCAGTGGTGGTTGTCAAGGTCTTATCCTCTTGGAATCCAGTGGTAGATGCTCCCTTGGTGTTCCAAACCTCAGGTTATATCCAGGTGGGAATGCTTGGTTCCTCCCCCTGGGCAGAGCGTCTCACACTGGGATGATGTATAATTCTGTGAGCCATGCGGTGGGTCCTTGATAGCCCATGAAACAGAGATAGCTCCTGGACGGAGTTACCAGGGGTGCGTCATGAAGGAGATGAGGAACACTGCCCCACCTGTTTTTAACAGCTGATGAAGATGGTAATAGAATACACACTTTGGGTTACATTTTACATTGTAACCTAAGGCATTGGTAAATGAACGCAGAGTTTCTGTGAGATGCTGACCTGCTCAATGTGATCAGCATTACTGGTCAGTGGTGCTGAGCAGTGCCTGGGATAGTGTTGCTTTAATCTGCTAAATTGATTCAAACCTGCAGATGTCATGATGAGGCCAACTTTATCACAATCTGTCCGTGAGGCTCAGCTCCTCAGGGCTGTGAATGCCAGTAGTTGTGTTATGTGTGCAACTCCTTCCTCAGGAGGACCTCTCTGCTGTGCATTCTGGCAAGGATTTTGGAGAGATCTGCTGCATCCTTCTAATAAAAAAAATCCAGAAGTCTGAGAGATTTTCTAGATCAGGTCAAGTAATTGCAGCTATTTCCAATTCCAGGTCAAATAACTTTGTGCCTGAACACTAACGGGAGGCAAGAAGGAGGTTATGATCTAAGTAGTATATTAAAAGGCAGTAGTGGAATCACAGAATAAGCTGAGTTGGAAGGGACCCACTGGGATCAAGTCCGATTCCGGGCCCTGTGCAGGACACCCCAAGAATCACATTATGTGCCTGAGAAGAGTTATGTTCTTCTATTTCCTGAAGTCTGAGTGAACTGAAATGGGAGCTTGGTCAGATCTCTAACTAATGCATGCCTTTATTCATATTTCTATGAAAAGTTTTATGATTTATTTTGTTCTGAGTCTTGATTGCGTATGACTCCCTGAAAAAAACCCAAATCCCTACTGCTGCATGCTAATAGATCACATCTCTTTATAAACTCCGGAGGAATACAAAGGGACAAAAAATGTTTGCTTGGTCTGTTGCCATGTTCAACATCAACTATCACTTCTGCTTTGTCTTCTTTCTGTCACATCAGCATAGCAACTGAGTAGGCAAACACGACTAGAAGCCAGGGAGATATGGTAATGCTGGATGGGGGCAAAGGATTTCTCAGGCCTTTTTTTCCCCAGCTGGGTTGCTTAAAGTTACAGCAGGAGCTTCTAAATATTGGTGAGACAAAACTGACAAGGATGCAGGATTTGATTAAATTGCTTACCATTGCTGCCTTTGCAGGGTGATGTGTAATTGTGTGGTGAACTCCAGGAGCCATGAAAATAGTGTGGGTCTTCGGGGATGGTGTGAAGGCAGATTATTAGGGTGTTAGTGCTTAGAGTCAAAAGAGAAGGAAGCTTTTCATTATTTCCGTAGTCCTGGTGGTCCGTAGTCCTCTAACCTGGTGGTTAGAGCCTTGGCAAGCGACAGTGGTTGCAGAGGTACAAGCCTTTTTCCTGCCATAAGGCAGCTTGTGTGCAGGGCTGCTGCAGTGGTAAAAGATCTTGGAGGGAGAGCAGTTGGCTCTCCTGTCTGTAGAAAGCTCTCTGGAATGACCAAAGGGAAAGCAATTTACGGATAATGGTAGATCCAGGGTGCATTTGCCATGTGCTGAGCAGTCTTTAACTTGCTGTTTGTGAGAAACAGTGTGGTGGGAACCATTCACCTGCCTGAGGCTGGGGGCAGAGGGCATGGCTGTTGATGCTCCTGTGCAGGACTAGGACTCGAGGCACTGTTTTGTTCACACAGCAGTGTGGGGTGTGCTGGGGCCCCAGCCTTGAGTGCCAGCTCACGCTAGTTCTAGAGGGTCAGAACCCAGAGTGGCCAAGGTTTTTTAAGAGAGCTGCAGTATATGTCTCTACAAGACCTTATCTAGCTCTTGAATTCAGAGCTTTACTTTGAACTACCTTGCATTGGCACAGAAAAGCCTCGGGTGCTAAAAGTCTTTGAGAACTGAAGTACTTTGGCTGTAGTGTGTATAATGTAATATCCATCAATCTTCCAAGTGCAGGTAATAATAGATAGCAAATTGTGACTGCCTACAGCCCCACCTGGGAAGACTCTGTGTAGTTCTGCATTCTGCTGAGCTGGGAGTATGGATCACACCACCCATAGCCAGGAGTGTGCTTCCATGAGAGCACAGACCTTGTCTTGCCTGAAAGAGGACAGTTACTTTCCCTTCTTTAGAGCTCCTGCCCCCTGCCTTGGCCACATCTGGTTAGTTTTGTCTTACTTTGAACTACACTAGATTTTTCTGAACTAGAAAATTTTAAGGGCAGCACCTTGATGGAGTAAAGAATTATTCAAACTGTATTCAGCAGTTCAAGTGTAAAAGAGCTTCATTTTTTTTTTCCTTTGCTCTTCTGAATGTATTGTGTTTGTTTCATTATCAGAGATGTCCATTAAGTACTTTCTGTTCTTTCATTTGCTTATGGTAGGCAGCTACTCCTGAATAAATTAGGAGGGACAATACAGAGAGGGTAGGATTATGTTGGCATGTGATTGTTGACTCACTTTCCAAAGAAAGAATAGGCTCAATTGTATAATCCTTTTTTTTTCCCTCTTCATTCTGGCACACCAATTCACTATGTTATTGTTTTTATTGCAGCTTGCTAAGTTTGCAGAACAAGTGACTTCTTTAAATGTTAAAAATGACGTATTTTGTAGCTTTTCATAGTAAAAGTGCCTTTTTTAAAATAATGAACTCTGATATTTTGAACACTGCCTATTAGAAAAAGTCCTGTCTGTGTACAGGATGGTGAAATGCTAAGGCAGCAGTGAAATTCTTGTATGCAGGTGTGTGTTAGGTGTATTTCTCCACACCCCCTCCAGTCAAACAGTGTGGTCAGAATGCAAATAAAGACAAATCCTCACTTCAGAGGGGAGCTGGGGTGTGTGGCTGATGTAATGCTTACAGGGTGATACTGCCCACTGATCAGTGAACTAAGCTTCAGACCATATTTAAGACTTTCTTGTGCCATGCCCCCATGTTAAGAACAAAATATTTGGGTGGGGAAGCACAGAGTAAACACAGAGGAAACTGTTCTTCCTTTTTTTTTAAATTATTTGTAGCAGGAGAAGCTCTCAGACCTGTAAAAAAGGAGCCACAAAGAAAAGGAGAAAGTGATTGCAAAACCTGCATTCCATAGGGCAAGAAACTAGGGAGTTACATTTCTGCAAGGGAGATCTAAATATGGAGCAGGGAGAGTTCAACACTGACAGGTTGTGTGAGGAGGTGTGAGGAGACTCACCAGGCCGTGTAATAACGTTTTGATGGTGAACATGGCCAAAATGGTGATGTACTACGGGAGCAGAGGCAGCAGAGATAGGACTCAGTGTGACTGAGTTCTCTGCTTAGTAAAACTCCTCAAGATTCCTTTGAAAGAAATCTAGCCCAGGGAAGCTCAGATGGCTAGTGAATAATTCTGAATTTAGAGTAGGCTGAAACTGTTGACTGCAGCAAAACTAAGTTTTGCATTATTGGTAGAAACAAATACATTTTTTTCCTAAACTAAAGTGTTAAACTCCATAATACATTATTTCCAGACCTGGCAAATATTAGAGCAGGGGCTGTTGGTGATATGAAAGCAGTTTCACTACAAGCTGACTATGCCTCCTCAATACCCAGATACTCTTGTAGACACCTGAAGTGGTGTGTTCAGTTCTGGGTTCCCCAGTATGAGAGAAATAGAGCCACTGGAGAGAGTCCTGAAAACTTCATAGCTCAGCATTCTTATTTCCTCTGCTGCTTCAGAAATGTATATGCAAGATTTTATACTTGGGACTCCTAGCAGGTACAATCACATGGTTCCAGCATTACCTTTGCAGAACAGGATCTTTATTGTGCCCTTCCTTTCCAGGTGGTTGGAGACAAGGTAAAGAAACCAGGCAAACGAGGTCGTAAACCAGCCAAAATAGACTTGAAGGCAAAACTTGAAAGAAGTCGTCAGAGTGCAAGAGAGTGCAGAGCCAGGAAGAAGCTGAGGTACCAGTACCTGGAAGAGCTGGTTTCAAGCAGAGAGCGAGCCATCTGTGCTCTCAGAGAAGAGCTTGAAATGGTAAGGAACTATCATTTAACCTAACCTTCAGTATTGTCTGGGGCCTGTCCTCGTGAACACTTATTCTCGAGACCACGATGACTGACAGCGGCATTTGGCTGGCCAGGAGGTATCAAAACATCAGATGCATCCAGCTGTTTGCCTGCTTTGGTGTGTAGAATATGAATTCATGTCACAAGTTATCTGCTGGTTCTGAACTGGAAGCAGGCAAAGAAAGTGCCATTACGTTTGAGTCTGTTGTCTTTGAAATGTTTGGTTTTGAAAAACCTTTGACAGAGGTAAACTGTGGGAAGAGGTGTTAAAGTATCAAAGGGGGAGCATATAGCCACAGGGTGTCATTGCTTCTCTGTTGGGGAGGTGGATTCTTGCAGCATACTCTCTGTGTAGATGGGTCCAGCATGTGTAAGATGGGGGTCTTGGCCAAATAAGCAGCATTAACCGAAGAGAATGTTTCATCTGGAAGTACAGACACAGCTCCTCAGGGATGCCATTGAAATGTCACCAGCGCTGAGGACACTGCCTTCCCTGGCTTTAGGTTTGTTTGAATGGGCAGGGCTAATCACTACAAGGCAGTAGGTTTAGGATCAGGTGAAAAGCCAGCCAGCTGTCCACAGGTTTTTTTGGTGTGCTTCAGGATTTGGCAATGAAGAATTTAAAATGAGGGAAGTAAGAATAAGGCACGTGTGCTTCCACTGTGCCTTGCGCAATGGGAAAGGACCCCTTAATAGTCCATCAGCCCCAGAGTCATGTGAAATATTTGTTTTTAACAGGCCATGAACTGGAACGGTATTCTCGCATGCCAGCAGCGAGAAATTGCACAGAGTGTTCCATGTTGTTTAATAATTACAGTATTCTGTCTAGTGCTGCCTCTGAGTAGCAGTTTATTGACTGAAAGAGGCTCTGCTGAGGCCAGGTATGCAACCATGGACACGTGCTCAGCTCATTAGTGCTCTGCAGTTTCGTAAGAGGCTTCAGCTCAGTAAATTCAGACCTTAAATGAATATACCGGAAGGTAAAGATTACAGCCCTGTTTTGTCTGCTAATGTGATCCTGGCAGTTTGCTAAGGCCTAATGTGTTTGCATATTTCAGTACAAGCAGTGGTGCATGGCCATGGACCAAGGGAAAATCCCCTCGGAAATAAAAGCCCTGCTAACTGGAGAGGAGCAAGGCAAAGCACAGCAGAACTCAACCAAACTTGCCAAGGCTGCAAAGACAGAAGCAAACAGCAGCAATCCCTGTAAGTATCCAGCCTATGATTAATTCTTGTTTTGTTACATCTTTTGTGGTGTAGGAGGATGGCTGTGGTGTAGGAAGAAACATAAGGATGTGCTTTTGGGCACAAATAGTTGATTGAAGCAAAGAGCTTAGTGGGTGGTACAAAGACTCTGTGTAGTGTTTACATGGACAACACAGAAATTACACTATAGAGGAAGCTGGGCAGTTCTTTTAAAATAAGACTCTTTGTGTTTCACCAAAGCCTGTGGAGACCTGTGAAGACCTTAATTTCTTGCTGCATGTTCTGTTTTTTTTAATGCAAGCTAAATGGAGCACATAAAACATAATTGAATTTTAAAAACTCCACCAAGAAAACATTATTCTAGCTGCAAGCACTCCAAGAGAGAAATGCCGGACTTGGGATTTCCTGTGGAGTCTTCTTTTTGACTCCTTTGTGCTTGTGCAGGGAATGGAATGGGGTTCTTCTGGGAACTGGAAGGAGAAAAGTGATACAAAGTCATATTCCTGATATGTATTCTCTCACGGAGAAAGTTAAGGTGTAGCATAGGCAATTCTATATCTCACTTCATAGTTCATGCTACAGGCTAAATTACACTTTACTGAATTTTTTTTAAAAATAGGAGTTTCTAGCTTTATAAGATTTAGCATGAAAACCACTTTTTCAACCATAACAATCTTCCTGGCGCATCATTCTCAGGAGGCCGATGCAGAACCTTCCGCGCTGCAGCAGAGGTGGCTCGGGAGCTCGCAGGAGGAAGAATGCTGTTCTGAAGAGTGGATGCATCCCCAAGTGCAGGGGAAAGGATCCCAGTGCTCTCTTCTCTTTGCTCCTCCCCACATGAAATTCTTTGATTATGGTGTTCCTAAGGCTTCGTGGAGTGGGGCTTTTGGGGCAGTGGGTGTTTGTGTAAGCGGAGCCTTGTTCTTCCTTTCGCTACGCTGCCCTCCCCAAATACAGCTGTGGCAGCTTTGGGACATTCCCAGCACAAGAGTGGGGCTGCTTATATCAGAGCTCAGAATTAGGCTGGCTTTGTGTTTGGTGGTTCTGTGGCTGTTAACTGTTGTGGGAGTCTGGGAGGTTCTGTAGCAGAAAAGCAAGGGAAGGATCTTGTGACAGCTTTGCTAAAGCCAAACCCAGTACTGTAGGTTGAGGGGAAGGAGCTGGATCAAAAGCTTTCAGTAAGATTTATAGCAATGCCGTTTGTAATGAAGGCGTTGCTCTCAGCATCCATCTGTAATGCAGCGCGTCTTTTGTGTGACTGGGATTCTTAAAGAGAGGTACCAGATGGATTTCCTGCTTCTGCCCGTACTTCTTTCCCCGGCTGCATTTTCCATCCGCCGTGCTCCTGGGAAGACAGTCAAGGCATGTCCCTGCTTCCAGCAGGGGAACAGCAGCCATTCC
Organism: Gymnorhina tibicen; assembly: GCA_013399875.1. Lineage (NCBI taxonomy): Eukaryota > Metazoa > Chordata > Aves > Passeriformes > Artamidae > Gymnorhina > Gymnorhina tibicen. Next base: position 89,883 of record VXAZ01003116.1, read on the forward strand.
CTTTTACCCACTGGGCCCCGAAACTTTCCTGTAGCTACCTGCATTTTGGGCCCTAGGACCTCTCTGGACAGCAACTTAATGTGAATCCTGCTGCACTATCCTGGTTTCCCAGCCAAAGACCATGCCAGGAACTGGTAACAAGGAAAGCAAGTTGCATCAGTTTGGTTTCCTGATAAGAGAGGTGCTGGCAAAACTCTTGTGGGCTGACATTCTCATCGCGGTTATTGACAGATAACCTGCCACTTTCCTCAGACTGCTCTTTCTCCTGGATGTGCTTCTTGTATTCATATGATGCAATGTGGAGAGTGGAGCTCAGGATTTTCAGAGGGGGTTTGGCTTGCTTATTCTGTTTCGTTTATGACAATGTCTTTCTCTGTATTTTATGAAATGCATGGAACATTTTTTAATCTTATGTTTTCGGCATTGTTTCATAGAATAAATATTATAATGAATGACTTTGCTAGACTGAATGTTGCCTTCTTTTTATTGAACTAATTTGGTTTGTTTAGCATTATCTCAATTCAGGATGGGTCGAAATCACTGAAAATAATCGAGTGCCATATTTCAGTGTACAGCACAGTTGTTTTCAGGATTCCATTCTAAGCACCTGTATGTTGAACCTTAACACATGGTTTTAAGTTTATTCTTTAGACCCTGCAACCATGTACTTAGTTAGCAATTGCTAGAAATGTTGCACAGACACAGAAGACTGTGAAGAAAGGTTAAGTCACGCTGAAGTAGAGATGGGGAGGATATGAGGGTTCATGCTGTGTTGTCCGTGTCCTATCCCGCCCACCCCCATCCCCATCATCCACCCACTGTATCTGAAGTTCTGCACTGCAGTTTGTCCTGAAAGATAGCAATAAAGCCAACCCATAAGTTTGGGGATTTTTGTCGATGTTGAATCCTTACCTGTTCCTTTTCCTGGATTTTCTGGAGGAAGAAAAACCCTAGGCCAAATTTTCAGAACTATATCTGCCAACCTTGGAGGTGGACTTTATAACATGATCATACCAGAAGTGTAATGGATTACTTTGTGTTAGAATTAGCCTTACACAGCTCACTTTCAGATGTAAACAATGTTTTGTAATTAGACACATACTTCAAATGTTATGCATCTGTTTAAGTGTCTTTCAGAATCAGGGATGTAGAAAACATGCAGAGGAGTTATGGTATGTGACCAGAGCAGCACTAGGTAACGTGACAAACACAGCTCTGATCTTGCCAGAAATGCCCTGCTTGCTTTTTTCCCTCTCTCTCTGTTTCACGTGCTGTGATACGAAACAAGAAGCCCCTCAGCAGAAAGGTTTCTTTTCTGGAGGAAATGGAGAGTTGGAATTTCTCATTGTGGTAAGCAACAGTTTCTTCTGTTCCTTGTCACGGTGGCTCCCACTTCTTGGCTTAGTCAGCACTTGACATTACAGGGCTGTGTCTGGCAAGCCTGGGCCCAGCTCTGTGGCACAAATAGTGACATCCATGTTCTGACATCTTGTGCTTCGTGCAGATGGACAGGAGGCATGTTACAGCCTCCATCATCCTTGATTGTCCTGCAAGCAAAAATCTGTGACATGCAGCTTTTCCATCTGCTCTAGATGCTGTAGTCCATTACAAAATGTAGGATTCCCAGCAGCAGTCATTCATTAAAGTTCTGTGGCTTCCATCACATAGCAGATCATGCTGTTACACATTTTTTGGCCTTAGCTGGATCTCTGGGAGTCCTTTATTTTGGAGCTTGAAGTTTAGCAGTTCCCCTTGAAAACCATCAAGTGTTTGTGGTTCATGCTTGTTTGCTGCTCTAATGCTTATACTCCCCATCCTCATTGGGGTGGCTCCTAGAAGTGATACAGCAGAGTCCTCTGGCCAGGAGTCTCATCTAGTTCCCTAAATAATGGAGGGTGGTATAGTCTTACCCTCTGTGTAGGCTGGGTACAGCCTTTCACATGTTTCTCCTCCAGTGAGTGAGCACAGCTGGTTCTCTCTCACAAGTGCTGAAGAAAGGAAATGAGCCTGGAAATGCCTCATTTTCCCACTTGCCGTGGACATCTAATGCTCAGCCAGACCCATTTACCCAGCTAAAGGCTGGTATCTCTTGGAAACTGTCCACAGTCTTAAAAAAATGCTGCCTGTATTATTTGGTGTTTACACCAACACTAGAACTCCTGTTAGGGTTAAGTGTAGTAAGACTGAACTCAGTGGATGATGATGGGCTAAGCACTGGAGGGTTACACCAATCCTTTTGGGGAGTGCAACCCAAGGATGGACCAGATAGTGGCAGCTTCATAAGGAAAACGTGCAGTAGGTCTTGTCTGTTCATGTGCTGTATATGTGCTGCATGCACAGAACCCTGCAGTGGATGCATTTAATTGACTCAACTAAAGAACATTTTGTGATTTATATGTAAACAAAAATAATCACAGTCTGCTTTCATAATCTGATAATAAGTGTCAAAGAATCGGTATCCTGTTAAGTGCTTTTCAAATACTATCTTAACTTATATCAGAGATTTTTTTAATGTATTAGACAAATTTCAAAAAGCTTTCCTCTTTCTTGACAGCTGAAATCTGGCCAACTTTGAGAGTGCCTGTGACTGATTGTTTTTCCTTTTCTTTCCCTTTTACATTTTAGGGTGAAGATTAATCTACATCAATAATGAATCTAGTTTTCCTGAAGAGCTGGAGAAGGTTTGGGATCATAGCTCCATTTGCTACTTTCCAAGAAATTATAATCTCTAGAATTACCTATAAAATTACTGTTAATATAAGAAACAAATGCTTGAGACTAGTCTCAAAATGCAGAGAAAGCAGAGGAAAAGCTGAAATCCTCCTCATCGTGCTCATGAGTTACAGCATGGGTGACAGAGGATGGGCTGATGTAGAAATCCCTGTTGGAGGTAAGCAGGGCAAAACACCAGTTTGTGAATTCCTGCTCTTTGTGCCACTGAGCATTAATTTCTCCGTAAGTTATGTCAATAACTGAATTCCTTACATGACTCGGTTGTCAATTTGTATGAGGAAACGTAAGCTTCTAATCCACGGTAAAATCTGAGGTATCCCACACTGAATAGCGCATCAGTGGACTAAAATTCAACTGATGCTGTATTTATGGAATGTACAGATTTTTGTATGTAGATCTGTTGTGGCCTTCCAGTGCCTGAGGGGAACCTGCAGGAAAGATGGAGAGGGACTGTTGACAAGGGCCTGGAGTGGCAGGACAAGGGGGAGTGGCTTTAAACTGAGAGAGAAGGTTTAGATTAGATATTAAGAAAAAATTCTTTACTGTGAGCACTGTAAAAGATTGCCCAGAGAAGCTGTGGATGCCCCATCCCTGGAAGTGTCCATGATCAGGTTGGATGGGGCTCTGAACAATCTTTAAATTGCAACTAGAAAATGCTGTCATTGGTCAGCTAATGATTTTCAGCAGCACTTCATGAAAAAAAAATTAAACTAAAAAACCTAAACTGCTTTTCAGTTTGTTTTTTTTTTCCCTCCATAAAAAGCACTTGAGAGGCAGGAGTTTTGCTTCCATAACTAGTACAAGATTAACTCTGCTTTTTTATGTGTCAGCCTGTATCTCACAAGTGGCTTAATCACCACTACTAACACTAACTGCTGCTTCAAGCAATTCTTGTGTATGAAATCTATGTTTGGGTGGGTATTGGTGACATTCCTAACTATGCTGCGGCTGATTAAATAAATATGTGAATGAAAGACTACAAGTGGATTACAAAATGTGTGTTTTCATGAGACAGGCTGCTCAGTGTGGATAGAAATAGCCCATGAAGGGTGACTTATTCCCATATCTTCTTTCTCATGGCAACTTTCAGAATACATTTTGATCAAGTTTGGTAGTGCTGCCAACAGCAATGCTGGGTGTTCTTGTGGCAGAGCATTCCAGCAGTGTCCTCCAACTTCACCATCCTCATGTGGCATGCTCCAAGTGCCTGCTGGTGTAAAAACAGTCCTTTCCTGCTCCCTGTCGAACACAGAGCTGGCCATGTTGCTAGGTCAGTGTTTTCTGGTTTGCAGTTCTAGGCTTTTTCTTTCCTCTCCCCTTTAAAATCTCCATTTTGGAATGCATTCCTGCTTTGATACAGAAGAAGACTATTCTGTGAATCTCCTTTCTTTCCCAAGTGGCCTGGCAGCTATTTTCAAAAGCTGTCAAGGGTTCCTTTTCCAGAGGACAGTGTATGAGTAACCATGAGTTGCTCTGCTGTTTCTGCCTCTCCACGTGTATACCACACCCACCAACTCACCCCTTCTGCATTTCAAGCTCTGTGGCATCAGTGTAAATACCCCTTGTGCACTGTCCTTAATAATAGCATCACCCTTTGTAGCTCAGGACCCTCTTGTTTCTCAGCCCAGCACAAGCAGTGCTCGTACTGGCTGACCCCAGAGTGGTTTTCGCTTGCTCAAGCATTCTGACGAGCTGTATGACCAGGAGGAAGGTGACAGCATTAGCAAACAGCAGTGATGTTGTTCAGTAGATGCTGGGCATGTATTGAAACAGCAAAGGCCAAAGTGTAATTGTTCTTTCACTTGAAACACTGGGATTTAGATGATTCTGTTACTTGTATTTCTGTACAATTCTAGGTTGCCCAGCATTTTCAGCAGTGGATTCAAATGAAAGGGCAAGTTCAGTTTAGGTTTACGTATCTGAAAGAGTCTGTGGAGTTAAGGGAGGGATTAATTTAAAAACTTTTGGCCCAAAGTCATTTATCTCATGAACATAACCCAGGAAAGGTTTCATCAAAGTAAATACAGTAATCCTGTTAGTTTTTCCATTTAAATCTGGAATCATGTCTGGGATCTCACATAGAGGAAGGAGGTATCTTCTAGCTTTCTAATTAGCTAATTACTCTTGTGACAAATCTGTGTGCAAACCTCCCCACGGTGATGGTGCTGCAGGGATCTCTTAATAAGAACAGTGTTACCATTCTCACTTCAGCAAGCTGAATTTCTCATTACTTTATTCTTAGGGTTTCTCACTTTCTGCAATAAAATAGTAATTAGCTTTTTAATTACTGGTACACCAGTGGAGCCAATGTTGCTTGCTGTGGGGGTTTGAGAAACAGCCAATTAACTGTTTCAGCTTTTTGGATTTATGTAATCTTTTTTTTTCCTATTTTTTTTTTTGCAGTAGCCACTTAAGGTTGTCATCATTTCAATCCAATACCACTAAACGAGTGGTGTTGTTAATGGAGCTGATATTGTCTATGCATGCTGGCAGACAAAAAAGGCTGACTGACAGCTGGAGAACAATTATAAAGGTTGTCTGTTTTAATCCCTCTGCCCTGAGCTACTTGTGGAATGAGCACAGTTGCAGTTCTGTGAATGTATTAATAAAAAAATGTAGGCAGAATGATGAATGGCCTCTTGTGATTGCTTGCATTCACCTTGCATTTTTTTTCTCAATCGTCTCTTTTGCATGAAAGAGGGCGTATAAAAAAACCAAATGTGCCCGTTACTAATACAGCTTAGTCTTGGTCTGTCAGAAGTACTACCAGCAGCTGTAACTTTAAATATCACCTGTTAGCATGGATTAAAATGATTTTCTTTATTACTCTAAAACTTCTTTTTCCCTTTCTTTTACTAGCATTTAACTGTTTTCGGATATCAGTGAGAATTTTACAAAGTAGCAATTTCAAGTTAATTAGAAAGGATGGAGAGAAGTGCAGGAATTGACAAGGATGCTTCTAAGTGCTAATTTCTTCCCTGTATGCCATTTTTCTGCCACTCTTGATTGGAAGATCTACATGGAGGTGGTAGGAGTAGAGTGGAGGGTCAGCACTGGTGCACTCCAGTTTTGTTTCTGCTGTCAGGAGCCTTCCAAGGAGCACTGAGAGCCTTTGAGGACACAATTTTACTGTAGCAAGGGACAGGGAAAGCTTAGCTGGTAATGTTTCTCCTGCAGTGATCAGGCTACAGGGAAGAACCAAGGTTTGGGGGCCAGAGCTTGGCAGCAATTGTTTGTCCTGGGTAGGTGACATTTGGAAGCCTGCAAACTCCTCTTCTGCCCTTCAAAGAAAAATGGAACTTGAGTTGCTTTTCATTAAATATTTCCCTTAAAGACAAGTCTTCAATGATTTGTTAGCTGGTTAGGAATTTCTTCTGGCAGTTAACAGGATCAACGTGCGGGAAGCAATCTGTGAAGATGCAGTTGTGCTGGGCCACATCCCCAGCATCCCTCTTCTTGCAGGAAAAAACCCCGTACAACCCCAAGAACAAAGATTCTGACAAAGATGCCCTGAAACAGTGTGAAAGACCAAGTCAGTAACGTGGCAGGAGCTGTTTCAGAGTCTGCAAAAAGGCAGAGGGCAGATCAGCTCCCAGCAGTGAGTTAAATGAGGCAATCAGGGCTACTCCTGCTGCATTTACAGCTACCTGGTGACTAATCTGAAATCTTGCTAACTCTGGATATTTCTTAATCATTTTCCTTCCTGTATTTGGATCAATATGGGGAGGGATCTGTGGAGTATGTGTAGAAGTGGAGATAGTAAATCTCCAGGGCTGAAGAAAAGAGCTGTAGTGCCTCTGGAAATAAGGTGGGTAATTAATATCCATCTGTGTGTGGCCTCTGCTGCCTAATTCTACATGGCCTCAAAAAAATTCGAGTCCTTGATCAGTCCCTCTTCCCCAAACCATGTAAACAAAAGCATCTCTTCCTTTTACTGGTGCATGCAGAGAAAAAGCTTGTGTCTGGCCAGGCATGAGACAAGAACAAATTTAATTATTTGGTGATGTAATATTTTTTTCTTTTTCTATTCCCCTGCAAATGCAGGCCCAAATCAAGAGCTGGTGTAAAATGGTTGAGATGCTGCACACAAAGGAATTACTGCTGTCTTTGTCACTCCTGAATTTTATCCAGGGACCAGTTTCATGAAACAAATGAAAGGCTTTGTGTGCGTTAGCAGTAGTGTATAAAAAAGTCTGTGGTTTAGTCCAGACTGGTCATCAGGAGGTGACATTTATACAACAATCTTCCAGTAGGTGTGTTATGTTTTACTAGAAGCCAGTTCAAATAAAGCTTCTGTAATTTATAATGGCCTATTCCACAACACTTGCTAAGTTGAAAAAAGCCAACTAATAAAAACATATTAACTTACAGAATCACTTAGGGAGTTAATAACCCTTCCTTTGAGCATATGGGTCTGGCTTTAATAAACTTCAAATTTACTTTTTGTTCTTTTAAACAGGAAGGATCTGATATTGAGAAGGGCTGAGCACTCAGAATTTCAGCTGCAATTGATGGCATGTGTTCAACACCTTGGAAAACTAACTCCTAAATCAATGTCAGTTAAACCTGAATTTAAATGGGTTGAGTTGAGGAGACTGAAAAAACTCTGGGGATTCTTAAGTGGGCATATGGAAACCCTTAAGTCCAATTATTGGTGATGGCCACTTTGGTATCACCTCCATGAGGCTGGTGGAAAAATAGGTACAAGTGATGTGAGTCTCTGCTTCTCACTAGACCCAACCCCTCAACTGGAAATTTTTAAAATATACTTAACCGAAAATCCAACTTTCCGCTGAAATAGAAAGGAAGGGACATAATTTGACAATTTGTAATAGGAATTCCCAAGGGCAAGCCACTTAATACCAAATATAAACGGCAGTGATGGAATTTCTACTTAATGTGTATCTGCTTAATGGAAAAAAAATGTTTAATGGTTGGCACTGTATCATGTTCTTACACAGGAAACATCTAAAACTAAGGGGTGGATGGGCAAAGAGACCCCGGAGTGCTTTCTCCCAGAACTTCTCCATTGCAGATGGGGTTGAGATGTGTTTGTGCACCGGGAGTTTGTTCTGTTTGTTTTGTGTCTATATGGATCAGGCAAATCCTACAGAATTTTCCATTTCTTGCTTAGATAATCCATGATCTTCCTCTTGTCTCTGGCACCCCCGGGCCTTGGCAAACCAGGCGGTACCCGGCGTTGGTGCTACCAAACCCATCCATCACCTGTCCTAAAATGATGGAAGGAGTGAGAAAGATTTCTGCTTGCTCTTGTGTTTTAACCAGTGTAGTCTGGGTTAAAAGAGGGAGCCATGCTCACGCTTCTGCGGGTGTGACTGAGGTTTTACTGATGTGGAAAGGTGGTTTAAGAGACCCAGCCTCCAGACCTCACTCATAGTTGCAGGGCTGGTTAGGCCCATGATGTCAGTGCATCAGCTCTTTTCAGAGATACCATCTCTTTCAGCCTGGGGACGTTGTGTCCCTAGCTGGTGTGTCATGGCAATCCTGGACTTTTCCTGGCTACCTCCTGTAGTTAAAAACCTTTTGAAACACAGTAGACTTGAAGAAACAAGTGTCCTGTGTGCCTCTGGACTCAGACCTAGCAGGAGGTGGGTAACCATGACCCTGCGGTCCTCTGCGACCTGAGGCTCATTCTATTCAGTTCCTTCCCTTTAATAAAACTACTAATCAAAAGAAAAACTGTTTTGTTTCAATCTCCAACCCAAAGTTAATGTTGCAAAATTGGCCTGGCCTGCTTATCCTAGATCTGATTTTACTGTGTCAGAGGCAATTAAATGGCAAAGAAAAACTAAGCATATGGTGATGTTTCAGGGAGGAACACCCAGCCCAGAATATGAACCACACAGAAAATACTGGTCTTGTCTCACTTTCAAGGTCCTCTCATCTCCTAACTCATGGGATTTTTTTGCTAGTGGCTTTAAGGAGAAATAGCAGATCCTTATTTAATGGGGATTTCTGAATTTGTGAAATACATACTCTAAGTGTTCCTGTGGTCAGTGAGGGTTCTTCCAACCCTACTTTGTGTCACAGAGGAGGAAGTAAGTTTTTTACCAGACATGTAGGATTATTTCTCAGCAAAAGGGATTCCCCACTCCCACATTGCCAGCAGAGATTCTCTTCAGAGGGTGTCAGCTTGGGTCTCCAACACACGTGTGCTTCTGCTCCCTGCTGATGGCAAGGGGAGACACTCAGCCCTGTTCACTGCACCCTGTGGTACCTGCTGCTCCTGTTGTATTAACTTTCACTGCTGCAGCACTTTCAGGCTCCGGGCATGAACAGGAACCCAAGTGTGCCGTATTTGCTCCGAAAGCAGAAGAAAAAAAATAATCCTTCTCTGAGGGCGTTGTGACTAGGGATGTCTCTTGCCAACAGAGAGCAGGGAGCTGGAGATTTTGAAACAGAAGTGTGAGGAGGGATAGCTGACACCTGCACCCTGTCTTCTGTTGCCTGCTTTAACACCTGGGATCAAAGTGTCCACAACGCTTTTAGGACGCCTTGAGTGTGAAATGCCTCTGATAGCCTGGACTCGAGGATGTTTGGCCATGCCCTAGCTACTCCGAGGAGAGGCTGGTCTGGAGCCAGTTCTGTGCAAGAAATGAAAAAGCTGGGTAAAGAAATAACTGAGAATACGTGACAGAGGTTTACAAACCCAAGACTGGCCCAGAGGGAGTGGATGGGGACTAGCTATTCACCATGTACTGACTTTGTCAGAGCTAGTTGAGAAGAAAATAAAGAATAGGAAGAAAGTACTGAGATCCTCAACTGAAAAGAGGTCAGATCCTTGGTTCTCAGGCAAAATGCTCCTGAAATCTGCTCAGATGGGGCCTGAGCAAGCAGAGTGGGGCTGTGTGTCCTGTCTTTCAGGCTTTGTGACTCGGTCATTCTGGACCCGCTCTGGGTTTACGGAATGGCACCACTGTTTGGCAGCTACTCTCTGAAGGGTGTTCATTCCTACCAGGGACAGCTGGAGGCTGGGAGGATGTGTCGGGAGTCCTTTATCTTCTCTGCTTTCTCTGCCCTCTCCTCAAGTAACCAAGGCTACAGTAAACAGTGGGATACTGGGAGGGACAGACCTCCACTCTGAACCCTACAGAACTCTTCTGTCAATTTTGTAAGAATTAAAAAAAGGAAATCTTTGCAGGCAAGGGGTGCATCAGCCTGGGCTGGACCTTCCATGGGCCACAGAACCATATTTATCCAGCACGGTGAGGGGAATTCACCAACAGGATGCTAGTGCTGCCCTAATTTAAAGGATAAATAGTTACCTGTGTTTTCTGAGGGTATGCTACTGTATTTCCGGGCAATGCTATGGGAACTGAGAAAATAAATCAGTATTCCACACATAGACTCAGTCCAATTCTTATTTATGAGATGAATAACTAGGGGAAAGAAAAAAAAGGAAAAAATGCTCTCTGTTTCAGGAAGTATAGATGTTTTTGGGTCAAGAAATTTTCATTCAGAAAGTCCATTTTAAATGAGAATGGCTCGGCTTACAGTCCCTTCTTCCTCCCCTTCCTTTCATTTCGTCCTCTTCTTTACCTGCCAGACCCTTGCAGTCCTTCCTCCTGCTTTCCAGCCCCTCTACAGGCATTGCCCTGCCTGAGCACTGACCACACACAGCCTTCATGGCTCAGAGGCTGGGTGGAGAACGTCAGCAAATTGGTGAGCACAAGGCAAGAAAAGGGGTTGGAGTGGGGTAGAAAGGACAGGATGGGTCTGTGAGCCGCCAACCAGCTCTCTATCAGATGGATCATAGCTGAGCTCGGGGTGTCCAAGCAGCACAAAGTGGTCATCACACATGATGAGAGTCCAGCACAAGTGCTCTCATTGCTGACTACACCACCCCCGGAGCACGAACACAATCAATAATCCATCTGCCTCTTAGATGATGTTTTTCCTGCCTGGATGCTCAAGGGACCTTTGTATTTCTGAGCTAGCACTGAAATAGAGCTTCTGGGACCTAACCATGTTGTTACCTCCTCCTTGTGATACAAGTGGACCTACTTGCCCTAGGGAGGAAGCCCAGTTCGCCTTCAGAGCATGTCCTTCTAGCAGCAGGATCCAAGGTGTACACGTCCCCCATGCACAGTGCCTGTTTCCCATGAGCTCGTCACCGTTGTGGGGGACTGGGGCATGCAAAGAAGCTCCCGCCTCTCCCCACTGCTCTCCCCTGTCATTCCCCTTCCCGGCAGGACTGAAGACCCAGCCATTCCCACTGGGTTGTTTTCTCACTGTGCTGGCAGAGAAAGAGCAGCAGGAGCCGGCTCCACCTGCAGCCACAGCTCCCAGGCAGGTTGTGTCCTCTCGGACACCTGTTAGGGACCTCTTCTAACATGCCCAAGCAGTGGAGGATGCTGCTGGGTGAGCATGGGACTACAGAGCTCATGTTCCTGTTCCTGTGCGGGAAAGGCCACTGTTTGCTGTGGGTGCCAGATCTGTGCTTCGGCAGAAGGGGCACAGGCCAGGGGACACGGCCAGTTTCAGGTGTGAGGAGGCCCTGGGTGCCTGGCACAGGCGTGACCCTTTTTGCTCAGCAGCTCTTCTCCCCGGCTGTGCCCACCCCTGGGTGGGTGCGCCAGGCTGGGGGTAGAAGCAGCTTGAGGAGCTGGGGAGGGTGAGGCCAAGGAGCGGACTTTTCCTGGGCAGTTCAGGCCATGAGACCTCTGGAGACATGCAAGGACAAAGATGCAGAAGCATCCAGTGCTGGCCCAATGCTGACCCTGCTGGGGCAGTGGGAGTTTTGCCACTGATGAGGCCCGTGGGCTCAGGCTGAAGCCAACAGGGCCCCCCATATGGACATCTTACCTGTGGGGTCTCAACAGGAGGGACAACCCCAGTGCAACTGTATTTGCGAGGACATAATGGAAGGAAGCCTAGATGGCTCTGAGTGGATTTAGGCATTTATACGCCGTGGCCCATCCTGCACAGGGTTTTTGAAACAAGCAGTGTTTCTTTCTTTCCCTTTTCTGCCTACAGATAGAGAGAGTAAGGACTCTTGTTTTGCAGATAAGCATTGCTCGTGATTCTGGGAGAGGAGTTCCCCAAAGCAGAATGTAGTAGCAGAGTGTAGCAGAGTGTAGAAATGAAATAGAACAAATGCATCAAACCCAAGGCATTTAATAAAATAAAACATCTCTTTTTTCCCCCCTAAAAGCTGTGTTAAAAATACATAACTTTACATTGGTTCAAAAGGGAGAGAAAACTCCTTCTTCTGAGAGTACGGAGTAACTTTTCAAAACAATGAAGCCCACTAGACAAACGTATTTGGGGGATTGGATGGAATAGGCCAGGCAAGCTTTCTTTCCTTGGCTTCTCTGTTAAAAGCATCATAGGTGGAGTCTTTGGTGACACTTTTGGCTGTAGCTGGAATATCTGCAATACCAACATGATTTTTTTTTGCTATCCTGGAACTGGTGGTGATGGTGTATGCATTGCTTCTGTAGCATTTCATGGCAGACATGCAAAAAGTTTCTTTCATCCCTCTTCTGAAGTTTGCATTATAGATGGAGTAGAGGGTTGGCTTAGAGGCTGAGGAACTGAAAGAGATCCAGGTGACAGCCAGGAAAAGCAAGGAGCTCCTTCTGTAGTCTGTTTCCTGTGGGTGCCACAACTGTACTGTGAAGAAAGGGAGCCAGGACAGGAGAAAGATTGAGTTTAACATTAAGAACATCTTGATGGTTTTCACTTTTGTTCTTGGAACAATATTTGTTGTTCTCCTGACAGTCATTCCATCTGTGCCTATTCTCCAAATGTACTTAATGATTTTCTGGTAAAAAAGGATAATGAGGAGTGCTGGGATCAAAAACACCACCAGGAGGTGGATGATACTATAGGCAGCTCCTTGCCAAGAATCAGGGAGAAAGAAGTTGCAGTGGTGGTCGCTGTTGGAGCCGTAGAGAAAACAGGCCGGTGATGCAAAGAGAGCACCACAGAGCCAAGAGGCCAAAATCATTTTTTTGGCTTTCCCCCTGGACACTTTGAAGCTCAGGGGGTAGACAATAGTGTAGAATCTATCCACACCTATGGAGAAGAGCACGTAGATCTGGACCCCGGGCGTGAGGTACTGGATGTACCTCACCAGCCGGCACACCCCGCTGCCCAGCATCCACCGCCCGGAGCTCAGCTGCAGCAGCAGGAAGGGCGCGCTCCCCACGCTGCTCACAAGGTCTGCACAGGCCATGGACACCACAAAATAGTTGGTGGTGGACTGCGTCCTCCGGCTCCTGTGGATCACTAAGCAAACGAGGAAGTTTCCCAAGACAGAAATCAGCCACAGCGCTCCCCAAACCACGCTGGCAGCTGCAATTTCCCCCGGCCTCAGCCCGTACTCTGCCAGAGAGTGGTTCCTGCTGGAGCCGGCTCCTGGGGGTGGGGGCTCTGCCATTTCATAACCAGCACGAGGGGTGGAGGCTTTGGGGCTGCTCACGTTCTGCAGCAGGAGCAGCAACGTAGGAAGAAGAACAGGACCACTGCTGTTATCCATGCTGCGAGCAAACTCAGCCACGTCTTTTGCTCAGGCTGCAGAGAGAGAGGAGAGAAAAGGTTCTTTTGAACAGCTCTGTGGTGAAAAGCCCATCTTAACCTACAAAAGAATATTCTCAGTAGGAGAAATATGTACTATGAGTTCCGTATTTCTGAGCTAACACTGAAATACAGCTTCTGGGATCCACTGTATCTGGTCCTTTGTGGTGGTATGACACGCTGTGTCAGGAGGATCCCACCCCATCCCCTGGCTAGTTTGTGGTGGCTGCCAGCCTTTCATGCCCTTTCACTTGTGTTCCTCATAGCCCCACTCCACATCTGTGGCATGGGCACCATGACCCCAACCCTGCCTTCATGGGGGGGATGAGAAAGGCAGGACCCTTTGCTCAACACAGAGGGTCCCCAGGTAATAAGAGGCCTCAGTCCAGAGAAGTTTCTGGACCATTGCCGTGTATGTCCACAAGCCCTGACCTGACCAGGTTATAGCTCCCTTTTTGATGTGGTTTTCCTTGGAGCAGGATGTCTGTGGTGGGAAGCCCTTCCCTTGGGGCTGGGGTGCTGCACAAGGAGATTTCCTGGGATTGAGCACCCTCACCACCAGCACCACACCTCTGGAAGAGTGACTGTTTTGATCTTGAGTGGTCCTTAGACCCCTGTGGATGGAGTGAGCAGAATTTCTGTGAACCCTTCAGTGTGAGAGGACTTTGGGGTGTGTGTGAGTGCGTGCGCACTTTGGGTCATGGTTCTTGTCCATGGGATAACAGTGTCCCTGACTGGGGGACATTGTTATCCAAATCTATCGCCTGTCAAACATCACTGCTTGCGAATTACAGTTTGCCTGAGGGTGTTATCTGTGTGAAATTGTTCTCCTGCACCCTCCTGGCAAACCCACCACAGAATGTGATGGATGTGACCTCCTGTTCCGAGGAGCAAGGGACAAGAATGCCTATATTGAGAGACAGTTTCCAGCACTGAGTTTAGCCGATGGTTGGGTTGATCTTAGCCTGTTGCAGGGATAAAATGGAAAGATAGCTAATTTTGGTGGCTATACATATGCAAACACCCTGCTGCTGTCTGATGTCCTTTCAGTCATCATCTTGACATGCAAAGGCTTTTACTCACTAGAAACACAAAGTCTTTTCTATGGGTCTACTGTGAGAATGCTGAACTCCAGAGCTTGATAATGTGCAAGGTAAGTCAGTCAACAAGCAGAAGACCAAAAAGTTCATCCTAGAAGCCAGATGAACAAGCTCAAAAAGCCACCACCATCCTCCTCAGCTTTCCAAGTGATCCAAATTCCCAGGTTTACTTTCTCATAGGCTTTTTTCAATGCTTTGCTGATGCTTTTTGCTGTGCCTGCTCTAGCTCTGCATCTACCACCTATTATTTTCTCCTTGTCTGCCTATTCAGAGCGAAGCCTGAAAGCACAGAGCCATTGGATGAATTTGGGCTCTTGCCCCTTGTGCTGTTTCGCATGTCCCCTTCAATAATGCAGTGCAAAAAAATCATCAGCTGTGGAGGAAGAAAAGATGTATTAATTGCTTGGTGTGGTTATAGAAGATTTTTTTCCTCTAGCTTTTTAGAGCCTGTACTTAATGGGACATTGTTTGTGTCACGTGAAGTCAGCAGCATTGTCCCTTGTCCCTGCTTCTGCTGGAGGGCTGTGGGTGCTGCCCAGCCTGGCCTTGCCTTCCCCCTCATCCTTGGTTGCCTTCTCGTCATCGTTTTATTAGTGGCTTTGCCTGGCAGATGATTCCTGATTTCTCCAAGGGCTCCTGCTTGTCTTTCCCCACCCTCCTTCGGATGGATCTGCTCCCCTGGAGAAATGCTGCGGTCACCAGCTGTTGGCAGGGCGTCTGGGCTGCTGTGTCTGGCAGAGTGGCAGGATGCACTGTCAGTGCAACCTGCTGAATTACCTGTTAGAATCATCTGTAATAAAATAGTACACGTGGAGCCTATTAACTAGATAGAAAGGAACATCGTGGGATAATTTTTTTCCTTAATTTCCCTTTTTGCTGTGCAGAAGTATGTGCCATTTAAAAATAGCCAGCTGTACAAATTAAGCTTCATAGAAAAATAATCAGGTAAAAATATCTTGACCAGTACTGAAGAGCAGTGGAAGTCTGGTACAAGAATGAAATGGCCTTTCTAAGCTGTTAAAATAGGCAGACTTGCTAACATTGTTCTCATGATATTTCTCCTCGTGAGCCAAATCTGCTGTCCCTGTCTGTTCAGACCTGACACATTTGGTTTTGCAGGTGGGTAAACCCCAAAATAGTTACAGGGTTGTAGTGCTCAGAGAGTACTTTTTGGGGTTTTCTTCTGATGCATCTTGCCTAAGAGTCAGCCCAACCACTGTTGTCGGGAGAACTTGGGTTACCTGCCAACATGCCTTGGAGAAGACAGGAACTGAGCAGCCCCGGGCAGAGAACAGTGTGTGACCCCCACAGAGAGCAACCAGTGGGTGCCCAAAGGAAGGAGAATGCCAGGAGATGTATCCAGCTGCCTTGCGCTGGAGCTTTGCGGGCAGAGGAAGCAACAAGAGAGCAGGAAAAACCGCCCGTGTTCAGCAGGGATGGTTCTGGCGTGGTGCTGGTTTCCTCGCTGTGAGTGGAACAGGAGAGGCACCGAACAGAGGGGCAAGTGGTGCTGTATTTATTGATCCTTCCTGGGAAAAATTCCAGGTCGTCCAGCACGCTGCCCACGAGGCACAGATGAAAATATAGGTGCAATTATAGGGAGTTTAGCTGACTTGAGCACAGGGTTTCACTGGTTGTACAGCAGTTACTCGTTTTATTTTTCTAAGAAGTAAAATGCCATCTGATTAACCAATGTGCTCTGAGATTCCCGTGTTCCTAGTCATAGACAGTTTTTTCTTCAACTGGAACAGAAACTGATTTCTTTTATTTTAAATGATCTCTATTCAAGCCTATTTTCCTTATGTGGCACTGAGATCAGCATCACGCCCTGATTTAGTACTGAGAACCTGAGTGTCTATGGCCCAGCATACACTTTTCTTCAGTGAGCAAGTCTGGTTTTTATGAGTCTTTTTTTCATAGTGGAGACTTGAACTTCTGCATTGTGAGCACTAAACCAAAAGGAAACACGACCATAAAAAAGCTCAGCGTAGGCACGACTCTGTATGGGTCTGGGATGCAAATAACTGGAGATTCTGTGACTTGCTACAATATTTATCTCCAATTCCCATGTCCTTGTTTGCTGCATTGTTTACTGAAATGTGGTTTAAGTTTTAGTGAGCCGTTCAACTTGCAAATATCAGATCCATAAAGACCAGTGATGGGTTCTGTCAACTCCCTCTGCCCTGAAGGTCAGTAAGCAAAAATGTAGAAGCACAACAAGAAAAAATTATTTATAGCAAGTAGGTGAGGCCTAATTACACTTTTAGTTAACAAAAATGCTTGTATTAATTTTCCCTTTAAACCAATATAACACTGGCCTGAATGGCTGCTTTCCAGTAATTATGAGTCTACATGCATGCAGCAATGCCAAAAACCTCACTTTGTCTTTCAAGCATTTTAGAGTGGGAATCCTTTTAAGCTGGTATGAGGCCTTGCTGTATTTCTGTTTAAAAACCTACTTTTTTGTGCATTAGCTTCGGAAAAGAAAGAGCATGTGAGATGACTCATAACCATTGAAGAGGGATATCCTGGTGCCACAGTTCCATTTTATTGACCTTAATTTGCAGTTTGGAAACCAAATCGCTCCATTTTGAGCTGATAGCTCTCCAAAACAGATCTGTTACTTAGAGATTAACTATTTGAGACACAAAAACTTTGTGAAATATACTTGGCTGTTTCACAAAGCCCATATGGCATAGTCACTGTGTGTATGCATGTTTACTGTCCTGTCTAAAAATGCAGTGTCCATTGCAATTTGGAAGAACAAAACCTAATAAGATTCACAAAGGAATGCAGTAAATGTGGTTTTAAAAAATGTTTAATCAAAAGAAAAATCATTTTGTTTCCCAGCTAGTGTTTTTCAGCATTAAAAATACAGCTAAAGAAGCAGAATATTGTGTGTTACTTGACCTGAGCACTAGCAGAGGGGCTTTTTTATTCAATATATTTTACCTCTTTGCATCATAGCTGAAAAACGCCAGGCAAGCATTGGTCCAGCAGATTATTTCAAAAGCATTAAGCTGGTCATTTACTCCATAAACTTCCCTCTCTGGAGAGTATCTCGGGAAAAGCTGCCGGACTGGAAGAGAAATGCTTCATATAACCGAGCTTAATCAACATTACGAGTGTGAGTAAATTGAATCAGAATGGGGGAGGGGGGCTTTTGTCTGGCTGTGAGATGCTAGAAGGTGACATCCACCCTGCCTAAATTCAAATGAGCTGCCCTGTGCGTGCACGGTGCCAATGCAGAAATCCCTTTGCAGAAGAGCACAGTCCTTTAGCCTCTCTCTGTCCCTTGCTATGCAGAGATGACTGTTGTGCATATTGAGGCCATTTAGTCCTCCTGCTTCCAGTGGAGGAATGCGGATGCACACGCTTTTGTAAGCACGTGGTTTTCCTGCCAGGTCTTTTCCCTGCTCTAGTGCTCATAAAAATGCTCAGCTCTTTGCCCTGCTCCTCTTACCAAGGTGTTTCTATTCTCCGGGCAGCTCTTCTGAGCAAAGCCCGGAAATCTCCCGAGGTGAAGCGTGTTCCTCCTCACTCTCTGCATTCCAGCATGTGGGGATAAGAAACATCTGCCCATATTTCATCAGGAGAATAACAGGTTTCTAGTGCTTTGAGATCTGTACCCACATCTCACATGCTGCTGCCTGCTCTCTAGCTTCACTCAGCTGGTGGAGATCCCTGTCCTGCAGCATGGATAACCAAGGATGACATGACTGTAAGCATGGATTGGCTCATGGATGGAGCTCTCAGTGCTGGTGTGGACACAGCTCAACTGATGGTCAAAGCTTCTGAGCTGAACCGATTGTGTGAGCTGATCTCTGTTTTTGCATCGCACATCAGGATCTGAGTTCCTAGCCTGTACTGAGGAGTGAGGTCACGGGAGGAGGAAATATGGATGGAATCAGATAAAAGAAGGAAATGTTCTAATTTTCAGCACATCTAAAGAATCTATGTTATACTCTGCTACTGCATGAACATGAATCTAAACAAGCTTTTTCTGCTGTGGGCTAGAGGAAATTCAGGGCACCCAGGCAGCCTCTTTGCCATCGACCTTCTTTGACTCTTCAAGTTCTTTCCTGACTGTTTTAACACGGTATTAAAACTGAGGACAAGGATATAATACTGCAACAACTGCTGGGCTTGGAATCAATTTTTATTTCTTGTACTGGCTGCTTGAGGAAGAATCCTTTTTCAGCTTCATCCTTTTAACTGAGCTTAGTAGGGAGTGGGACATGCAGCAGCTAACTGGAACAAGAACAGGGTCCATCTATTGCTTCTGGGTCTGTCAGCTCACACCTGGAGTAACTACTCTGACCTGGAGCAGTGGGTTCAGGGTAAATCCTTGAGGTATGATTTTGATGAACAAGCAGGATTCAAACCCGTACACAAGTCACAGGTCACTCTATTTTGTCTGAGTCTCCTCAACAGATGTTGCCATCTCCTGAAGTTCATTGTGGTTTTAAACGTTCTGGGAGCAACGGCTTTTCCCTGCATCTGGATGAATTTTCTCATGTATTTACTGCAGGTTAAGACCTGCAGGAAGTCACTGCAGGTCTATTAACCTGGGGTAAGTTGCCAGAACCCGGTAATTATTCATGCACCTAAACCTAAAGATGTTTATTCTCTGTTGGCACCGAGAAGGAGCCCTCACTGTAACTGTGGATTCCACTTACAGCCAACATCATGCTCTGGTCCAGGAACAGGCAGTGGTAAAATATGAGCCAGATTTGTGCTCAGTGTTACCCAGAGAGACACCCTCACCTCCTCAGAGGGCACCACGCTGTTCACAAACAGGTGCACAGTGGTTGCAAGTCTCTTGTTAGAGATGTAACTCTTGCCCCCAAAGGACAGCCCTGCAGGTTTAAGTGTTTCAGGGCTTTATTTTTATCCTCCTCCTGCTGGGATTAGTATGCAAAACTCCAGATTAGCCCTGTTCTAAAAATGATGGCAGAACCCAGATCTGTGCCCAGTGTGACTGTGGGGGCATGAAAAAGTGGGAGCAAGCAGAAGGACTGACCTAATTTCCAACGCTGCTGTCACAACAGCTTCCACCTACTGGAATTCTCCAAGAAGAGTGTAGAGAAGCTTGAAATACAACTTTGGAGGCTTTTTGTCCTCCCTAATGGAGATTGAGTCTGTCCTTGGGCATGGCTAGGCTGTACCCTCTCCTGATTCAGAGGTAAAAATACAGATGCTCTCTCCCACGCTTGCATTAATTTTTGGCAACACCAGGCTGTGCCCACAGCCCAGCACATTCCTCTGCTTGATGTGAGGAACACACTGCTTACCAGGGCTGCTTTGCCATGGTGGGTGGTGACAGATAAGCGGTGGTGAATCTCACGCCTGGCTGATTTCTCTGCCCATCTCTTGGAAATTCTCACCCTCTTCCCACTGAGTGTCCTCTCCCCCACAGGGAAAATGCACCAGCAGCTACAGTGAGGACTTTGGCAGCTTAGCTCACTCTCTCACCAGCAGAGAGCACAAGTTCTCCCCCTAGGAGAACCTGGGGAGGTTTTATTGATTGTTGGTTTTGTGTGAAAAGGTTACATAGAAAGGAATTCTTGATAGGAAACCTTGTGAAAACTGCTTTCTCGTCACACAAGAAGTTCACATGGCAGCAGGATCTTTGCACTGGTGCCGGGACGTGAGAGTTCCTGTCAAGTGGCTCTTGACCCTTCTCGGTAGCATGGAACCGGTGCTCACATGGCACAGGTCCCCTGTGCCAGACACGGTGACAGAGAGTGGCATGGGGTGGCAGTGGTGGCTTACAATCAGACATGCCTGAGATGCTTCCAGGAGGACTTATCTGACAGGAATAAGAGGAGCAGACCTGCAGGAGCAGTGGAACAATGCTCCCACGGGCCTCTGCCAGAGGATGCGGCCATTAGTGAGAGCATTTCGGTCTTCCTCTACCAGCTTTGCTGGAGAAGCTGGGAGGGCTGAGGGCCATGCACAGCCCAAAGCTGCGTTGGAAATGCCTGATGTGGAGATGACTGTGGGAGGGGAGTCTCTCTGCTGAGCAAGGCTCGGGGAGGATAAAAGCCTAAAAGTAGGGGAAGCCACTGAGGCAAGGTGTCAGCCTGCTGATAGCCCCTGAACTGGAGATGCCTTCGTGGACAGGGTGCCAGTTGCAAGAACTGTGTTGGCTGCCTGCCAGGGGGAAAGTCTAGGGAAAGATGGAAGCTGCTGGAATGAAGAAATCCCAAACACACAAGAACTGCGTCATGTTTTGGTGCTGGGAGGACTGTGTGGTGGGGAGGGTGAGCAGACTCCACCTGGGGGTGTTAGGGGTTTGTTCTGCATTGTCTGACTGAAATTGCTCTCTGTTGAACACCTGAGAGAGGATGCCTGGTGGGGCTGCAAGGGAAAATACAGATGGAGATCATATGGTGTGACCCAGATGTGGGAACTGCACAGCTCTGCAAGGAGAGGCCTCACAGGAGAGCTGCGGGGGAGTGAGAGTCTGCAAGCTCTTACTTGGAGTTGAGCTCCCCAAATGTGTCTAAGGTGTAGAGATTCCTCCCATTACTGACTCATCTGAGACCAGGATGCTTAAAATAAATCAGAAATCAAGCTTACTCATAAAAATCCATATTTATTAAAAAAAAAAATCCACATTTAGACACCCAAATAAGCTTTTAAGGATGTCCCTGGGTTGGCAACCAGTTTTTCTGCAGACCGAGCCACTTGTTTAAGTGGTTAAGAGTGACTTTAACAACAAACCTTCAAGAAGCACATCTGCAAACCTTTGCCAGAAAGAACTGACTATGAATCCTGCCTCATACACACAAATGGCCTTTTGAAAGCAGAAGGCAGCTTTACTTCCCCATTACTCCGTGGAGCCAACATACTGTTTGACATGCTGGAAGCCAGCTGGATAAATGGGAAATATTGCTATGCATTCTTAGAGAGTCTGTGCCTGAATTAGCTAAACCAGAACAGCCCCCTTGCCTGCGCTGGCTACGGATAAGCAAGGATTGCTCTGCCTGTGGGGTTTCCCTGAACGCAGGCGCCCACACGGAAAAAGGGAGACAGCGCTTTCAGAAAGGATGATTTCAAATTAATGACTGAAAAATGCAAAAGCAGCTGTTTTAGAGCAATAACACGAGGAAGGAAGAAGCTGTTTGAATGTATTTAGAGACAGAAAAAACCAGATGAGCAGATTGGACTGCTCCATTGCCGTAAAGTAATTTTCTGTTTTCACTGAACGATGAGGTCAGGGGATTGTTTCAAACAAATAAGTAGCATAATTGAAGGATAATGAATATAGATAGAGAGAATGTAGATTTGTGCAGAAAATATGGGGAGTTATTCTGCACTAATTCTACACACCCCCCTGCTTTCAGCAGAATAAGCTTAAAATTCAAGCCCCACAGAACATTTTCTCCCGAGAAATGAGTCCTCCTGGCTAAACCCCAAGTGATTTAAATGCACATAAGTAAATACACGTAAGATAAATTACCGGAAAAGATCATGTTGTTTACCTCCACAGGGACAATTACCCTTTTAGCTACAGCAGTGCTCAGCACAGCCCCTATCCATCCACATACCTGCTCCAAAGCATAATCCCAGAGCCGCTGGTCGCCTCCTTGCTCTGCTGGTTATCCCAAGTGAAGCTGCGTCTGGGAAGGTCCCGGTCATACTGGGAACCACGGGGTACCTCCAGGTCTGCAGCTGCCTCTGCTCGGCTGCTTGCAAAGCCGCTTGAGGGGAGGGACGGGGTACTCTACCCTCTTCTTCAGCGGAGGAAAAGATGACGTTTGGCAGGGGTGGCCGCTGCCCAGCTCCCTTCGGTGTCATGTGGGATGCGGATCATGCGGCCGCCCCTCGGCAGGTCCCGGGCCCTCCTCCCGCCCCGTCGGGGCCATCAGCACCACGGACAGCGCCGGGCGCGGCGGGGCGGCCGCACCGGGGGACACCGCGGGGACACCGCGGGGACACCGGGGGACACCGGGAGGACCCCGGGGGGACACCGGGAGGGCCCCGGGGCCGGGCCGCCCCCGGCCCGCGGCGGGCCCCGGCTGCCGGCGCTGACGTGCCGGTTGCCATGGCGAGCGCGGCGGCTGGAGAGGATGCTTTTCTCCCACGATGGTCGCCATGGGACCCCGCCAATTGAAAGGAACGGAGCGAATGAATAAGAGGAGCGAGGTGGAGAGAATATTTAACTAGCTTCCTCGGGGAATTTATGTCCCTTTTTCTTCTTTCTTTTCTTTTTTTTTTTTTTTAATTCCCATGTGGATACTGAAACTCTGACAGCCCGGTCCGTTCCCCTGCTTCCCCCACCATTTAAAATTTGGCACCTTTTTTATTTTGTGGGGAATGGCACCGGCACCATTTCCGTATGTTCTCTGCCACATACACTTTATTAAGCAAGTTGGAATAATAACAACCCTCCCCAAATCTTAATCTGTCGTCTCTCACAAACGTTTTTCCTACAGAATTACAACAGCCCCATAAATTGTATTACACTGAAAGCTTAAGGAAGGAAGGGATCATTTTAGTTCTGACAAACTTTCTGCCTGTGAACTAAGCAAGAAAATTTTTTGGAGTATGGATTCCTGTTATTTTGGGCTTTCTGACTTGAAATGCATTGGTAAACTGGACAAGCAAAGGCTGGGTATTTTCCTTTGTTTTCCCTAATTTTTCAGTGGAGAACTCCAAGTATATTTTTATAATTTTTTTTTTACTAGATGTCTTTAGTGGAGAAAAAGTACAGTTGCCTATTGAAAAATACAGTCAAGGAAGAAATAATCAATGTGTTTTTTTCACACTAATTACTGTGGTGTAGTTCAGTTTCCTATATTTTACACTTTTAATTTACATTACATTCAGCGGAGTGGGCACCCTGGGAATCAGGTCAGAAACACAGAATAACTTCTACACAAAGACTAGACTAGGCTAGAAATAGGTAAGGTGTGGGAAGATTTTTTAGACTGAATGACATAGAGAGTGTCAACACGAATTGTCTGCTCATCTTCCAATGGAAGAACTTGGAAGGGAGCATCAGGTGAAGGAACCTGGTTCAGAACACAAAGAAGGGGGGTAAGGGGGAGTTCCTCAAAGTGTGGGTGCAACTTCCTGGGGTTCCTTGCCGGAGGATGGTGTGGGTGCAGAATTTCACATGAAACTGAGGAGAGGTTAAACAAATGTTTGGAAAAATGCTAAATAGAACTGAAGTCTCCAAACTAATAAAACCCACTGCTTTCAGAAAATCATCTGAGCTCAGTGCATTGGAGGTTGGGAAAGCTCCTGGAGAAAGGATTGTACTGAGGTTCAGTGAAAGGTATTTTTGTAAAGAAACCAGTAATTTTATGAAGTTTGGGCTGGGGGTGTGGCTTACCTACAATATACGCTTGCCCTGTTAGAGAATGGCAATAGTAATGGCAGCTTGGCCGTACACCAGCTTGATTGCCAGGTACTTGACACAGTGTATTTTAAAGTTTGCTGGGTTTTTTCCCAGCCAGTTGGGTTTTATGTTTTGTTTGGGGGTTTTTGGTGTTTGGGTTTTTGGGATTTTTTTTACTGTTTTCCTCACTGTGGTTGTCAGTGTTAGAGAAAGATAATCTTAATTTTCGCTTTCTTTCCAACTTGGTGTTCCTGACAGCGCAGGAGGGTGAAGGAAATTTGCCTGACACCTGTGCTGAGGAAGTGCTGCCCAGGGAGATGGAAACTGCTCGACTGACTCAGCTCAGTTCCTCCAGTTCAGGGGTGGAGCCTCTGGCAGTTGTAAATGCACCGCGTTTTGAAAGAAGGCATAAAACCCTGACAGTTGTTTTGAGGTCCACTTTCTCCTTCTCACCACGTAGACATAAGGATGAGGGCTTGAAGTATTTAGTGATACTAGTTTTTCATGAGCTTTGCTCACATTATTTTCTCCACTGGCTGTGGGACTGGTCAAGCCTTTATAAAATCCGAGCGCATCGCGTTGGTATTGATAAACTGGAAGAGGGTGAGGAGGCAATGCACACCTCGTTCAGCACATCCAGAGAGCCTGAGACATCAGTCCTTATTGTTTGGAGACTTGTTTTGCTGACAAGACCTAAGCATTTTCTCAAGTTTGTCCCAAACAACCCATGTTATTCCAAATCTGATGTCAGTTGTTGCCAGAGCCACAGTTGCTGCTGGTTATTTTGGAACTGCTTTTGCAGGGCAAAGTAATTTTCATGCAGCTTCGATCTGATTTTATTGTGTGGGTTTTTTTGACCAAACCTGAAAATAAATCTCAGAATTTTTTTTTTTTGACACCTCTCACATTCCTGGTATTAAAGATGCTTTTATTCCTGCCAGTGAATCCAGAGCCAAACCCAGACAGAGATGACAAGTACCCCAGCTGACACTTGACTAGTGACAAAAGGGTTCACCACCAGAAAGTCTGCTGTGGGGAGGGGGAGCAGAGAAATAAATCCTGTGAAGGGATGAGAGATAATAGGTGCAAATCAAAATGTCTGGAGTGTTGTGCCTTTGGTGCATTGGGATCATTATGGCTGAGTTACTCCCTGGGGCACAACTCCACGTGGAGTCTGTGTTTGCAGGGGCAGGCGGGGGGAAAGCATTGTCATTTTTGCACAGGGCCAGACTCTGAGCTGGCCTTGATCATCCCTATGGGTCCCTCCCAACTCGGGATATTTTGTCATCCTAAGTTTCCCATTTTATTCAGGGGGATCAGGCTCTGGGGCTCGGTACACAAAGGCCACCAGCCCTGGGGGCTGGAGGCAGCTCTGGGGTTGTGCCAGGAAGGGTCTGTCCTTAATTCCTGCCTCTGTTGGTGCCTCAGAGGTGTGGTTCTGGATCCACTATTTAACGTCTCTGGGCCAAATTCTTATCAGGGGAGTCTGCTCTGGGTTAAAGTGAAGTCCACTGAAGCCATGTGGCAAAGCCCAGCCTGCCACCTGTTAAACACATTGCCACTGGTTGTCCTGGGGCTGAATTTGGCTCAGGGCCTTGAGACTGACCAGTGCATGAATGACTCCAGGTTCTCTAAGAATGCTGCATTTCAGCCTGGTTTTGTTCCAGGGATGGACAAGGATCCCTCAGTGTGAATTGTGCCACTAAAGGGTAGCCCTTCAAGAGCAGGGCTCTTGTTTTTTTGTTGTTTTCACCTGTTTAAATCCAGCAGTGGTTCAGAGAGTAGTGAGAAATGTTCCACAGCTGAGCTAAAACCATTTATTTTCTAAGCTGTGCTCAGACCCCACTAAGGTCTGACCTTGCCCCTCTGGGGTCTGAGCAGACATGTGAATAGAAAGTGAAATTCTGGGATAACAAACTCCAGGGACACCTTATGTGTGCTTGGTGTGGAAAATAGCAACTTGCCTGGAGGAAATATGACTCACTCTCACTGTGTTTGGAAAAGTAGGGGGAGTTCTAGGTTTCTGTTCAATTAAAGCTTGTTATGAACTCATTTACTTTGCGTCCTCCCCAAGCACTGCATGCAAAGCAGGAGTCACTGGCCCTTGGAGTGAATATACTGTACTGTGCATCCTGATGGATGTCATTCCATGTGACCTACATGCACAGAGAGCAGCTGGGATGAGTCAGATCTCTGTGGCTGAGGCTGCCACAGCTCCGGCATTCTTGAATTAATGCATATGTTTGAAACAGAGCAGGACTGACTCAAACCATTCATTGAGAAGCAGCAGTAAGATCTGTAGCAGCTTTAAAGAGGAACTCATTCCTGGAGACACGGATCTTTTGCCTCTTACTCAGAGAGAGTTTCCAATCATGTGGTGATGTCAAAGTCAGGTCAAGAGGATGAGGACAGAAAGGACGGCTGGCAGTGCCAGTCAGGGAATCCTAAACAGGGAGGGAGCTATGGCAAGCACAGCAAACGTGGCTAATCCAGTGCTAAGGAAAACAGAGTCACAGCTTATTATCTCAGTCTGTACACACTCTTGGCTGGACATGACTGAATGGGAGGTCCTTTTTGATTGTTGGGGTGGCTGCCTCCTGCTCAGCAGAACAAAAGCTGTGTTACTTTCCTGATAGGGCCAGAGAACCCAGGATGGCTCAGACTCGGTCAGCGTCGTTTGGGGGCCTTGTATAGAGCAGAACTGGTGATGTGAGCTTGCCTTAAACCAAACCAAAGCAAAACAACCCCCACAGAACCCCAAATTTATGAACTGCTCTCATCTTCAGATAAGAAGACTGGATCCCTGCAGGCTTCCATGGCTCTCCTTGGAAGAACTGTCCCCATTACAAGTTTAACACGCTTATCAATAGGCAGGATTAGTTCCCCACAGTGCCAACCCTGCTTTATAGCAGCATCACCTGAGGGGCTGCAGAGACGGGAACTAGCTGCTGGTCCACAGAGAAAAATGTAATACTCTTCCCAGCAGCAGATCTGATTTCCCAGGGACATGGAGGGTGAGAGGAGTTGGTTTTTAGCTGCTGTGTTACGTGCCCTGGCTGCACACCCCTTGATCAGACCAGGGTCATGTCCAGCCCCGAGTGTGTGCTCCAGCTTGGCACAGCAGCTCAGGGCTCAGCCTGGCTCAGTGCCGTGGGCAGGGGGCCCAAAAGGACGGGTACTCAAACACAGAATCTTACCACAAAGCTGTCTCTTGTACCACACAGACCTGCTGCAGCCATAAAAGCATCCTGCCGCCTC
This sequence comes from Gymnorhina tibicen, assembly GCA_013399875.1. Lineage (NCBI taxonomy): Eukaryota > Metazoa > Chordata > Aves > Passeriformes > Artamidae > Gymnorhina > Gymnorhina tibicen. The sequence goes on from VXAZ01003116.1 coordinate 116,868, forward strand.
CTGTCAAACAGTAGCCCTTAGTCCTTGGCCTCTTTCACCCCGTTAAAACTTTTACATAAAATTTTACCGTGTGAGCAAAAAATGAACCAGGCATTGAAGAGACCAAGCCCTCCTTGCAGTAGAGCTAATGAGTCTCTTTGGTGCTGAAGTGTCAGCTGAAAATGGAATGAGAGGCTTGCTACGTTGACGAGAGCAATGGTAAAATAGATTGCCAAAATCTGGGCTAAATTCTGATGAGCTCTGTCTTGTGCTTGGGGAAACAGAATCAAAAGGAAGTGAAATGGTAGAGCTGTGACATTATCACCCAGGCCAGTGTAGAGAGCATGCTTCTCACTTGGCCTGGGGAAATAAAGAAATAGGACTTTCTTGAAATTTTGAAATTTTTGCTCTTTTGAATAATCACCAAGATTCTCCATATAAAAATTCCCTTAAAGACTTCTACATGTTCACATTCAATGTATTGGCTATTTTCAGATATTTTCAGAAAATCCTCTCCTGTGGTGGAGAAGATCCCCATAACTTTCTCATCTGATGTACTTTCCTTTCTCAAGCTGCCTTTTTAAACATGGAGTCACTTGCCTGTACTGTGATGGAGTCTGTTTAGCAAATCTGGCATTGGGCTTGGGAATTCCACATGCTCCAACTGTCCTTGTTCACACTCCTCTGCTCAAGCCTGGCTACTGCTGGTGGCTGGAAAACCAAGCCCACCTGTTCCCTCCAAAAGCTGCAATAGCGTGGCTTTACAAGGAAAACACACCCAAGAAGTGCTACAGGTGTGTTTGCTTTGAGCCTGATGGCTGTCTCATTAAAACCACTAAAAAGGCTCCCCCTGACTTCAGAAGGGTGCTCATTTCCTCCTCTGGAGTTGTCTGCTTGAGTTACACAAAGGAAATGAGGTCAGGCTTTATCTTAAAGTTGTTTATATAAATAACTTATTCCAGGGTTGATAACTGATGGGTTAATTCTCACAGAGCCCCAGAGATCAAAGGGTTGCTTAACTGCTAAACTACCCCTGAGTGATGCTCTCCCAGCATCCCTGATAACACTGCTGATAGGCACATCATGCTTGTCCATCAGCCTTTTATGGGCTACTTGTAAGTGCCACATCACTGTGAATCTCAGCCAGCAAAACAAGCAACTTCTGTCTCAGAAAGCCGCGCACAAAGTTTGGAAACTCGAGTGATTTTTGGCATTTGCAGAACGCTTGATTGGTGGATTGAATGTTGTGAAATGTATTTCTGGGAGAATATGAGAGATGCTCCAGCCACAAGGTTTCCTAATGTGTCATTAGAAAATCAACTTCTTTTCTGGCTTAACTTTACCATTGGAAAAAAAAAGTGGGGAGCAGGGGAGATGACAGGCTAGGGACGACTTACTTATTTCAAACAAAAATACAGCAAATGTGGGACAAGCCCCAAGAATGGACACCAGCTTTTGCCACATATTGGCTGTTTTTCCCCCTCACCTCTGAATTTGCTTTTAAAAGTGACTGTGAGGCCTTTATATGTGTCTGTTACAAAAACAGCCATCATCTGTCACTCACTAGGGACACCAGATTTCCTTACTTGAAGAGATATGGTAATTTCTTTCCCCCCACTGTGCGAAGAACTGAGGTTATTTGTGGAGCACTCCAGCCCATAGTCTGAATCCTCTCTGTCTGGGAGCAGCCTGCATGGAGTCACCCTTTGAAGTGTCAGCAGTGGCACTGCTGGACTCGGACCCTTCGTCTGCCCTGGGTGAAGCAGTAGCTGCACACCCACTCCCAGTGCCGAAGGGAGGATGGGATGATGCAGGGTGACTGTGGGGACACGGGCTCTCCTCCTGAGTCAAGCCTGGGGGGCAGAGAAGCTTTGGGAGGTGGTGATCCCAGAATGACCCCACAGAGCAGGGGAATTTGGTGAGGAGACACCTGTGTCAGGATGCAAATTCCTCTCTGAGCAGCAGCTGAGCACCCAGGTCATTAATCCTTTCTGGGACAGGTTCAGGTTTTACTCCTCGAGCTCACAGACCTTTGTGGCTCTTAGGAACAGCTGCAGCTCTCAGCTTGCCTGGGGAAAGGACAGAGAAGGATGCACATTGCAGGGACTTCCACTTCTCCCCTACCTTCCTAGCAGATTTTCACAATCGTGGCAGAGAAAATTCCCCCATGAATAAAACTGTACAAGAGGGAAATGTATTATTCCAAAGAGACAGAGAAAACAGTGGCCACGGGTGGTTATTGTCATTTACGGTCTCTAGTCGGCTTGCTTTCGGGAAAGAGATGTTCAAAGGGATCTGTTGCTTGTCCCAGCCTCCGGGCCAAGAGGGCTCCACCACCAGGAATGTGACTCGGAGGGTTTAGAAACCAGAAGAGAGACGCAGCAGAAACCTGCCAAGGCTGCACTTACACCTCCTTAGCGACACTCCGCCACTCCTTAGCGTCACTTTCCGCACGTTCAGCCGGACGGGAACCCGCAGCAGCTCCGCACGGTTCGTCTTTACCGAGCTCCGTGCACGAAGGATGAAGCTCCCGAGCTCCCCGCGTTCCGGAACGCAAATCGCTGCTGCCCTCCCGCGGCCCCGGCCCTGCGCGCCCGGAGGATGCTCCGCGTGTCCCACAGCATCCCCGCACGGGTCCTCTGCTCCGCAGGGACGGGGCAGAGCCACCAGGCACGGCCATCCCCACACCGGGGCTTTTCACACCTCCTCCCGCTCCCACACCTGAGTTTGAAGCCTCGTTTTTTTTAAATCAAAGAGCGGTAAGAGCTTAAATTGGCTGGTCATTGCCCTTTGGAGGGACATGATTTCCCCTTGAGAGGGCGGTGAAGTCAGGACTGTCAATGCAGAGTCCCTGAATCTGTGCAATGACAGTGCCAACCACGACCAGGTTTCCCCGAAACCCATTTTCCCCCTGCATTTTCCAGTTTAGGCCTTCCTAGTGACCGGCTGGAGGAGGGGGGGACTCTTCAAGAGGCCGTGTTGTCTCATTTATCTTCCCTATCTCACACATACACACTCGTTTCTAGCACCAAGGGCCAGAGATGCCTGCACTGCTATAATGGGACTTCAGGAAAGGATGGTTATTATCGAAGGAATGTTGAGACAACAGCAGTTGCAGATTAAACAAATGTACTGTGCTGGGTGACAGCTGGGGAGGTGGGGATGTGTTAAAGGGGGCTAAATTCTGTACTAAGTCTGGAGTAACCACCCCGAAATAAGTAAAGTAACTTTGGTCTGACTCCAGTGTATTGGAGAGCAAAATTGGCCTTGCAATTACGTGAAAAAGTGCAGCAGATGAAGAGTTTCAGAAAAAGCTCAGTCAAGAGAAGGTTGGTCAAAGCTGTTGGATTTCACTCTGCCTTCTCTTTTCTGGTAGCATTTCTGGGTCTGGCTTCTCATATCACATTTCTCTATTTTTAGAGGGATTTTTGGATTTGCTTTTACAAAAGAGGCCTGGACTCTGCTCTTGCTTACACTGTTGTATGCCTGCCTATTTCAGTGCAGCTTTCATAAACAAGAAAAAAAATCACAGCTGGTCTTATTGTAGCTGAGCAGCAGGTGAGTCATGACTACAGATACCTTGAATGCTGTGAACAGACGGGCTTGGGGCTCACTTCTGCCCCCACACACAAACCCTGCTGACATCAACATCTGAGGGTAAAATTTGGCATCTCTTGCCTCTGCCTGTCCCTCAGCTTTGTTGCTGGGAAAACAAGCCAATAATCGTGAGGAATCTCTCCAGAGGGCAAGATTATTCTTGCAGGAGTAAATTTTCTGGGTTTTTTGACTGGATTTTAGTGCCTATCAGCTGGGAAGTGCACAGGAGGAATAATGAAGCCCCAGCAGGGTATGACTTCTGCTGAGAAATGGCCAGGCATGTAAATGTGTTCCTGCTGAGGGACCATACTTGTAGCAGATTAAAGTGCATTATAGATAGTGTTATATACAGTTAGGGCTGCAGTTAAAGCTGGTTTAGGGTTTGAAATGGAAAGGGCACATCAGCCACATGACTGCTGTGCGTGCTCTGTACATGTGCACTGGCTTTAAGATCGGAGGAGAAATCTCCCTGCTGGAGCCATGTGCTGGGGCCATGGTGTGGATCATCTGTCCCACCTCACCTTTTCCTCCAGGCCCTACATATTCTGATGAAATTCAGCACGATGATGATGCTACTTCTCTTCTCCCAAACCAGCATCATGCAGAAACACCTCTGCTGATACCAGTCTTGGTTTGCAAATGGACCCATGTTTCACCCAAGTTGGTGGTGCTGTGTTGGTTTGTGCAGCTGGTCAGTCCTGCTCCTTCAGTCTGGAGCACTGAAGGTATGGGAATTTTAAAATTCTCAGGAAAGGAAAATCGAGGCGGATGTCTCCCCTGTTGTTAACACTGTCTGACCTTTTTTCCTGTACATCCTCCAGTGTATCATTTAGCATGGGAGCACCTCAGGCCAGAGGAGAGGAAGGAAGTATCCTTAATGCGCTCTTTTGTGGAATGAGGTAGATTTGGTGACTGGTTTTTTTTGGTGATTGTATTTTTTTTTCCCATGGAAGACTGTAGATTTAACACTGCAGGCTTTACTCTTTCAGTGTTCAGCTCTCCCTTAAACTGTGAACTTGGCGCAGAAAGGATGAAAAGGTTGTAGTGCTTACACCTGAGTGAGGTTAAACCCCACCTTTGCACTAGCACTGGATGGTAGATTTTTTAGTCAATATGCCTGAAATCTGTGTAGAGCCACATGGCCTATAAGGCATGAGTCTCTGTAGATGGAAATGATGGATAATCTTATTGGAAGGGATTGAAAATTATTTGTCTTTCGTGCTTCGGAAATAGATTGGTCCCAGGACAGTGCAGTGTTGTTCTAGCCAACATTAGTACATTGTCTGTGTTCTTACCCTCCTTGGACTGACCTGCAACTGCTTTGCCAGCATGGAAAGGCAGCTGGGAAGTGTATTTAGGGGGCAGTGCTGCCTTTATAAACAAGCTGTGAAGCCCAGGGTGAGTCTCTTTAGAGATCTAGACTAAGGAATTGAATGGGTGCAGGTGTGATCAAGTTGCCCTGCTCTGGGCTGGAGTTGGCTGCCTGCAGCAGGGTGATGGATGTGATTCAGTTGTGCAGAACCCTGTTCCTGAAGTGGTGAGCTAATGAAGTGGCAGTGGCAGTGATGGACTATGTTAGAGGCAGACGGGATTTTGAATCTGCTCCTGCCAGTGCTCTCCTGCTATCTGCAGTGAATCATGCACAGCTGTGGCTGCTGGGACATGAGCTCTGGGGTCTGGGCTAAAAAAGGAGCAATGAGAAGTTCTCAGCTCCTGCTCTTCTGGCAGGAGACAATTTTCTTATATGGTGAGTGAGATGTGTTGCCTTGTGCTGAGTTACCCAGAGAAGGGAATTGAATACAACTCTTACATCTTTTTAATGACTCCTTGCGGGGAGCCAAGGCCTGGCAGCCCTGGGAACAGGAGGTCTAAACACTCCTTCAGTCTTCTAAATCACAGAAATATAAGTCTCTTACGGATGCCTCAGTAGGTGGTTTAACTATAGCCTTTAATCCTCCTGTGCCTCAGCTCCCTCTTTTTTAGGATAGATATACTTTGCAGCCATGCTGGCAGTATAAATATCTCAGGGACTGTGATATTTTCTGCTATCTTTTTACTGTGGTGGCAAAATATAGAGGCAGGGCATTACTATTTACTGTTAAATTTCCAGAGCTGGCTTTTTAACCTAGTGTATGTTTTGGAAACATGGTGAGGGAGGGCTGGAGACAGAGGGGACTTGCTCAGCCTGGGCAGGGAGTGGGCAAAAAGGCTGCTCCCAATCTTCCTCTCTGGTCATGGGGCTGTGCTGATGGATTTTGAGGGGAAAACCTGCCTGACTTCTAGGCAGTCTGCTGCTCCAGCACTGAGCTCTGGAGGTCTGGAGCTGAGGAACAGAGGTGTCAGAAAGCTTGTCAAAAACCACCATGAATCCGCTCAAATAGCCTTCATAAAATAATTAAAGATGCACCTTGACATTTCCGAGCATGAGGGATGAGAGGAGGTCACAGAAATCTGGGGTCCTGCAGCAATGCTCTTCCAGGCAGCAGCATTTTGGAGCTTTCCTGTTTTGTGCTGTACCCTATAGAAGGCATGTGATTAATCCACTTAACTTGTGGGTACCAAATGCTTGACTTAAGGAGAGAAAGGATCTAATACGGGGCTTAACACCTCAAGTGGATTTCCTGGCAAGCCTAGGCATGAGATTTTCCTTACAGAGATTAGTTAGATTGTTTGGTAGAAATGGAAATCAGAAGACCTGGGCATGGTTAAAGGCGGAAACAGGCAAAGGATGGTGTAACTTCAGGGCTATGGGAAGATAAGGATGTATTTTGGGAAGTGGAAGGCACTTTTTTTAGTGATGGGAAAGGACTGTGCTTTGAAAAGCCATATGAGAGGGGTGGAAATGGAGGATATGTAGAAATAAAAGGCTCTGAGACCACGAGAGTACATTTATGAAGTGCAGCCAAGTGAGGAATAATGTAGCAGTGAGGAAAAAAAGAGCTCAGCATGTACAGCAGCTCATTCTTACTTTTCTTTAACATTATCCTAGCGTATCATGGAAGAATCACAAAATTAAATTGCCAGTTCATGCTATGTTTCAGCTTCTATCTGGGACAACACTTGTTCTACATCTGATACAGAAGCCTCCAAAATCTCCTTTGAAACTGAGGGGTCATTTAATGCTTGTATTGGTAATAGCATCTCTGCAGGTGACCAGAGGAGTGTTTGAGCAGCTGCTGGTAGTCCCACAGGCCAGGCAGGGAGGCTGACTGAGCCTCATCCTTCAGTGGAACCGCACCAGTGATGTTTAACACGAATTTGGGGATGTGCAAGTGTTCACAGCACAGTACGTGCACACACACGTACACGTTAATCCGAGGAAAATTTCCCCCAGCGCTGGCATTGTCCTGTTCTACACCTCCAGCTATTTCTCCCCTGACGGAGGAGAAGGGTGGGAGGTCCTCCTCTGGCTGCTGCCTGCTTGGAGGGCGAGATGAAGGGTTCGGAAGCCGTCGGTGCGCAGGATGCTGCGGGCATCAGTTGTGCGGCGGGCTCGGCAGAGGGAGCCTCGCGTTCAGCCCTGGAGCTGAGCAGGGAGCAGACCTGACGCAGCTCGGAAAGAAAGGTCGCCTTCCTTTTCCTCCCTCCCCGGGGAGCCCGAGCTCGCCGCTGGAGGGGGAATGCCTCGGCAGGATGGCACGGCTCCCTGTGTGAGTGCTTTATGCTGCCCGTGCAGTTTTTTGAAGCGCTCAGAGCCTGTCCCTGTGACGCTGTGCTCCCAAACTCGGCTCTCCCACCGCATCCGTGGGGCAGCTGTCATTCTGCTGGAAAAAGTGATGGAGGAGGAGGAGGAGAACTCTGTACAGAGCCGGTCTGCACTGTCCGAACTTGTTTGCTACTCAGTATAGTTCTATTACTCTGAAACCGCCCACACATCCTGCTGCCGGGCACTGGCTCTGCCACCCGAGGGCTGGTGTGGGCTGGCCGGGGAGGGAGGTGTTGCTCTTGTGTGGCAGCTCCTGAACAGCCTCCCCGGGTTAAATTTTAACCTATTGCTGCTGACCTTTCAGGCCGTTTTACTCTATCTCCAGTTCTGTTGACACACAAGGAGAATATTTGGAGTGTAATGTGAATTTTCTATGCCTGGCTGCTTCACTGTTAATTTTTTGATTGAAAAATCAGGCTTTCAGCTAAATGAATATTTTTAAGAAAACGCCTTACTACTCATAAAATATTTTTGGCGAAAACCTAACGTGTTTTAGCTTTCATCTGCAAGGCTTTTGTATTTGTGACAGTCATTGTGTGAAAACGTTTGCTTCTCAAGTGAACAGAATTTTTTCCCCCCAACAACAATTAGGACTTTATTTCGGAAACTTCCTGTTTTCCAAGGAGTTTTCTGTTTGAGCAGCTTGTGTGCCCAGCCCTGATTCAACAAAAGCTGTTCATGTTCCAGGCCAAGAGGCAGAGGAGAGGATGGGCAGCAGTGGTGTTTTTGTGGCTGTGAGCTGTTCAGGACAGCAATAGTTAAGAAAAGGTAACTTTAAAACAAAACAAGCAAAGAACCAACTTCGGCGACGTATGTCATGAAAAACATTTCCTGCTTCTTTATCCCAGAACTTCACGGTCTGAGACGTTTCCAGGTGGGTCTGTTTTGTTTGTTTACATGTCCATGACTTACCTGAGCTGAAGGAGTTCCTATGTCCCTGGTTGGCAGGAGGTGAAACCCCAGCCTGAGGCATCAGACATGATGTTCCTGTGAGCTCACTTTTTGTTCTCCTCACTTCCCTCTCTTTTCTCTTTGCAGTGAAGGAGGAGCCTGTCCCCTATGGGGTCCCAAACTGAGTTTTGACACAGTCACCCTGCAACTTGAGCTAAAACTGGTTTGCCTCTTCCAATAGGTAAGAGTGAAGAAAACCCCTACTAGAAAATGTATTGGCCTTGCCTATGATTTTAAACACCATTTGGCACGTAATTTGATTCTCTTTCAAACAGGCCAGCTGGTAAAAGTCTGGCTCTAACAGGCACTTGAGAGGAATCTCAGCAAGCTAACATGCTTTTAACACATCCTGCTCCATCATTTGTAAAGACCTTTTGGAGAGCAAGCAATTGTGCTCTCTAATGGTGCTGTCTGGTCTGCTGGAGCCCATGGGGCACTTTCCAGTCTCTGCCACCACCCTCTCTTCTGAAACAGAGAGTAATAAACCTGAGGAACAGCTCGTGAGCCTCTGGCTCATGTGCAGTTGTGACTCAACTGAACAGGACAGTTTCCACCCTGAAGAAGTGGCATCCGTGCAGGTGTTCTCCCTGCAGAGCTTCCACCCCTGATCACAGCAAGTCAGTCATGACCATCGTGGGCAATTGCTGTTCTGAGAGGAGAGTAAGAGCTCCAAAGTGCTGGTGGGAGAAAAGAGGGACCTTGAAGCCCCTGCCCCATCTATAGAAATGCAATTTGAATTTCCCTGCAAGCACACCAGATCTCCTCAGGGGACCACAGCAGCTCTCGTGAGTTGAACCGGCCGAGCCCATGGGCTAAAATCCTCATGGGCACTCCTGCCTGAGCTGGCAGGCAGCTCATGCCTCAGAGTAACAGCTGCATGGCATTCCTTCCTGGATATGGACAACTAGCAAGGGTTTCTCCCCCCGAACAGGTAAAGTGGGAACACTGAGGTGGGCTGTATGGGAAACAGAGGAAATACAAAGGGCCTACTTGGATAAATGGGAGTGAACAGCTTTTTTCCCCCAGTGCCCTGCAGGTGCTGTGCTCCCTTGGCAGAGGGAGCTGTCTGAGGCAGGACATCTCTGCCAGCCCTTCACCACTGCTTTTCTGCTCTTCCCCCAACCCAGCCAACCCCAACCCAACCAAGGATGCCTTTGAATTTCACCCATGCCAGTCCAAGAAGAAAATTAAAATTCTGTAGGGCTGACTTGCAGCCTTGACTCCACCCCCACGCCCTACATATGCCCTGCGCTGATGGGCAGAGCCCCGGGCACTGTTGGCAGGCCTGCAGCTGTACTGCTTTGGGGTGAGGAGCACAGCGATGGTGTGGGTCTGGGCTATGGGGGTGGGGTCACCCAGCTCCCAAGCCCACCCATATATGACAGTCATGTAGGGGAATTACTGCTGGAAACCCCGGAGCTGAAGGAGACCAAACCGCTCTCTCAGTCCTGGAAAATGTGAGGATGTGACCAGCAATTCCGGGAGGAAGCCAGGAGCATTTCAAGGTGAAGAGCAGTGCATACCACCCAGCCCAAATTACTTTCTTTAGCCAGGCTGACTTCCAAGGGTGAAGGTGACGTGCTTGAACCCAGGAGACCAATCTCCCCAGCTGCCTGCAGCCAGAGCAGCCCCGCTGGGCACCCCAAGGCTGGCAGGGCTCATCCCAGCTCCCTGCCTCACGGGACAGTGCCTGCTGCTCTTGCTCGAGGGGTGCTCCTGGTGTGCAGCCCAGCTGGCCGAGGCCCCAGCACGGGGTGGGAGGGTTTCCTGGCACCAGCACGGGAAGGGGGAACAGCTGTGGGGCGGGTGCCACCTCTGAGGAGTGCTGGTGGGAGGCTGAGATGCGCTGAGGGTGTTTGGCCCAGGGCCTGGTGGCTGCATTAAGTGTAGCCACTGGGAGGCCATTTATCATCCCCTGTGCAACCAGCCACCCATCAGCAGCAATTACTGCTCTTTAACAGCTTCCAAACAATGTTCCCTGCAAGCTGTGCTTGCTGTCATAACCTAAAAAACAGCCAGAGGATGAAAAATCCCAAACCTAACCAAACAAAAACACAGCTTTGCGGGGATTTTGTGCTTTTCTTTTAAAGTCAACAGGTGTTCCTGGTCACCCTGCAAAACCACAGGGAAAATATCTGCATACCATTGAAATGAAGCAACTCCAAACCAAACTCTGTGAAGATAATCCCATCTTTTGCTTTTGTTTGGTAGAAATGAATGGGGGGAAAAAAAAACCTTCAACTCTGGGTTTTCATGATGACAGAGCGGGAGCTTTCACCACCATCCCAGTTTTGGACTGCATCTGATGCAGGCTCATGGAGACAGGGGACTGTTTTTAGAGCTGCGTGAATAATCTACAGCAAGTAACTGAATGGAAGTGTTTGGCCTTTTATCTGTTTGCAAACTATCTGTGAGCCTGCCTGGATGTTCTTGAATGTGTTTGTTGTTTGAAATAATACTGCCCATAATTTCTGTGAATAATCATTTATTTGTAGCCTGCCTATGAGCATTTAGATAGTCAAAATGTCATTTCTGTTCCATGGTTACATGAGTGCAACCCTGAGATTTCCACTGAGAGTACCCACAGTCAGGAGTGGTAAATTCACTTTCTATAAAGACCTATTGAAATCTTCTCGGGAAATGTAAGTTCATCTGCAGTATTTGTGGGGAAAAAAGGGAGGAAAATGCAGTTAAATAACAAGGGGGTTTGGTAAAGTGTTAAAAAGCATTTCCTCTAATCCTTTCTATGGCCAGTTGGATGATTTAAGTTTTTATGGTTTGCAGTCTGGAACCACTCAATCAGAAGTAAGTTTGCTTAGAAGATTTCTGCTTGAGCCAGACACGGTGGCCTGGCCTTATGACTCTAAAAGTGCATGGCTTAGCCCACACCTGATCCACTTCCAGATTCCAGAAGTTGTGTGCTGACACACTCAGGTCTCCAGCTGCCCAAGGACTGTTCAAAGGTCAAAAGAAGAGCTCACCGCTTGGTTTCTGAGCAGGGCCACCCTGGCTGTTGGTGTGCATTGCGTTTGCGTGGCCAGGTTTGGTAGCAGAGGGGACTATAGGGGTGGGTTCTCTAAGAAGCTGCTGGAAGCTTTCCCCATGCCCAGCAGAGCCAATGCCACCAAATCCAGGATGGTCCCACCACCGGCCAAGGCTGGGCCAATCAGGGGTGGTGGTAACACCTCTGGGATAATGTATTTAAGAAGAAGAAAAATAAAAGTGATTGTGCAGTTGTAGTTGTGGCAGGAGAAGAGCAGGGTGAGAACATGTGGGAGCAACAGCCCTGCAGACACCAAGGGCAGTGAGGAAGGAGGGGCAGAAGATTCCCCTGTGCCCCTGCAGCCCACTTGCAGATCCACTTGCAGCCCCTGGAGGAGCCCACACTGGAGCAGGGGGATGCCCAAAGGAGGCTGTGACCCCATGGGAAACCTGTGCTGGAGCAGGGTCCTGGCAGGGACCTGCAGGCCCACGGAGAGAGGAGCCCGCACTGGAGCAGGTTTCCTGGTAGGACTTGTGACCCCGTGGCGGACCCAGGCTGGAGCAGGCCGCTCCTGAGGGACTGACGCTGTGGAAGAGTGATCCTCATGGCAGCATTTTGTGCAGGACTGTTGCCTGTGAGATGGACTCAGACTGGAGGAGCTCGTGGAGAACTGTCTCCCGTGGGAGGCACCCCGTGGTGGAGCAGAGGAAGGACTCCTCTCCCTGAGCAGCAGCAGGAACAACGTGTGATGAACTGACTGGAACCGCCATTCCCCGTCTCCCTGCAGCACTGCGGGAGGGGAGGAGGTAGAGCTGGGAAGGAGGAAGTGGTAGGGGGAAGGTGTCTTTTAAAGTTTTATTTAAATTCTCTACTGCCCTGCTCTGACCTCGTTAGGAATAAAGTCAGTTAATATCTCCGATTCAAGCCTGTTTTGCCCGTGATGGCATTTGGAGAGTGATCCCTCTCTGCCCTTACCTCAGCCCATGAACCTTCTGTTTTATTTCCTCACCTCTGCCCAGCTGTGGAGGGGCATGAGAAGGGGCTTTGGTGGGTGCCTGGAATCTCCAGCAAGGGCTGAAGCAGAACCCGGGGTGTTGGTGTCCCAGCAGAGGCTGCTGCCCCGTGTTCCCCCAGCCCCAGGTGCGGGCACTGGCACGGCCGGGAGGTGACCCAGTTCAGCTGGCCACCAGTGACCGCAGCTCGCCGCTGCTGCTGGCCACGCTTTTGGGAGCAGGGAGTGTTCCCCGCCCCGGAGGAACCCAGGGTGTTTGCCGTGTGCTCACGGGGCCGAGGCAGAGACAGAGCGAACGTTCCACCTGCGTGCTCCGTGAGCCACCCGAGCTGGGCAGCAAAGGGGTTTTATAACCATCTTGTCCTGAAAAAAATGGTGCAAGTTCCGTGCCTGGAACTCTCTGAGCCCTGCCCTGTTGTGGCCACTTGTCCAGGAGCATCCAAGCCGGGCCTTTGACAGCCACCAAACTCTGCTAGCGGCTCTGAGAGGCATTCCTTTGGCAGCAGTGCAGGCAGGACCAAGAAAACTTTGTAGGAACACCCCTTGTGTTTGTCTTCCTCCACAGTGCATGGGTTCCCCTGCGTGCCTGGATGGTTTTGCCATAAGGACACCTTGAGGGGTAAATTGCATAGGGGTATTAAGGAAAAAATAGTCAAAGCTACAGGCAGGTTAAGTACCTGCACTACAAATGGACCTTTATTTTCAGAGGAAAACCAATATTTTGCAAACAAAACAGGGCATGAATCCATTTTGGGTGTCTGTAAAACTTTCTTCTTTAATTGCTTCAACAGAGGCTTGCTGTTTATCCATTGCATTCTGAAAGAAATGTACTACAGAAAATTATTTCTTCTGCAAGTATTTCCCAACTCCTGAACCCTCTGTTTCCAAATAGCTTTTCTCTGAACTATTGTATGTGGGCAGGCGTTTCCAAAATACTAGATCTCTTCTGGCTCCCCAAAGACAGCATGGGCTCCACCTTTCTGTTATCTTGTTACAGGCTGCTTAGAAAGCTAATGGACAGCACATCAGTGACAGCAAAATCTGAAGTAGTGTGGGCAAAGGTGTGGGCTCGGGTTTGGGAGATGAAACAGGCTGTGACCTCATGCAGCTGTACTCTGTTTCCTTTCCCAGGCTTTGTCTTTACCACTTAAAACCATAAACATGTGGGGTTTTCTACAAAAATGAAGATGAAGTAAAGGAAATTAAACTTTCTGTAATGGAAGGGGGAGAAAAAAATAACACCGTTCTTCCTTTCACCCTTCCTGCTCTCTCTCTGTGTCATTTTTGCTGAGTACTTTCATCCTCTTTTCTTCTCTTCTACCCCTCATTGTGACTCCTTTTTTGTCCCGCTTCCTTGTCTTATTCTTCCTTCCCCAGGCAGATTTTAGTGGAGGGGAGTCGTTTGAGGGAGTAAATATCTGCCCATCCAGCTTGCGACCAGTACAGACTGAAATGAGAGCTGCACTGAAGATGAGACTTTTTTGTGGAAAATGAAAACAACAATAACTTTTTCTCACATTATTGACATTTTTCAGAGGGTATCGTCACTGGTAGAGTGAACTAAAGCCAGAATTTAGGCTTTGGCTATTGAAATGTTTTGAGGAAAATTTGCCAAACTCTTAGTTTATTTTTCCAATTCTCCAATTAAGGAAAAAACCCCCCATGATTATTTAAAGAGTCTTACCCACACAGCTCCCACAGCTCCCTCCTTCCCCTGGTTTTTTTTTTTTTTGGTTTTGGTTTGTTTTTTTTTCTCCTTTTTGGTCAAAGAACCAATTTTCCACTTGCACTAATTCAATAGACTTGTTTTGTTTCAGCAGCCACATTGCAGTAATGCTGAGGAAGGGGTCCAGAACCAGCTGATTTACTGCTTTGCTCACGGTCGTTTGCACCCTTTTCCTTTTGCTTTACCTGTTTTTGAGCTGCGTTTGGTGGGGAGTGTTTTATGTGCTCGAGTACAGACAGCACCCTACAGTTCTGCTTTAATGCTGAGCTGTATCACCTGAGCCGCCGCTGCAGGGATGCATTGTGAGGTCACCCCGTTCCTCAGCCAGCTGATAGCTGATGGTGGAGGTTCATGCATGCAAGATCTGTATTTTTGTCCTCCTCTGGAGGAGAAAAAATCTTTTAAAATTGTTCTCAACAAGTTAGGCTGAAAGACAGTCTGTCATTTTGGGCTCTATGTGATGTGTGTGTGTGGAGGGTGATGGAGGGTTGGGGTTGATTTAGACCTGACAAAAAGTAGTGTGAAAGGTTGGTAGTGAAGTCATGAAGCTCCAGACCAGTAATTAAGCTTTGTGAAGGCTTCACCCTTTCCTCTCCTGCAGAGGAAATTAATTAATGTAATTTACTTTGAAAATCTCAGGTTCTGTTTCTTAAGTGATGAAGTGGGGTCACGTTTAAAAGCGAGTGCCGTGGAGGGATGTGCTGATGGGATCCAAAGCTGTTGTAAAGGACTGCAGAGGATCCTTGGACACAGCATTTCCATAGGGGATGAGAAAGATCTATTTAAAAACAGCACTGATTTGCACCTTAGACATGCTGCTGGTGTGCCTGTCTGTCCTTGCCTTGCTCGAGCACATCACCAGCTCACAGCACCCAGCTCTGGGCTCTGCCGCAGCCTCAAAACACACGGATGATGCACGTTCTTCGAGCAAGGTAAAGGATACTGGCCTGGGGAAGGTGGGTTGCTCCTTTCTTGGTTGTAACCTTGAGGGATTTGGGAAGGGAGACCTGAAGTGGAGCACAGCCTAAGTGCAGGAAGCGTGAGGAGGCAGCAAGGGGGGGGTAGAGGCTCACTGCCAGAATGACCTTAGCAACTGTTGGTATTTAACAATGTATTGGACTGAACCATCCCCAGGACAGACCTCCTTGCCCCAGTGGGTTGGGAACAGTGCTTGAATGGGGCTGCAGTGAGGTTACAGAGCTTTACCCAGGTCCTAAGGCATTAAGTCACCTTCATTTCCAGCTAGGACAATGATGTCATTTAGCAAAGAAAGAAGTGAGCTGGCTGGTTGGCTTTAGTGCACCTAGGCACACGTTGTTTGTGGGGATGCCGTGGTTAGGTCACCAGGAATGTTAAATTCCATTTCTTAGGCATGACGGAGACTTGGCCCAAGATGCCTGCAGGGTCTGGCAGCACCCAGGACAAGGAGTTAATGATGGAGCTGGGAAAGTGGGTGTCTGGCTGCTTCCTCGTCATTACTTCAGGACACTTGGTCACAGCAGGGCAACTCAGACCAGGCTAGGAGAGTTAGCTACGGAAAAAGGTTTGACTCTAACCCCTGCTAAGAATAACTGTGTTTCTTTCACAGGGGATACGCAAGACTGAAGCAGATTCTGCATGGAAAGTGTTCTCCATCTTTGTAACCTTAGGGATTTGTGGCACAATCTGGAAATGCAACCAGGAGAGGCTCTGGAGCTCTGGGTGCCTCTGTGTTCCTGTGACTCTGAAGCGGTATTTAAACCCTGCCCAATTCCTGACTCTTGCAACATCATAAATTTTCTTAATATGAATCTAAACATCACAAACTTCTGTCTTAAGTTGCCACTGATTAGTTAAAGACACAGTCCTGGAGCAGAGTCGGAACACATGGACAGCATGGCCAAGATATTCAGTAATCCTTGTGGCTCTGTCTCCAAACTTTCTCCTCACAGCCTGTCCCAGCATGGGCATTCTGTAAATGGGCACTTAGGACACGCCCAGCATGGGAGGAATCTGGAATAATCGTTCGTGTTGCAATCTTCAGATGTATTTACACCCAGACAACAAGCTTTGTTATCCTTCTGGTCACTACCTAGGTGAGGCTATGCAGACAAAATTTGTGTGCCTGCAGTTATGTCTCCCAGACCTTCAGTTTTCAGCTGCAAAGACAAAAATCAGTGGCTGAAATGCTCCTCCTGAAGACTCTACAGATCTTGTGTGTTGGCACTTCATGATCCTAGAAACGCTGTTGAGCTTGGCAGGACTGACCTAAAACCAGCAGTGCCGCAGACCAGGATGGAAGTTCACTGACCAAACCATGTGGAAGAATGCTTGACTGTGCTTTAATTTACTGTCTTGCAGTGCTAGCAAAGCTAGGTGCATAAATCATAGTGATTAATGAATCTGTTATGTCCTCCTTTATTTCCTATTTGCAAACTGCCCGAGCAATTTTCTCAACTGCATTTGTTATTCAGAATTTTTCACTGAGTAATTTCTGGAGATAGTTCTTGTGTTTTTATCTTGTCTGGGAAGTTGTGCTGAGTCTGACATTGGAGCTGTTTTCATTAGAGACATAAATCTTTCTTTTGTTGTTTCAAAATCACATTTCCCATGCTACCATTTGCAATTACAGATATGAAACTTGCTTTCTTTGACTGCTCTTCAACTTCCATTTATCACCGGCTGCTTCAGCTGCTGTTGAAATGCTGGTAAACTGTATCACCCTCACATTTGGGACCAAACACCATACACAGAAGCATGAATTTACTTGCACAGAGGTTAAAGAGTGAATGAGCATCTGTGAAATTTTGGGGATGAGGCGGTGGCTAAAGATAAAAGAAAGTGAACATGGACTACTCATGGACTACTACTTCAGTCCGTACTTTAAAAGAAAGTGTTGGCCACCACGGCCTTTTGGAGGGAGGAGAATCCTGAAAATATACCCTGAGAATGGTTACTAGGTCAGGAGGCTCAGGGAAAAGCGGAGGAGGCACTAACCTGTTCAGAGAACTTTGGGAATGCAGAAATGGAGATTACCTGTTTCTGGGATCAGGATTCAGCTGAGAAAAAGGTTCTCCAAGACAGTTTTTGTAACTGGGTACCCGAATTCCCCTGAGGTCTCACTGGCTGCAGCCTCTTTGACCCTGTCTGATGGAAGTGTAAGGCTTTGGGGCACACTGTTGGGAAAGGAGGGGCTGGGACAGAAAAACTGCAGGAAAACGCCTTTAGTGGAGGAATTTGATTGTTGCAGATTTTAGTGGGGTAATAGAGGGGTGATTCCTGACAAGCTTGAATTCTAGGGCTTTCACCTTGAATTAAGCGAAGGGTGGCAGTGGCAGTTGGTGGAATAAGAGTCTCTGAACTCAAAAGCAAGCCAATGCATGCATGCAAAAACATTTGCAATTGTTTAGTGGAACAACGACAGCCTTAATAGTACAGCATTAGGCAGAGGGCCAAGAGGCAAAAATATTTGTAAATAGGGTTTGCTAATTTTTTCCACTGGCAAACACAGCAAAAGAAGGAGGGGGGAGTTAATGCTCTGAAGAGACAGTCAGACTGGGAGCACAGGTCCCTCTAGGTTTTTGAACAGAATCCCTCTGCAATCCACGTCCCAAATGCAAATAAGAAGTTTGGGTGTTTGTGGGGTTTTTTTTGTGTGTGTGCACATAGCAGGGGGATATAAAGAAGACATGGTAAGGAGACATTCCTCCAGCTCAGATACAGGAGCTGTAGGGTAGCAAGAAATATAGAAGGAACTTTCCTTTCCCTAAAAGGATGTCAAGGACTAATTGTGAAGCAGGCAATGCAGGATATTTCTTCCTGGAGACCTGTCCCTTGGAAGGCTCTCCCACGTGTTGGTGGTGGGGAGCTGATGGGGGGGCTGTGTCCCTACTCCAGCTCTCCTCCCTCCCCTCCATGGCTTCCTCCTGGCTGTGGCTGTGGAAGGAATTCTCATCCTAGAGAGGCACTCTGGAGCACACTGAGATAAAGGAACTTGGGGGATCTGCAGCAGAACCTCTCAGCAGCTGGGCCTGGGGAAGGTTTTTGGCCTCCCTCTGACACATGGCTCAGAGATGTGTCTTCTACAACCCCTTTTCATTTGGAAAGAAAATCCTCTGTGCAGGTCCTGTCTGTTCTGTGGCTGCTGCTGCTGCTTGCACCTGCCTGGTGAACCCAAGCTATGTGCTGTGGGCAGAGAAACACCTGGACATCATCAGGGGTGTCACCTCTGTAGAAATCAAGAGATTGATCAGCCTTTGAGTACAAGCTAACAGAGCTCTTCCAATTTGTTTATGGTCGCAAATAGCATGGCTTTTCACAGGGAGTATCAAAGTATGGGCTGAAATTCTGTAAGAGCATTTGTCTCCCTCCTGGCACTTGCTCATCAGATTATAAGATCTACTTTTGCACCCGCCTGTTGCTCCTTGCCGCAGTAAGAACAGGCTCGACTGAGACATAACTTTACTGCAGAAAAGAACAGGCTATTAAGATTTTTTTTTAATTGAGTGATCTCCTCAAATTCAACATCCTACTGTTAATGTTTCTTCTTGACCTCGAAGCACGATGATTCATCTCTTTGATCTGCACAAATTTCGGTATCCAAGCAGGTGATACTTGTATCTTAACTGGACAAACTGAAGCCTTTTGAGGTTCCCTTTTGAGGTGGAGCTTATCTGAAGACTGAAATCAGTTTGGCTTCAGATTAGACAAAACTCAAACTGTGAATAATTTGTATCTAAATAGTGAAAAAAGGAATCTTGCAACACACACTGTTCATGTGAATAATGTAAACTCTCACAAAAACCCAAAGGTGGTTAATGATAAACCTCTTGTTAACATTTACCTGAAAAAAAAAAAAGGCATCTTAAAGGTGATGAGAAGGAACTAATGGGTGTTTTACACAAATAACGCCAGTAGTTCAGCAGAACTCTCTAAATCAGGGTCTGCCATTCTTCCTTCCTCTGAAATAGTCTGACCATGTGCAAAGGGGAAAAAAAGAAGGAAAGAAGAGTCCAAGGGAGAGCTTGCACATGTAGCACTACTTTCAGAGGGGACTGGTAGCAGAGTAAAACCAAAACGTGTCAAGCTAAAATCACCACATGATGGCTAACAATGTCCTGCTGGCATATTTAGGTTTTCTGTGAAGTGTTTTGCACCACAAAGTCCTTACTTGCACGAGAGCTGAGAAAATGTGTGACTGTGTGGAAGAGCTTTGGGTGCCCCTCCTTTTTAAAACCAACCACAGTGCTGCATCCTCGATGGTGTATGGATGCAAGGAGTGGGTTCTTGGGGCAGTCAGACGGTTTGGTGAAGGTTCAGGCACAGGTTTTTACATCTCCTTTTCAACTTTTCCGCTGCGTGCCTGAAGACTTCATGTTTTACCCACCTGGCTGTGGGAGGATGAGCCAAACTCCCTCTCCAGTTCACTGATGTTGCACTAATTAGGTGAGCATGCAGCACCTTTGCACCTTTCTGATTTGGGAGGGGATGTGGGAGCCATGCAGGAATGAGGCAAGGTAGCTGAAACATCTTTGGTCTCCACCAGACCCCCCCCCCATTCCTCCAGTTTGGTCTGGGGGCTCTGCCACTCGTGTTTGCCTGCGGACGGGGCCTGCAGAAGCCTAGAACTAGATCCTGGGAGTTCAAGTTTTACTTATTTAATAATACATTTAATAAATATTGAAAGAGGAAAAGGTCACGGGCTGACCCTGATGTGAAGGCTGTGCTCTTTTCAGAGAGTACAGAAAGTTGCTTACAGGGAGATTGAGAAGTAACCCCCCAGAGCTCACTGCTTTTGTGGCTTGTGACGGAATCCCACTAAAAAGAACTTGTGATTTATTTCAGCTGCATAATAATATTACAAAGTAATAAAAATAAAGGCATATTTAATGATGTCCTTCCATTAAATGGTATGCCCTGGCTGTCTACCAATGGCTCCACAGACCTACTGGCGCCTGTGTCAAGACTCTCTCTTTCAGCGTGGGGAGAGACATTAAATACCATGATAGAGTCCTACGTACCACCAGGTTACGCTGCACAATTCATTTCCATTAGGCAAGTCATTTTTTCCTTTCCTTGGCCATCGCTACTTTGTTATGCTAATAAATATGCTCAGTGTGCAGTGGGACCCAATTTAAACAGAGACTTGACACAGTAACTCTGCTGGACACATCCAGAATGGGACATCTGGGTCTCATCACAGCCAAAGGTCTCTTCCCTCACCCTCTCATCTTCACAGCATATCAGTGCTCTCAAGCACAGCTCTCTTCAAGTCTCCAGAATGCATTTGTTATTTTCATTATTAGCTGGAAAAAAATCAGGCAATCCCTGCTCAGAAGAGGACAGGAAGAAGGATTTTCAATTGTAGAGGAAACTGGAGAAAAAACGAGGAGAGGAATTTCTGTAGCGGGATAGAAATAATTTATTGGCCTCCTCCTTCTCATAGTTTTCAGAAGCATTTTACAAACTGCATCAGATCATCTCTCCAAAACACAAAATGCTGCTATCTCTTGGGCAAGAGCACAGGGGCTGTGCTTGCTGTCCTGGTGTACAACGAAATGCATGAGGTGGATGCTACCCCAAACAGTGGTTCAGAAGGGGAGGGCTGAGCAGGCAGGATTACAGCTCACCAAGGGTTCAGAGTGCCGAAAGCCAGCTTCTGGGGAAAGTGCACTTGCATGTGCTTGTTGGAATCTCCATTTTCTGTCTTTTCTGAGCTACTTGGGGAAGGCTGGAAGTTTCTCTCATGCAGTCAGAGTGAGGTGAGCAGCTTGTACTCCCATGTGCTGACTGGCTGCAGAAAGAATGGAGCTGTGTGTGCTCACGTCATCACATCACATCACATCACATCACATCACATCACATCACATCAATCAATCACATCACATCAGTCACATCACACCATATCACATCACAATCTGCTGTGTCCCACCTGGACAGCACCCAGTATCCCGCACTGAAGCTGCCCAAGCTGTGGGGTTGATCTGCTTGACCAGCCTGCTCTGTTCTGAGGGGCAGCACAGCAGACAGGGAGGTGCTGGGGTACCTGGAGGTCAGAAACAGTGTCTGAGGATGGCTGTGCTGCCCTCCCCCCACCTGAACAAACACAAATGCACGGAGGAGGGAGGCAGGGAAGAGGGCAGGCAAAGGTGGGTGGGTCACACACAAAACCTCAGCAGTTTCCTGGAGCTGCTGTTGGGGTTTTGTGGTGTAGAAGCTGTGCAGTGCGAGGTTAAAGCTACTGCCAGGAATGGTAGTGCCATGAAGGTCCTTTCTGCTGTGGAAAGGGCTCGGTTCATCTCCGACTCAGGGATGGTTCCCCACGGGGTTATCAGAACCACTTTGGCAGTGCTTGTGCTTTCCTTGACGGTTTCCCATCTGAGGATCCAGCAATGCTGACCTCGGTTAATTATTCCCAGAGGGAGCCTACATACACAGCATCCTCCCAAATGAGACTGCACTGTCGGATGAATCCCGACCTGCTTCAGAGCAGGAGAACAAGGAGCCTGGGGGCAGGTAGAGCAGCTCTGCCCACTTGCTGCATCTTGGCTTCCCCCATTCTTAAGTCTAACCTTGAGCTACCCCACGCTTTTAGGCTGAAGAGGTAATCAGTTTGGCACCTGTCACTTTTCCATTTGCAAATTAGTAGCCAATGCTGAATGTGTTTTATTCATTTTTATCCTCTTCTCCTAAGATATTGTTTGTTTAGTCATAGGAATAAAGCGTAAATGATTAGAAACTAGGTTTCTGCCAAGTGATTTTGGTGCACTCCAGCATGAGCCCCTTCTCATGCCAGGATTGTATCCAGTTATCAGTAGTGGAGACCTTTTTGGAGAGAGGGAAAAAGACAAATACTTCAAAGAGTCTTTTGGGTCTTCAGGTCCTCAGCAGTGGATGAGGAGGAGGAGGCAGAGGAGGAGGAGAAGGGGAAAGGGAAGGAGGAGATGAAAAAGAGGAAGGGGAAAAAGAGGAGGGGTAGGAGAAGGAGGAAAGTGAGAAAGAGGAGAGGGAGAAGAAAAAGCAAAAAAGAAGGAGGAGAAGGAGAAAGAAGGAGAAGGAGAAGGAGAAGGAGAAGGAGAAGGAGAAGGAGAAGGAGAAGGAGAAGGAGAAGGAGAAGGAGAAGGAGAAGGAGAAGGAGAAGGAGAAGGAGAAGGAGAAGGAGAAGGAGAAAGAGAAGAAGGAGAAGGAGAAGGAGAAGGAGAAGGAGAAGGAGAAGGAGAAGGAGAAGGAGGGAAAAGAGAAGTAGAAAGAGAAGGGGAAGGAGAAGGAGAAGGGAGAGCCCAGCATTTTTCCCTCCCCACTTTGCATGTTACTGAAATTGCAGGTCTGTCCAGTCCTTTGATAAAAACACAAGCTCCCGAGCAGGAGGTGTGTGACTCAGGGAGATTGGCTCGCCTGGCACAGGACCTAACCTTTAATCTACCTTGATCGCTCCTCCACGACCTCTTTCAAAAGCTCTTTTTCTGCACTGTAATGTTCTGCCAATCATAATTTGCATTTCTGAATGCATGAAAGAACAGTTTCCTGTCTCTGGTGGAAAAAAGGAGGCGGGGTGGGGGAAAAGTATTTAAAGTCAAAATGAGATTTTTCGTTTAAAGGCTACTACGGGAAAACAACAGGCGTTTCCTTTCCGGGCACAGCTCACGGAGCGGCCGCAGCCGGGAGGTGTTAACAAGCCGTGTGCGCGGGGTCGCGTTCCCGGTCCCTCTCGGGTGCCAGCTCCGCGCTCGGGGCGGGTCGGCGATCCCTGCGGAGCACATCGCACAGGTCTGATGTCGCGGGCGCTCCGTCCGTCTCCGGCCCCGCCGGTCGCTCACCGCCGGGGAATCGCCGGGAGCGGCCGGGGAGGGCGGCGCGGAGCCCCCCGAGCCGCAGCGCTGGAAGCTCTCCTCTCGCACCCAGCCGCCGTGCACTCGAGCGGCTCCCGGGCACCGGCGGGGAACAAAAGCTCTTTGACGGGGCTGGGATGCCAGGTCCCCGTTTGGAGGTGCGGGTGTGCGCGCAGCAGCTCCCCCCAGCACTCGGCTAATCTCTATTACATATCTACAGACAAAACAGCTACTTGGCATCGTGCGGCGGATGTCTGCAACTTCTGCCAGGACGCTGAACAGGGGCCAGGAACTTGGGTGGAGACAGGAGCCAGAAGGTCATCTGGGGTTGCTGCTCTTTGTTAGAGCTAAATAACGTTGTGAATGTATTAAGCTCCTTTCCACGCACCGATTTTATTTTTTTTCAATGCCTTCAGTAGTTTTTTTTTTTTCCCACTGGGCTGGATTCATGTACAAATACGCAAGGCAGAGCAGTCTGCTCATTAAACTTAGCATGAAACCCTGAGTTTGGCTTTTTTTGAGAAAAATAAACCAACATACTCACTGCAAAAGTTTGCTCTGTGAGAACAGCAGCTTGGGTGCTTTGCCATTTCCTCACTTTCAGACACAGATCAGACAGTCACCTTCACAAAACCAGCAGGTGATCTCATTATTGTTCCCTAAGAGAAGAAGTTTTTGTTGAAAAAAATAAAGCTGAAAGTGGGCTGAAGCAAATTGTGGCACCTGGAACTGCAAAGCTGCAGCTGGATCCCAAAGCCCTGCTGAGCATGGGCACGTTGCTGGAACCTGTGGGGACTGAAAAATGGCACGAGTAAGATGTGCATTTTATACAACTGATGCTATTAAATGAATTCTGTGGCTGCATGGGTGTGGCACCTGTTAGATGCCAGAGTTTATAAATATATATATAAATATAAATAAAATTGAGTCGTTTGTGTGGACCTCCTTCTTAAAACAGCCTGCAGATGAAAGGAGGTTAATAGCTCAGCAATCCAAGTTACAGTTTCTTTCCATGTCAAATTACAAGGAAATAGTTACTTACATCGAAAGAGTAAAGCATTTCTATCAAGAAAATCATGTTTTCTTTTGGACACCCTGGGAAGTGCCTGGGTGGGTGAACACGTGGAGTTCAGGGTTTCGTGGCAAAGACACCACTGCTGACACTGATGGTCCTGTGGCTTCTTCCTTTTTTTGTTCAGGTATTCTTTGACCTGAACATGTGCTGTCTGTTGAATTTCACCTACCCCTGCTCCCCTGCCTGAGGTTCACAGTCATGGGAGATGTGCTGTTAAGGTTGACATAACCAGGCTTTTTGGTGGTGGGCAACAGCCCTATTCTTCTCCAGACTGGACAACATAAATGTGAACATCGCCGTTCTGTTTTTCCTTCAGCCCCTGTTATTTTAAGCAGTCCTTTCCCTGATAGGTAGCACAAAGTAAGACAGAAACATCACAGGCCCTAAAACATCACAGGTGTTCTCTGCAGTCACCTCTGCTGAGCCTGGCATGATGTGCTTCGGCTGGGATGCAAAAATACCACTGGACACCACAAAAATTCCACCATGGATGTCCTTGGCAGTCCTGGGGGAGGTTGTGGCACATCTTTTGCAAGGCCCCCCCTCTCAGGAAAAGCTTTGTGTTGCTTCCTTGTTATCTAAAAGGCATCACAAGCGCTATGTGTCACCCACCTGCTGCTCCAGTTCACCCCTGGAACAGGATTGCTTTGTATCAGGCCAAAAAGCATTTGAGTCTGAGATGCAAATACACCTGTATCTCATATAAACATTGTATATGTTTATACAATGATATGAAACATCTTATTATTTCTTAAATAATAAATACGTGCTTTTATAGGTTTTTTCCCCTGGAGCCTTGCTGGTTGAAAGGTGTCATTACATAAAATATTTTATTCATGGCTATGTTTATGCAGACTGTGACACCCTTTTCCAGAGACATTATCTAATTCTAGCATCTGAGAGAATCTTTGAATAAGATTTTGTGGTAACCACAAATAACAAAGGGAGGAAGATTGTGGAAAGGTAAAAAGGCTGATCTTGATTTGCAGCAGGTGAGCTAAAAATTCCCTGTAGTCCCTCAGTCCTATATCCCAGTCTCTTTGTGCTGCTTTGCTCTTTAATAATGGCTTTTTTTTTTTTTTTTTAAGGACAAGACAAATTGTCTAGCCACAAGAATTTAAACAATGCTTTTAATCTGAGTGAAGAAATGTACTGCACTGCTTGGATGACTTTAAAGTCTACTGTTGAAATATCTCAGCAAAAGGTGTATTCGTAGAAGGGAAAGCTGCAGCTTAATGTAGCTGCACCATAAAGTTATTTATCCCTGCTGTGCTTGATTTACAATTCTCAATAACTTCCTTGCCATTTTTTTTTCAGCTGAGAAACCTTGAGGTGGTGCCTGCAGAGGTGGAAGCAGTGGGTGATTCACCACTCCTCACCCTTGGTGCTGCCCTTGCCCCTCAGCCGGATAAGCTGGTCGAGGATTAATTTTAATTCTTCTTTAAATAACCTGAGTTCTAAGAAAAGGGAAATTTCATTGCACTTTTTCACTCCGAAACCACGAGGAAACGCACTGAACAGCACAGATTTTCCTTGAATGGAAATAAACCTTTGCACCCTAAGGGCTGGTGACATTTTGATGCTCTTTATTGCGCAGATCAAGTGCCTGACATGGGCCTCCCCCTCCCCGGTCTCCAGCTCTGTCCTTCCTCCCTTGGCCCCAGACACTCTGCCTGACAGGGCCCCCACATCCCTGATGGGACCTTGTGTGCACATCTCTGCCAGGCCACGGGAGCGGGTCGTGGAGGAGATTCCATAAAGCCATGCGAAAGGACGGGGGTTCAGATCATGTCTCATTTGCCGTCAGGGGAGACAGTGCCGGGTGCTGCTCTGGGACCCAACCCAGAGCCATGCCCCGACAGACTGGTGGGAGCAAAGGGGATCGGAAAGTGTTTCCCATTAATTCCTGGAGTCCCCAGTTTCCTCGACACACCAAAAAGTGCAACTCGTGGTTCACAGCTCTATGAAGAACTCGATGCATGGCTTGTAAGGTCAGAAGGTTTGGCTGTTCCTGGGTGCACACATTTTCTTACCACGCATTTGGGAGGGTCTGTGCACTCTGTTAGTGAAAACAGCTCTGCACACAGATATAAATCCGTGTACTGGAGAGCAGGGAGACAGATGGCCTCTATTACCCCACGTAACCAAACACAGGATGCAGATGATCTGAAACAATTAGAATGGGAGTTTTCCTATCTGAGAGTTTTAAAGAGATTTCATTCATCATGTGCTTAGTGGCATGGCTCCAGCTCCAAGGACATATCTGAGGCAAAGATTTTAAAATATTAATAATAGAGCTTTTCTGCTCACTATAACGTTATGATTTTAAAGTATTAGTTTGCTTGAGCCCTTAAAACCAGAAGTAACTTATATGCCTCACCCGAATTCCTGTGAGTTTCCCTTTTTCAGGGGAGTCATGAAAGTGTTCCTCCACTTCCTTCATGCCAAAACCCACCTTAATTTTTAGGAACAGCGCAGCAAAACTCTTGTGTGGGGCACTCCTTTCCAATGGCCAGCTCACCTTGGCCCAACAGCGATGGAGTGGGGAAGGCTCCTGTTTTCAGGCCTAATTGTGTGGGAAGAATTGGCCTGCTCCGAGCAAGCTGGGGAGAATGTTTGTTCGGCAGGTGCGTGTGTGTGCTGGCTTTACCCCGTCTGCTGAGGCTGCTCAGCACTCTGGAATGCTCCTTGCCTGCACCGAGGGGATTACTGGGCAGGGGGAAGGTTTTTATCCTATAAACACAGCTGATCGCATGGAGCCGCCACTTCTCAGCACCACCTTACACGACAAAGGGATGAGTTGGGAAGAGATCGTCTGAAAGAGGGACCTAGAGAAGCAGAATCCTGAAATCCATCTTTAGTTCCTGAGCTGATTTTTTGTTTTTTTTTCCAGAAGAATTGCTTCTGAGTAACTCCTCCTGTTCGGTAGAAGTCACCGTGAAAAGAAAAGCAGTGCGTGTGCGTGCCATGTACTATAAATCACTTCACCACACGCTGAAGCATGGCCAGTCCTGGGTGAAAACCAGGCAGATGTTTAACATGCCATGGCACAGCAGCTCCCCGGAGCAGATTTCGGCGGGGCAGGAAGAACGCCACGCAACTGCAAAGAAAGGTTGAGTTAGGCGAGACGTAATTACCAAACCTGGACTATGTCCAGGACACTGGGGCAAACCCTCCTACCTCTGCAAATTTGATTTTAACAACTTTAATTTTAAACACCTGATAGTCATATTTCTTGCCAAGTGAACAGATTGCTGAAAGTAAGAGAGGCAGCATTTCCTAAATAGAAAAAAAAACCTTAGAAAATTAAGAAAGGAAAGAAAAAAAAAACCAACAAGAGTTTCCTCCTATAAGATTTGTGACTCCTCAGTGGGAAACCATGAAATATCCACTGCAAAAACACATTTTCTGGGTGGTAGGTCAGCTTAACTTACAGCACCCCACAACCCAGGCCAATATTTTGTGTGTGGAAGTGATGAACTGTAGAAAGCGGAACCGAACAGGGGAATCAGCAGAGGGAGTCCAGGCCAGAGCAGTACAGAAACAAAACAAGAACCTGCCTAAAATAAGAGAAAACTCAGCTTCTTTTGCTATTGAAACATATTTGTGCACCAGCATTTATTGATGACATTGCAAATATCCACCTCTGACAACCAAATGGTTCGACACACCAGGTTGCTTATGTGGAATTCAGCTGTGCCTACAGCCCCACAACAAAACAAGCAAAGCAAAATGAACACCTGAAAGAAAACCTCTTGTATAACACAGACCCTCGGGATATCGGGAGGAACACTGCTGACCTGGGCTACCCCTGAGATTTGCCACGTGAGCAGAGCAAATCAGTTCTCTCAGCGGTTTGCAAGCTTTGGGATAAGCAAGTCCTGACCCTGCTTTAGCACAGGGGGATGGAGTAGGTGATTTTCTAGGTTCCCTTCCAGCCAGAAATTTCTGTGATATTAAGGTGCACTCCCAAAGCCTATAAACCAGGATCCAAAAGATAATGGTGAAATAATAAAGTGTCTACTACTGCAAGTTGGTGGGTGCTGCAGGAAACCAACGCTACCCTGCAGAAGGGTGCCCCAGAATAGTTTGTAGAGGAGTGGCTTTAAGGAGAAGAAGCTGTACTTGCATCACCCTGAAGTAACTAGAAGCACATGGAGAATCTATTTTCCTGGCTTTTTCACCCAAGTGAAACAACCTTCTCCAGTTGCTGCTGAAAGGAATTTAATGAAATAATCTATACGTGAGATTATTTCCACATTTGCACAAAACATAAAACAAGTGTTCGGGACTTGCTCTGTCCCATTTTCAGGCTCTGGTTGCGCTGCACATGGGACACATTTACCTCAGATGGAAAAAATCTGCAGCACTGATTTCCCTGGTGTATGTGCTGGTCCCACCGGGGTGTTGGATACCACCGTAAGAGCAGAGCCTGAGCTGTGGCTGCTGAGCACATGGCCCCGAGTCACGCGTGAGCTTCCATTCCCCAAGGGGGAAGAGGAGGGCTCGGGCAGGTGGAGCTGTACCTGTCTGTCAGCACGCCGAGGATGCTGCGGGCTCCAGTTGCAGCCTCCTGCTGTGCAATCCTCACACCAGACCTTACACCGGCACTGCTGCCCCGTCCTGAATACCCCGAGTCTGAACACATCCACCATGAGAAAGGGCCACTTTGGGGTTTGAGGGGTGGCCACAAAGCCCTGCAGCCAACCAAAGCCAGGCGTCAGCACGTGAGAGAGCCCTCAGCAGCTTTGTTGTGGGGTTGGGCTTGGCATGTCCGAGGCAGTTTATGCCCAGGGAAGGCAGCAGACCCAAGCTCTGTGGTACTGCATTTTTAATCAGCTCTGCTGCCTCGTTTCAAGAATGGGAGTGTTTACGCTCACTATCAAAAAAAGTATTGTTATTACAGCTTTGCTACGTGCTGGCACGTTCCCAGGTGCGCACTGCTAAACGAGAAAGTGCAATTCACAAGCCGAACAAAATAGCGAAATGTTCCACGTTTCGCAGCCTCTCCAGCAGCCCGGTAACAAAACACAGAGATACTTTATCCACCCTGCTGGTGATGAAGCTCAGACACTTGTCAGAGCTTTGTTGTTATTTTTAGCCGTGACACAGAGAAAACTATAGCAGAAACCGTTTTTCTTTCCCTTTTAAAACCCTTGTATGTAGAAAGGAGGCAATGGCTTTACACAGCTATTTGTCCTATATTACACAGCTGCTTGTCCATTTTTTCTGAGCAGAGTAAGGAAAAGGACCAGAGCAAACCTTCAGCTTCAGTTCTCCTCTGGTGTAAATCAAACAGTTCCACCACAGAGCAGTGGAGCTGTCATACAGTGCACACCAGGGCAGGCCCTCCGACACACGTGTAAGATACTAATTGCCAACACTGGGATGAAAAGCGTATTTCCCTCTTCTTTTATGTTACTCTATATCCTCACCTCTGATGTTCTGTCTCTTCTAGAACTATTAATGAATCGTTTTTTTAATGCAAAAGTTACTTTAATGACTTGGCAAGCAGAAGACATTGCCTTCTCTAATCAGCAGGAAACCCTTTTCTACCCTAGCCCTGAGCTCTCAGTCACCACCACAGCTGAGGTTGTCTATAAACATGGACAGGCCCCATGTCCAGCCATGGTGTGCAGCTTTCGGTCTCAGGACACTGAAAATCCACTCTAAGCCCATTACCTGCACTGGTATCCAAAACCTGTGTTATTGATAATATAAACAATTGTTTTACTGATTCCTATGACACTCCAGTGTCCTGATTGCAAGACATTTAAGGAGATAATTCCTTTGAAACACCTCAGGCTCAAGCACTGAGGTGTTTAGGAATTAATATGGAAAACAAAAATACCTTTCTTGTTTTTTTGGGACAGGAGTTCATTGAGTCATTATTTCTCCTAATAAAGAGAAGCATTCCTTTTTCACTTAAAGACTTCATGATAACCTCCTGCATGGCCGACTTTAGGGCTCTTATGCACAGCTCACATCACCTCAGCCAGAAAGTAATTCTGCAATTAACCTTGCTACAACCCCAAAAGGTGCACAGTGTCATTGGTCTGCTTCAAAATCGCAAACACATGGAGAAACAGTGGTGCAATTTTTCTTAATTAGAGAAAATGACCACACTTCAAAAAAAAAGAAAAATAGATTAGACTGTTCTAATCACAAGCAATGTTTAAAAATTAACCCAAATATACAAAAAGCCCAGTCCCACACCTTCATGCTACATCGCAGTAATCTGAAAAGCTTGTGAAGACTGGCTTAGCCCACGGAGTCTGTTCAGAAACAGACTGAAATCACTGTCTTCTGCCATTTGGGGGAAACCCAACTAACTCCTTTATTTATGTCTAAATGAGGAAAAAAAGAAACACAGTAAGCCCTCGTGATCTTGCCCGTAATGTATTGCTTCCACCCCTTCTCATGCACACACCTGACACACGCACACAAGCAAGTTAATTTTCACTGCTCAAGAGAAGCCTTGGTTTGTTTAGATTTGAGACAAAAAGCAGCAGTACATCACCTCACGTCGTTCTAAACCCCTGACATTTACAGAGCTCTTTCCAAACCAGTTCATTAAACACTGCATGCATCTTAGGGCCATATGCAGCAGTATAATTTAGAGTGTATATTTTATAGGTTTCTTTTTCTGGTTTACCCGCTGATTATTATGTGCTGTAAAATTTCAATTATCCCAACCAGTCAGGGGAATAAAAAAGGGAAATAAAAAGTAGTTGATGGAAAAGTGCATGTTAACAAATGCCATAGAAAAGAAGCCAAAGCAACACTCAGATTTCAGTGTTATTAATGCCCTTTTCTCACAGACAGATTAGCAGCATGAATAAAAAGCACAAAACGACAACTAAATCATCTCCCTCATTCTTACATGCAGCAGACATTTCAAAACACTGTGGACAAATCCGTGGGTGAAATTTATCTTAGCTTTCACTGTGCAAACTCATAGACCTGGGAGGAACAGCACAGCCCAAATTAAGGGCTGAATTTGGCCCAGCTAGTAACAGGAAACACTTGAAGGAGAAAAGAATATGCCTGCAAATTTTCCACATAACATGTTAAGTTAAACAACCCAATTCTCGTGTGTGGGGCAGATGTACAGGGATAAAATGGTTGCTGATATAAAGGGAAATGTTCCCAAATAATTTCAGCTTTGTCCATTTACATAATTTACATCGACACCCAATGCTCTGAAGAGCTGCAAACACAAAATGCTGTACCTGAAAAAGAAAAATCACAGAAAGGCCTGGGAATATTTTTGTTCAGTGTGCCAAACCTGTAAAGCTGGGATGGTGAAACTCGGTAAGTTGTCCCTGCTAAATCCAAAAAAGGAGGTATGTAAACATGTGACAGTATGAAAGGCCCCAACTGTACAGTGGCTTGTCCAAGCACGTTATTACACACATACAGTTGTTTTAATTGTTTACCACCTTCTCACGTGCAGTGATTTTTAATGCACGTTAACCTGGTAGTCTTGGCCAGTTTCTGCAGTGTTCAAACTTGTTAAGGCAAACAATTTCTCACCAAAGGGATTCTGGCTGATTGGGCCTGGCCCTATTGCAATGTGTGTATTTTCTGTTGTCACTGCTGCTGTCAGGAACACACACACTTAGGGATGTCCCTAAGTGTCCACAGCCTGCACACCCAGTTTTTGAAAGCTGAGGAAGCTTGGCAGATGTTTCCAATCTCTTCTTGCTTTCAAGAAGCTGACCTCTTTGCAGCAGCTTGCATATTCATTCTGACTTGTTTCTTTGCTGAAGGGTAACCTGGAAAACACACAAACAGAATTAGGGTGCGACACTGAAAACAGCTGCTTTTCAAGAAATCTCTCAAATCTCGTTTTCATGTAGAAGAAATCATTTTGACTTCTCTACAGCTCCTGAATGAACAAAACTAATACCTTTAGTGTGTCCCACATAAAGTTATGTAATACCAAGCAAAACAAAGGAAATGTGATGGCTTTTATCCAGTTGAGATCAAAAGCATTTGGACCCTCTTACGCAAGATGAGCAATGCAACATTTCACTCCAGCTTTGAGATCCACTGCTGCAGCTCTTTCCTAGCAGAAATAGGGCTGGGGTTTTTTCCTCCTTAAGAGTAACAAAAAATACGGTGTAAAACAATATCAGAAGAACCACGTATATGTGGCACTTTATTTCTGCTTATTAGCTCAAACTGCAGATTCAAGGCCTGCACAGAGGCTTGCACTATCACTGAGTTATAACTAATTCTTTGCTCACAGAGTATGAACTGTGGCTCATGGGGAGAACATCCTTTACAATTTCATCTGTATGTGCAGCTGAATCTTTTTTTCAGGCGCAAACTTAAATCATCTTTAACTACAGAAATGTGATTATAACACTGGAGTTCCCCTATGAGCTCCTTCTCTGCTTCCCCATCTTGCACAAACGCACTTTTTTCAGGTCATAGGGCAGAACTAGATGAAATGGAAGCTAGGTGAATATTTATCTTTAGAGTTCATGGGGTTTACCTGGTGTAAATTGCTTATATTCATAGCAATGAATTTGTTTCAATTTCAGTTCAGGATGATATTTAAACCTGAGCTTTCTACACAGTCAAATTGGCAACAGCTCTCAGGTCCTCGCAGCATGAAGTCTCGCATTAATTTCAAAGCAGAACATTACTGGCAGCATGACTGGAATTCTGTTGGCTTTAACTGCCAAGTTTGTGCAGAGAGAGTCCTGCAGCCAACTTCCTTAGGGATGTGTCTGCATGGCACAGTGGTACCCGAGCTAGCCCAGAGTCAGATTTCTGCAGCAGGATGTGATCGCAAGGAGAATGCACTGTTAACTCTGCTAACCTGGCAGAAAAGCTGATCCTGCTGGTACCATAACCCTCTGTAGTCTCTTGGTGCAGCAGTAAGGAAAAAAGGCCTAAATTATCAAATGCGATCCTTACTATTTATTTTTTCCATCTAAAAAGCTTCTCTTCAGCTCACCTTAATTTCGCTTTGGGGAAGGAAATACATTAGGAATTATGCTTAGCAGACGAAATTCAGAAAAGACTGAAAAGTTGGCATTCCCATTTCTGCCTGTGAGGAATTTTAGAAAGAGCCCAGCTGCTCGGGTGCCCACATGATGGAGACTGACTTCAAAACTGGGCAGCCAGGAGGATGCAGGGTCCCCAGAGCCATGTTCAGATGGTGTAGCCTCCATCTAAGATGCTGCACAGAGTCCACGGGAATTGGCTGGTTTGCCTAAGGCACCCCAAAGAGCACAAATAAGTGAGGGTGCAGGAGTGTGTCAGAAGGAAAGCCCGGCTAGAGAGACCTGGGAGGGAAAGCTTTCTGTTGTTCAAATAAACCCGCCCAAACAGCTGCTTTCCTTTCCTCCCCATTTTCTCCCCAGCCATCTTGCATGGACCCTCTGCTTCATGGGTAAAACAGCATAACAGAAACACAGGATTTCTACCGATTTTCTCTTTGACTTTTAGCAGAGGAGGCAAGGATTTATGAACATCTCCTAGGAGAGCCAAGGTCTAAGTGTAACAGACAGAGGCAAGCCACAGACTTTGGAAGAGAAGAGCTGGCATAGAGCACCAACCTTGCTAGTGGCAGGGAAAAAAAAAGGAAAAAAAAAAGGAAAAAAGGCCTGCATTGGACCTGCTTTTTGAATTTCAGACTCTCCCAGAAAACAGAGCAGAAGTATCCTGGGTCCACACGGAAAAAGAGAGAATGGAGATGGAATATATCTATATAAAAGGGTTGGGAAGTAGAAGGAAAAACCTACTTTTGTACTGGTTGTCTCTCTACTGAGGAGTCAAAAGCACCATTCCTTCTGCTTCTTCCAAATGCTCCTTCCATTCTGGAGGCTCCAATGTCCACGAAACCCCATGGCTGGGTTCAAATACATCGATATTTATTAATTGCTGCCTTTGGAGGTCTAAATCAAATGCACACTGTTGGATCTCAGTGTAATGCATTACAGGGCTCTTGCTGACCAAAGCAGAACACAGATAACCAGGATCAAATCCAGCCTCAGATCCTAATCCCGAAGTAGCCTTTCCCTATGGGATGGCAGAGGATGAGCAAAGGGGTGGAAGCATGGGGTCAGACCCTGTCTGTAGCTGTGACTTTCCCTGGCTGTTTTGCCTGAATTACTTCTGTTATGCCCAGAGGTGACACCAGAGGGAAACACCCAATGCCCCCCTCAGCTGGCAGTGAGGAGAATCTGTGTGTGTGAGACAAGGATGAAGAGGCCTGATCTCCAGGCCTCACCAAAAGAGAAGACTGCAAATGATTTTCCTGGCCCGTCTTGCACCCCTACAGTCCTTGGGGACAAGAGGACTGGTTGCTAGACTAAAGTGCTTTCTCTTATGAAAACACATGTGGGAAAGTGTTAAACTGTGCAGTGTGGTATTTTGGTTTCTACATCCCCTGATGAAATGTTTCTTGCCTGGGGAAAACAAAACGGAAGAAAAATATCCCCTGGAAATATCTGCATAATTTACTCCCACACGCCTAGTGAGAGATTTACAATTGAACAGCAGTTCCCCTGAAACCATCACCATGTTGTGCTCTGAATTACACTGCTGTACTCCTACCTGCAAATTATACTGTTAATTAGTTAATGGCTGTAAAGTGCTTTGGAGAAGAAAAGAGCACTCATTAAATACCATTGTTCTGCTCTCCAGTGTGCAATGTTCCACTCTTCATTAATCTCCAACCTCTTCCCAAACCTCTCGCTAGCAATTAAGTTTCATAATCTCAAGTAGAAAATTAGTCTGAGATCAACATCACTGCTCAGAATGTGTTTCCTGAAACTTTAGCTTCAATTATATTCTAGGAAATTTCAAGCTGGTATCTTACATGAAATTCCCAAAACAAAATCCCTGATCTATGTCTTGAAAACCTCCCTTTGGATAAACCAAAACCTGCTTTCCTTTCCTTGTCCTTTCCTACAGACAAGGGAAATCTAATATATGGGATGAGATTTTTCAAAGAAGTTCAAACCCCACTGAGAAGAGCAAACAAGGGGGCAGATGCTCAGAGGAGCTCAGCATGCACAATACTGAGAACTAAAGCTTTTTGCTGTGTGCTGAAACCCACTCCTGGCAGCACGTCCTGGTGAGAGGCATTTGAAAACTTAGCCCCTTCTGCCACCCAGCCAAATTTAAGATCGATTTGCCCTTAAAATTCCTGGATGCCTTCACTGAGTATAATATCCAAGCTGAAGTTAGCAGGAGACCTGGCTGCTTTCTCTAGTTTTGGGTTTAGATGGCTGAACTGTGTTCCTTGCTGTACTTGGGAAAAGATGCCCACAGCCAAACCTATAATCAAGCTAAAAACCAAAAAGGAAGTGAAAAATGTCCTTGGGGGTAGTGCAGAAAAAGACAGACAGCACAGAAGTGGTACCTGGAGAAGACAACCACGACTATCACCTTAAACAAGGGAAAGGGCATGAAAAAAAGACTTTCATGGCAACAAAGTCTGATGGCAACCACTAAAGTACAGAAGACGTGTTTCATTTACAGTTGAGGTGGTATCTCTGTCCTGACTGCTTTCACCACAATTTGTTTTGCAGTGTCAGCCAAGCTGGGAGTTAAGGATGATCTGGGCACTCACCTGATTCTTGCCTGGTGTTTTCATTCCCTTTTCTTGAAGCAGTTCTTGCCTGAGAAACGGTCACAGCCACCAAAAACACTGCCTTTCCTACAGTGGCAGATCCCATGCAAGCTACCAGTAGGCAGATTTCCCATTTCCCAGAGGCTGCCATGGGGACAGAAGAGATGAGGTTTTCACCTCCTCCTCTGGCAGGTAAGGTGGGGACACGGCAAGACAGAGAAAATCCAGGCATTTTGAAGGTTGCAAAGACCAGAAGGGCATAAATATACCAAATGCATTCACGTGTTAATTCCTGCACCAGCAATTCTTCAGTTTCTGGAAGAGCTTAAAAATTGATCTTAAAGGTCATTGAATTCTTTCTCTCTCTCTGGATCCACAAAATTCAGCCCCCGTTCACAAGCAGTGAATAGTCTAAAAAAAATTCTCAGAGAAATATTAGCAAACAGCCAAATTCTGGATTTGTCGTTCTAGTGAATTCTAAAGGGCATAAAGAGTCTGGGAACAGAGCTGAGAGGTATCTCAGGGGATTTGTCTGCAGACCATGCGGACAGGCAGAATTCCTGCAGAACCTGAGGCTTCAGCTTTGGTCTTCAAGATCTCAAAGAGTGCTCCAGCCACAGCAAACACAAACCCGGGTGCGACCGGAACAATCACCACCCCATGTTATCTTTGCAGGGTTGTACCTCGTCCACCTGAGCTCTGAGCGTCTCCTCACAGTCACACACCAAGTGCCTACTCTGAGAATGTCTCCTGGGGGTTTTGGTGTCAAGAGCTTGTCAGGGACAGAGTGGTGTTGGCACTTAGGTTGTTCTGCACAGAAAACTGCCACAGAAAACTCAGATACTGAGGGATGGGGCTTCCTGCTCCTAGGTGGAGCAGCTGATGACACTGATAACACACCTAAGCAGGAGGTCCAAAGAGGTGGACTGGCTCCTGCATCATTTATAAATCTTATTCCCTGCCCTTACTGGGTCTGAAGCAGTGTCCTGCAAACACACAGCCCAGAGCCACAGGAAATTAAACCAGAGAGTGCCAGGTCTGGGTCACCCTTCTGGTACATGAGCTGATTTCCAAATGCTACTTGTCGTTCTTTGCAGGCGGATGGAGCTCCAGGATGGAAAAGAGTGTGCAACACCACCTGGGGCTGACCATGAGGTGTGATGGGACTGTAGGGGCTCCTGGGCCCCAGCCAGGTCCCACTGCTGGTTCTGCATCCTTCTGCGTGGTTCCAGCTGCTCATCCAGCATGAGCTGCCCACGGGAGCAAAGCTGGCAGGGCCCCACCGGATGCTCCCTGCCTCCCGCAGGGCATAGGAAAGGTGGAAAAGCACTTTTCCTAAGGAAAAGCTGCAGAGAGCACAAGGACAAGGATAATCCTCTAGATGGCATCCAGAAACTCCAAACTTCACACAAAACCCTTGCCGGGGCTGCGCACAGCCTTGTCCTTCACCATCGGGATACTCGGCAGGGCCGGCTGTCATTATAGCCGATAACAATCACACCTCCCGTGCTTCTTCGCCCCGTGCCAAGCCCTCGGCAGCTTAAACTGAGCTCATTCTGAGGCAATCAGCTCTTAGGAAATGGCAAGAGGTCTAAGGGAAGGTGCTTTACAGGAATCTCCGTGTGGGAAATTTTCCTCATTCGTAGGAGGAACTGATTGAAACCAGTGAATCAGGGTAGGGAAGAAAGGAGGTATTTATCAAATAATTATGGCCTTTCCTACTAGAGCACTTTAATAACACACAGGAATGAAGTAGAAAAGACCCTGAGTTGCTCTGTTAATGATTATATCTATTCCAGCACAGCTTGTGAATTCAGTGCCTTGTCTTTAAGACTGTCTAATTCCAGGTGTTTCAAAGGAAGATAAAATGCCTGCAGAGAGGGTAATTGTAGAATAACCTTTCCCTATGGAAAGTTTCCTCCTAATGTGCTTAGTTATGTCATCAATCACAAAGGTTCTAACTCCTCTAAACTTACATCATGTGTACATAATGCCTGTTGTCGCTGCCATTATTTACAGTCAAATCCAGGGTGAAACTGTGGCCCTACAGAGTCAGTGCAAGTTCACTGCAGCACAACCAGGATGTGGCTCCTCACTTTCTTCAGGACTCTTTCCAGGTCTGGGCTCCAAAGCTGCACTGTCACTATTCCCACAGCTTGGTCCGGGTAGCGTGGGTGTATTAAAACATCTGTAAAACAAGACCAAAATGTTTCTGAAATGCAAAGGCTATACTGGTGAGGTCCTTTCTTCCTCAGCCCATGATTTCTGTGCCACCTATAAGAGCATGCTGTCAGGTGAACTCTATAGGTTGATATATGAACAGGTTAATAATTAAAACAGGATAAAATCTATTACTACTACTAATTGCAATGAGAATGAGAAAGAGAAATAAAACCCAAGAGAAACAAGTAATTCCCAGTACAGTTGCTCCCCACCTGCTGATTGATACCCAGCCTGTCCCTGAGCAGTGGTCAGTGGCTCTTGGCCAACTCTCCCAGTTTCTACACTGGCCATGATGTTCTGTGGTGTGGAACATCCCTCTGGCCAGTTCAGGTCAGTGTCCTGGCCATGCTCCCTCTCACCTCCTTGTGTCCTGCTCACTGGCAGAGCACGAGACACTGAGAGGTCCTTGACTGCAGTGAGCACTGCTCAGCACCAACTAAAACATCCTTGTGTTATCAACATTCTTCTCACCCTGAATCCAAACCACACCACTGTACCAGCTACTAGGGAGAAAATTAACCCTATCCCAGCCAAAACCAGGACATTATCTACCCTGTATTCCATGCCATTTAAGTCATGCCAGCTCCCACACTTCCCAATACATGATCATCTTCCCTGTCTTCTGATATATGGATACACACACACAGACGTAACATTCCCACATTCCCTTAGTCATGGACCTTACCTGTGAAAGTCCATTAAGTTCATTTAATCCTTAGTTCATAACCTGGGTTTCCATCTGTCGTGACAGTCTTTCAGGACAGGAAAGGTGGTGCTGAGCAGCTTGACAGTATTCCCTCTGCTACAGATGGAAAGAAAGGTGCTGAAGGGCATTTTTGTGGATTAGTAGCACCTTGGCCAAGATTATGGAGGGTCTGGACAAGCTGAGGTGCTCCAGGGGCACCAGAGCCCCTCTGGGTGTGGGTGTCTAAGCCAGGCTTGAGTACCTGGAGAGGCTGGTGATGACCCTTGTGGTGTGTGCATGGGGAGGGCTCACATTCTTCATCAGTGGAGGAACAAAGAAGGTACTGCTGTGATGGACTGATCATTGACAGTCGTGGCCAGATTTGGTCACAAACAGAACCCCAGGGTGGGTCAGGTTGGAAGGGATCACAGTGGGTCATCCGGGCCAACCTCCCTGCTCAAGCAGCGTCATCCTAGAGCACACAGGCACTTATATGTCATCACAATCAACGTTATATTTTCCTGAGTTTTGGTAATCTAAAACATTTCTTCAGAAGTAAAGTGCTTTAATTTCCATGTTGCTCTCAGCAGACTTGTGAGGCAGGCTGAACAATGCCTTTGTGGGAAGGTAGGACTGTACTATTTACTCCATTTTTCGGGTTATGATACACAGGCTGAAGTGGGCAGGGGATTTTTTAGGACTGGGGCGGGGCTCTGCCGTTGGAATTTTCATTTCTGAATTTGAAAGGCCTGCTTGTTTTTATTCTTCTCTGTTCCTGTACTAGTGTTCAAGAGCAGGAAGAGAGGGAAGAACTGGAAAAAGGCGGCAGTGTTCCTTAGTTTACATACCGGGGAGAAAACTATCATTAATGATCAGGAAGTTGAAGATTTCAACTGAGAAAGGGCTAAAAATATTAATTCTATGAGACATGACTGTTGTTAAATTCAGGCAGCAGAGTAATTTTTTTCATCTTCCTCCACCCCCAGTGATAAGACCTACACTATACTTTCATATTCCATCCCTTGGTATCACCCCTGCAAAGGCAGAGGCCAAAACTTTGCTTTACATCTCCGCCTTCCAACGCATCTTTAAACTCTTGTGGCGAAAACTGGGCATGGAATGGGAGACCCTTTTTGCTCCATCTGTGCTACAGGTGTTCCTGTGCTAGTCCAGTGTTTCAGCATGAGGGGGTGCAGAAGGGGAGCTTTCTCTTTTAAAGTCTATTGGCAATTTCAGATGTTAAGAAAACCTGCCTCTATCTTCATTGTTACATCTTGCAAAGTGTTTTGAGGTTGTTCCTTTGTCAAATCACAACCTATGAAACCGTGTGATTTGCTGGCAACATTTGTTTTCCTTGTAGTCTGAGTGATTTCCTATGGAAGTAGCAATGCTAGGGCTCAAGTTTGTTTCACAGAAAATTGAACCCTTTAGAAACAGAATTCTGGGTTTTCTTACTGAATCTTTTCTTTTAGGAAGCTCAAATTAATAATACAGTTTCTGGCATAGCTGTGTGTAATCACGGGCCTTATCTTAGGCACGTGGAGGTATTTGTGCCAAATGCTATGAATCATCTTCTTAGCCATTTCCAATCATGATCTGAGGTTTCACAAGATTTATAAAGGCAATTCATGTCTAGGCACCACCTCAACCTCAAGGTTCTGCTCTTGGCTTGCGATGTGCTTTTCACAGTGGATTACTCCCTGCAGGATTATTCCCTGAGCTAGGATTGCCATCCATTCGGAATTCCTGGAATCACTCGTGCTTTGATATTTCTCGCTCTCAATTTGATGCACAGCTACTGCCTTACAATTCATGACAGCAGGTGGGGACAAGGGGGTGAAGCAGGGGCTTGCAGCAGAAAGAAGGCTGTATGGATGTGTCTCTCTTCCAGTCACGTCCCAGTTGCTTCCTTCACGCCCTTTGATCCATCGGGATTGTCACTTTGAGATGCAATGCTGCCTTTATAGTTCTAGATGGGAAAAGTAGACTAAGAAAGACAGGGTCACCAACACATTAGTTCTTTATAAACACCCATTTTTTTCCTTACCTGTGGCCATGTAGAGTTTTGCAGCTTCCTATTTCTTACACCAATAATATTTAAATGATAATTAAAAAGTGCAGTGTTTGTATTCCTGGACATTGTGTGACAACTCGGACCAAAACCCAAAGGAAAACGAAGGATGATGGCAGGTTTGGTGGGAAAGGATTGTTAACTTAGGGCAAGTGTGATGAATGTGAACAGAGACAGCTACATCATTCTATCAGTTCTGGTCTCTGTGCAAAGCTAAGGGCTTGTATATTCTGTGACTCGTAGACTTTATGAAGTGCCAGTAAACCAAAAGACAAATTGCTGCATGACGCCAGTGCTTTCTAATAGTGTGTGCCTTGAAAAATGGCACTGAGCGAGCTCCTATCTTCAATTAACTCTCTAAGTGAAAAGATAAATGGAGACAGAAGAATCACCACTCCATTATCTATTCACCTGTTCACTGGAGATTAATTTTCAAATAGGCTTAGGAGTATTGACTATAACATAAAACCCAGATGTAAACACAGGAAAAATTAGGGGCTAGGCAATCTTTCACACTCCATTTATCCTCCTGCACTGCATTTAAAATTCAGTCACAGAAACTAGACCCTCTAAGTTTTTCAGGAAATAGAACACTTTCCTCCTCCACCCACCCCAGAAATAGATTCCCCATTAGTTTTCATACCTTGAAATGTCCTTCACCTACTGAAACAACGCTACTTTTGCCTTCTGAAGAGTGTGTGATTTAGTTAACCTACAGAAAATACAGCTAAGTGTATTTCTGAGCAAGTATACTCCATTTTGGGGATGGAGCAGTTACTTGGCCTTTTGCCTGTTGGCATATCCCTGAACAAATATTGAAAAAGAAAGTATATATGTAAAACAAAGAGGAGGGTTGTTGCTATAAATATCAAAAATACTTATGTAGATGTAACATAGATGCTAGTGCAGGGAAAGCTGGCACTGTACGGGGGAGAGGAAAAATGCATGGTCATCTGGAGAGGTGGTAAATGTAAAAGCACAGCCAGGAGCCTCTGTTTTGGGACGGAAGTGGGAAAAGCCCTCATTGAACCTGCCCTGCACACTCTGGCAGCACAGCTGAGATGCAGGAAAACAAAGGCAAAGTTCTCTTCTGGCCATGGACACGGGGCTTTCTTGGGACTGTGAGTGTTTGAAGGGGATGTTTGGAGCTGCTCAGTGCCACCTTTGAAACAAAGTTTGGCCCTCGGTCCTTGAGCAGCAGAATTCAGTCACGCCTGCGTTCTGGTCAGCTTTTTCTCAAGTGACAATCAGCACAAGAAAGCCGTGTAAATTAATAGTGGACTTCTGGAGAGGAGTTCTTGAGCTATATATTGTAATTCCATCTGTCTTCATTCACTCCTGTGCAGAGATGTCAAAGGTGTGAGCAGGAGACGGAAACACAGTGCTCCTGAGCTTTTCCTTTTCTTCTTCCCCTTTTTGGACAGCAGGAGCTCTAGCTGCTCCATATTCCAGGCATTTTCTGCTGGGCATACCATGGAAGGGGGTGTGCAACCTCTCAGCCATTGCCAGACAACAAAGCATGTGCATCAGGAGTAGATACAACACCCAAGGAGGCCTGGGCACTGGCATGACCCACTGCTGCTCAAAGCTGGTGGATTCTGAGCCATGAGCTTAAAAGTGATTAGGGGACAACTGTCAGACCTCTTAGGCCTTGTCTCCTCAGGAGACCAGGATAAAATGGCAGCAGGGGAATGACATCAGCTATAGTTTGCATTTTTGTTTCTTTATTAAAAATACTGTTACTTTTACCTTCACTTTCAATATTGTAACCTAAAATTTAACTCATCTAATAAGGTGGAGACTACTGTGTGATGTTCACAGTGAGTTCTGCAGATACAGCAGCACTGAATTTATATAACTTGGTTTTGTAAAGGAAGCTTTTGGGGTATCTGCAAGTCTGAACATGATGGAGATCTGAAGAGTCTCACTAAAGCTGCACAGCTGGCAAAGAGCGTCAAGCGGTAAGAGGAAAACATTTCCAGGCAGGCTTTGTCCCATGCTTGTCCCATGCAGTGAGAGGAAGTCCACAGCTTCTGTTTGTTTCCAATACAACATTCAAATTTTCCGAGAGAGGCTGTGGATGCCCCGTTTTTGGAAGTGTTCAAGGCCAGGCTGGACAGGGCTTGGATCAGCCTGGTTTAATGGAAGATGTCTCTGACCATAGCAGGGGGGTTGGACTAGATGATCATCAAAGGTCCAGTCTGACTCCAACCATTCTCTCCTCCTAATCTGACGGTATTTTTGGCCTTTTGTTACCCACTCTCCCAAAGCTGGTAGGAACCTTAAGGGTGTGAAAAGCCAAAGGCTTTCAGTCATTTTCTCTCAGCTGGACACCAGTGCCACCAGTGTTCCACAAGTGTCAGAAGTGATGAGCCTGCTTCTTAAGGATTTGAGCCCTTCGCCCACCCTCTTGCTCAGAGAGCTGTGACACACACGATCAAGGCTAAAACTGTGCATGCCTTGCCTGAGCAGCTGGATGCCTCTAGATTAGAGTACATGACTGAGCTCTGTTTGCCTTCTGCACTGGCATTTTAATTTGGGGGCATTTCCTTTATTCAGCTGCCAGTTTTCACAAAACTTGTGAAAACATCTTTTTTTTTTTGGTATATTCTTTCCCGTTACACCAAATGTGCCAAAGCTGTGAGGGGATGTTTGGGGTCAGTGAGGATAAATTTCACTGGCTGCTCAGCTGTGATCCTGGATTTGTAAGACCAAACTGTGCTAGGCCAAAGTTACCTGTAATCACACATATGAGCCTATCTAAACCTTATTAAATATATTTTATACAACCTCAAGAGCTAAACAAATTCCTAGTTAAATAACAATTGAGATGCTGCATAGGGCAACTTAGGCCAGTGCTAATGCTCTGAATGAGGTTTTAAGTGGTAAGGGGATAAGGATGCTTGGTGTGCACACAGCCTATAGCAACCTCTCCTCTGATCTAAAACTCTGGGGAATGTTCTCACTGTAGCTGTTGTCCTGGAATTATGTGTTTTTCTACTTGCTACACATAGTACCCAAAAGGGAAGGATTGGTGTTTATTACACATGTTAAAAACATGATTTCTTTGAACCCGTGGGATCTCGGTTCAAAGTTTTTGGTCCGTGTTTGTAGCTCTGTTCACACCTCTGTTTGTCTCTGCATGTAAGAGGTGGTTGTATTTTAGCAGAGTGGATGTGGTATGTCTCACGTATTGTGTTTCTGCTAAAAGGGCTGTTTTCTGTGTGAGACCGAGTGAAATGTGCCATATAAACATAGGAGACAGCCTTAATCCAAGAAACAGTGTAGTTTGGAGCCTGCACTGCACTCCATGATGAGGCCTTTGAGGGACTTGGGAATGAAACTGAATTCCTCAAAGCTAGTGTGGATGGGATGGGCAGAAAAGGGCATAAAGGGAGACAAGCACATGGTGAAGAGGTGACCTGCTGTCTTGTCCAAGCTACAGACTCTGAGAGGCAGAAGAGATCCGAGACGGTCACCTGAGGCTGGTAGGAAGGTAGGGAGCTCGCCATGCAGATCTCATTTTTGGCCAGCCAGAAGAATTACAGTTTCTGTAACATCCCTACCATGGAAACAGCCACAGGTCTGTCAAGTTATTGGAGAAAGACCTGATCCTCAGAGATCACAGACTCACAGAATCAGAATGTTAAGGGATGGGAGGGACCTTAAAGAACATCTAGTCACAACCCCCCTGCCATGGGCAGGGACACCTTCCACTATCCCAGGTTGCCCAAGGCCTTATCCAGCCTTGCCTTGGACACTTCCAGGGTTGGGGAAGCCACAGCTTCTCTGGGAAACCTGTCCAGATGCATCAGGGCTCCCACTGGGAGCAGTACCAA
Source organism: Gymnorhina tibicen (assembly GCA_013399875.1). Taxonomy (NCBI): domain Eukaryota; kingdom Metazoa; phylum Chordata; class Aves; order Passeriformes; family Artamidae; genus Gymnorhina; species Gymnorhina tibicen. Next base: position 161,118 of record VXAZ01003116.1, read on the forward strand.
TGTCACTGCTCAATTTTGACCCTTTTTCAGCAATTTTTCTCACACCTGGGGCCAGGGTGTGCCTGCTTTTGGCCACCAAGCTGCACCGGTGGCTGCGCTGGCTACAGCGGGGTCCCAAGGGCTTTTTGTCTTCATGCCTCAGCACAGTGCCTGACGGGGCAGGGCTTCCCTCCTTGCGTGATGCTGTCCAAAAAGGGGTGTGGGGGGTGTTTTCTCCCTTCCCCTGCAGCACCTGGCCCTGGTCTCTGTCTGGGACAGGCTGCTGGGCGGGTGAGGCATCGCTCTGCTCCAGTGCTGCAATGCCGACGTTGCTGTCTCCCTGGTGGGCTGGAGTCCTGTGATATCTTTCCAGCTGGGAACATGCCCAGGACAGAGTTTTAGCACCATCCGCCACTTGAGCTGTTTGCAGCCTCGGTGTAGCATTACCAAAAATAAGGCTGTTTGAATGAAACAAGTGTTGGGAAATGAGCTGTCTCTCTCCCGCCGTCTTTATCTCTCCCCGCCGAGGGTGGCCGAGTGTGCAAGAGCAGAGTGGGGAGAGGAGCCTGGTGAGGGCTGACCAGGCACAAGCTCTCCCTCTCTTCCCTCCTGCTCCCTCTCAGGGAAGCAAAAATCCTTACACCTCACAGAACACGCTCACTAAAAAAGCCGCCCTGATTTCCTCTGCCAAAAGGAGCTCTCAGGATCACGTTCCCATCCCTTAACCCATCACCTGACACACTGAAAGAGAAGAAGGGAATCAGGAGCCAAACACAACATTAATCAGATTAGGACCTTTCTTGGGACACCTTTATTTTTACTTCGGTTTCCCCGTTTCAGTTACTTACCTCATCTCTCCTGAACACCAGGGGCGGTGTCCCAGACAATGGCCTGTAACATCCCTCACAGCGTAGATTTTCTAGTCTCCAGCCCAAATGTTTACTCCTAGTTCTGGCTAGTCCCCAGCTGAAGCAGTTAGTCTGTTGGCTGGACATCTCTCTGTACAGTTCATGCTTTCATTGGGGCTGCAGCGAGCCTGCACCGTCGAGGGAGACAACAGGTTTTTTTTATCCTGTTTTCACATTATGAGCTCTGAAACAGCTCAGCTGGGACAAGTTAAGTCTTCGGGGCATGTGCATTGCTGCAGAAGTGTCAAGGAAGATTAAAAACAGGCACAGAAGTATGACTGCTAGACTAACCCCCAGAAAATGCTAGAGGGGAGCTTTTTGTCTCGGTGAAGGTAGATGGAGGTTAAAAACTCTGAGCAAAAGACCACCTTCATCTGCTGCCTTTGCATTCCTACAGTGTGTCCTTAGGTTACAGGCTGGGTATTCATGCTTGGTGATAAAAGAGAGAAGCCAATTTCCCCCTGTAACAGGGAAAAAAGGAAGAGCATTCAGCCAGCTGTTCGGGTTAGAAAACACCACGGCAGTGGTGGTGCCATCAGTTTATTAGCACAGGTATGTGATGGAAATACCACAGCGAGGCTTCTTGCCCTGCTGTCTCCAGGCTCCCTGTCTGGCTGAGCAGAGAGATGGATGAGAAGTGACATCAGCACCGTTTGGTTAGGAGAGGTTGGGCGGGAGAAGGGAGCCGTGGGAGGCTGGACCAGCCTGTTGGCATTGGAGTGTACTGAGGCAGAGGCGGAGGGGGGAGTGTTTCACATGGCACATCATGAGCAGCGAGGAGTCAAAGGCTGGGTTAGAGGAGACGCAAAAGGAAAGTTTAGTCTCAGTTTCAGGAAAGATGTTCCGTCAGCTGTTGTATTGTTGACTGCTTTCCCTGGGGAAATCATGAGGATGGGATTTTTTAAAACCAAATGGGGCAAAGAACAAGAAAATTCACAATCAAAACCAGTCCTAAACTGGCTCCCGCATGAACAGCTGAGGTCCCTTCCCTTCTTTCCTGACCTCTGTTGTTCCTGCTCCCCAGCTAATTCCTCCCTTTAACCCGTTTCTAAGAACAGCCACAGTGTCTCAGACGCCTGTGGATGTGACATGTTGTCTCCTGCTTGTCCTGCTTCCCCTCTGTTCTGTGCTCTCCATTCTCTTTCCTTCCCTTGCTCTCTCATCCTCTCCCACCCTGCTGCCTGACACCAGAGTCCAAAACTCTGGGGACCTCCTGCTTCTGCTTTCATCTCTCCCCCAAGTTTCTGTGAATTTCTTACTGCGGAGGACTGCAGTGTTCCCAGTCATGGGTCACTGGCCAGGAGACAGAGTTTTTCATCCCTACAGCTCCATGCACCTGGCTAGGAGCAGAAGAGGCTGTGATCCATATTTTGCTTATATGAAGAAGCTGAGAGGCAGCCAAGAGAAGAGGTTTACTTGAAGTGGGACACAGGAATGGGCTGACTCAGTTCTCTGGTATTCCATCCCAAATCCTTTCCACTGGCTCGTGGTTCCCGCACTCCTGCCTGACCTATTCTTCAGGAAAGCCTGTAATACGAGAGCACTCCCAGCATGTTAGGCAGTACAGAGGAAAAAACATGATAGAGAGGGAGATTAGACTTAGGTGTCAGGCTGGAAACTTCCCACTTCCCTCTGGATCGAGCATTTAAACCACTGTTGCCATTTCTTTCAACAAGAGACATGGCACTAAACAATGAACAATAAACAAGGCACATGTAGCATTATTTACCAATTAAGGAAGTCGGAAGTCTCCATAAAACATTCCCCGGATTTGAAGTAATCATGTTTTTCAACGGAATATTTTTTTATTGGCACACAGCATCTTTCCTGAAGTCTAGGCAAGAGGCACATATTTATTTGCAGTAGCAGCACAGACCGTACTGACTGTAACTAGGTGAGAATGCTAAACAGACACAGTTTCCTTGCTGGCCTCTGAAAACAGGGATAAATTCTTCTGCAGACAAAAGACAGATGGTGTGGGCATTGCTGAGATCCTGGCTTCCCGGAATCAGGAGGCTGGGCAGACCCAGAGGTTCAGAGTGTGAAAGATTGTTAATTAATTATTATCTTTATTGGGATGTTGTCATGCTCTGCCAGTGGCGCTGAGGTCTGGCAGAAAGCTCAGCCCCACGGCCAGGCAGGGTATTTCTGGGATGGTCTTAATTTATCCTCCCCAGATGACTCATGTGCTATTTCTTGTGCAGAGGAAGAGCAGTCAGGCTGTTGTTGTCACAGAGGTAGGAGATGCTAAAAACGACCAGAAAGCAAGATCTTTGACAGCTCTTGTCTTCTGGAGCATTTGACTGCACTGTCAGAGCATGAATCAAGCAGCACGAAGGTGGTGAATAGGAGCAGGTGGTTAAAAGTGAAGCTGAGTCAGTGGAAGGCTGCCTGGTGGCCAGACTGGGGAAGAAGGCAAACTGAAGAAGGGCAGTGAAAGCAGAAGCACAGAGGGAGAGTGGGAAAAGAGATGGGAGGTCTGGTTGTCTTGCTGGGAAACAGAGATGAGAGATATACTTTAGCTAACTGGGAAAAAAAGGCCTGGAACAGGGAACCAGAAATACAGGAGAGATAAAACAGGACAACACAGGGTGGAGCTTATGCATAATGGTTTGCAAGAAATATCTGCCCAAGGAGCACAGTCCCCTCGAACCTAGAAGGGAACCAGAGTTTGCTGTTCTCCTCCAGCTGACAAGTCTAGTGGAACCTGAGAGCAGCATGTCCTATCTCTCTGTACAGGGACAACTTTCTGACTACCTGATGCTTAGTTCAGGTGACAGATGTGTCCTGGGCATCGGGAAACTGTTTTACTACAAGGGTGACTGAGCACTGGCACAGGTGGCCAAGAGGGGTTGTAGAGTTTCCCTTCTTGGAAATACTCAAAAGTCACCTGGACACGGTCCCGGGCAACTGGCCCTAAGTGGTTCTGCTTGAGCAAGGGTGGCTGGACCAGAAGACCTCCAGAGACGCCTTCCAACCTCAAGTAGTCTGGGATTCTGTGGTTCCTGACACTCTCTCATCTTCACACACTCCCCTCCTGCCTCTCTCTGCATGAACTGCTACACCAGCTGACCTCTCCTCCTTCTTATAGCTGGACTTGGCAGGCTGAGGTACTTGAGAGGCCCTGAGTGTTGAGGAAGACTGTCGAGAGGTCTGTAGTACAGATGGTTGAGCAAGTGCACACGTATGATTCCGGTTGTTTCTTTGTGTGGTCAGCAGTGTTTCTGGAAAGGCTTGTTTTACTTCTGTGCTCATGGATAAAACAGCATCCAGCCCTGGTAAGGGGTATATCTGAAACACATTAATCATGGCAGCCAGATGGCCAATTTCAGTGACTCACAAGGGCTTCCCAAAAGGCTTCTTAGTGCACGCCGTAAGTGTGACATAAATATTCCTTTCTTCCTCTCAGAAATTGTATTGTGATTTCTCCCTTGTTTGATTTGAAAAGAGCTTTCGTCCCATTTCTCATCGAGTTCAGGCTTTTGCTTCTCCTGATTTTACAGCATACTAAAACGCTGAAAATTTACACGTGGCTCCCAAAATTTGCACAGATTACAGGATGGGGAGGAGGTGGAAGAAGGAAATACATCCTTTCACCACTTCTCCTTCTAATGCTGGAGGCTTCTTTCCAGTCAAAACACGGCATTGTCAGGTTTTCTTATCTCAGGGATCTTAAACTGTTGTGTGTGCTTCAGCAGCCTGCAGGCAAGAGACCTCACTCTCTCTGCTGTGCTGGAGGGAGGCTGCTGATATTCTTGGAGCCTGATGACTGTTGCTCCACTTGAGAGCTTTTACAGCACCAAAACATTGGCTCATTTGCCACCTGCTCCCTCCCAGCCTCTAAAGGAGGGCTGTGGGTTGCTGCTGTGCATCAGTTGTGTGCAATGTGACCGCTGTGGCACATCACTGTTGTTTTCTTAGCTCTTTCTGTCGGTGTCCTGAAAGCTTTTCATTAGTCATCCTGGAGGGGGGAGAAACCTCAACCCTCTCTCTTCACATTCTCATGGTGAATTTTCCAGCCTGATTTTTTTTTTTTTTAAGATGCAAGCTTTGGATCCACACATGAATTTTTTTGCAGTCATGAACAACCAGGTCAGGAAACCATGGTTTGTAAAAAAAATGGGTCATTTGGGCTTCCAGGTTTGTGGCTCACTTCATTTTGCTGCCAGACTGCATAGCACGGTCTTGGCTCTGTCATGTGAGCCACGACTGCTCAGCACTTCTGGACACTTGGGCCATTTACTGGTAGGGGATTGAGAAACAGATTTAGATTCCTGATTTCTAGCTCTCTAACTTTAGAGAAGGTATCTGATTTTTGTGCAGGACACCTAACACTGAAGGGTCCCTGCTATTTTTAACAAAATCATAAGAATAGGGTAAAAACCTGGAGGCCCCTTTGAGGTTCTTCGGAAAATCCAGGGTCTTTAAACTGAATTTTTATCTTTCTCAAAGGGATCCTTAAGAATTTTTTGCACTAAACTGTGGAAGATTAATCTCCAAGCTATTCTGCATAATCCCCTAAGGGAGTCAGGGCTTGACAGGGCATTTTTAGCCAAAGAACACCACTTTTCCTCCCAGACCATTTTGCTGGAGAAGTAGATGTTCAAGGATAGAGACACCCAGCACTGGGGCAGGTCCTGAACTCTGCCCAGATCCTTGTTCATCTCCACAGTGGGCTGATTCCAGGCCTTTACAGGTGGCTGCTCATTAGAAATATTAAGTGTAGTGCATAAGGGGAAGCTGGGCTGGGCAAATGGGGCCCCTGATATCCCCGGCTCAGTAGAGTATGGATATCCAGCTTACTCAGGCTCTCTTGGATAGTCCTGGCCAGGAAGCAGCTGGAGATCCTCAGCCATATAAGGCCCTGTTTGCACTCTCTGTGATACGAGTCTAATCTGGCTATTGATGCCATCAGTGCTGCGGCCGTCCCACAAGGGGATCAGCTCACCTTGGAGGCCTGGCAGTGGCTGCCACGGCCCTTGGAGGTGGTTTGGTTTTCCACAGAGACTTCCAGAGAGGTGCTGGGGAATCAACACCACGGTTTGGGGTGGGCACAGGTCTGGGATCAAGCAAAGAAAGCAGAAGCACACCTTAAACTTGACTCTCACTTGGGCATTACAACACAGAGGTTCAACTCTAGAGCCAGAACTAAGGGGGACTTTGTTCTTCTTGTTGCCGTGGTGATCCTGTTTTTTTACTGAAGGTACTCTGTGTCTCCTTCTTATGTGTCAGTCCTCAGCCCCCCTGTCTGGGATCTCCCCTGCCTTGGTCTTTGCTTCACAAACACCATATTCAAAGCTGCCGAGGTCTCAAAATAAACCACAAAAGGAGGGAGTTCATTTGCCATTGGGTTTTGGTTATCTGAGAACAGGTCAGCACTGCTGCTGTCTAGGACCACCACTCATTTCCAGGTTTCCCCCCACACTGCCAGGTTTCTCTCTTCTCTTCATCCCCTCCCTAATTTTCTCATACTTTATGTCTTCCCTGGCCACTCCTCAGTCACCAAGTCCTGTGCAGGTGGTGTCACCCCATTCTGGCAGCAGGACAGAAGCTGGGTAGGAGCAGATCAGGGGCCAGGAGGATGCTGAGACCTGGTGCTGCTTGTTCGGACAGTCCAAGGGGCAGCAGTGGGTTAGGGGAGCCAAGCTGTGCCTGTTTTCATGCCTGTGTTCCCCTTGCACTGGCCTGTCTGTGTTTGGGGTGTGGAAGCCACATAGTTGTGTTCCCACTGTGCTCCTGGGACATCTGGCTTGGCCTGGTGTCAGCTCATGGAATCCCTGCAGACCACTTCTGGGGTGTCTGTGTCCTTTTGTTTTTGCCTTTCCCTCTCCCTGGACATTTGCAGATCACACAGGCTTGGTATAACCATGGCTTTCCTTGTTTCAGGTTTTTGTTTAGGGAAAGATTTCATAAAGTGGCCTGACCTGTGCCTTTGTCCCCTCTTTGGGTGACGTGTACTCTTTATAATAGGAGGATGGTGGCCCCACCATGGAGGTGTTTCCCTCCAGCATCACCATTGCCCCACATCAGCCCCACCATTCCCTCTCATTGCCCATATGGTTCAGTGGGGACTGGCAGGAAGGTGCTCAATGTCTCTGAAAATGGGGCGTGTTGTGAGCAGAGAGAGGGAAAGAAAACCACCAGTACCGACCTCCTCGCCCTGCTAAGCCATAGCACCACCAGATAACCAGCAGGAAAGCACCCATTAAACACTTGGGGTCATGCAGGGGTTTGTGTAGTTGGTGCAGGAAGTAAAAGGCAGAAGAGTGTGTCTCCGCAGGGGACCTGGCTGGTGTGATGTAAGGGCAGAAGAAAAAGGAAACCCAGTCCTCCCTGGTTTTTCCCTAGAAATATGCCCATGAGTGAAAGGCAGTCATCCCCATGGCACAGCTTTTTTGCTGGGGGTGAGTTCCTCTATCCTCCTGCGCGGTGGGTGCTTTGCAGTCGTAGTGTGTTTGAGCACACAGGTATTTCCAAACCAAGCCTTTCATGTGAGACTCTGAAATCCATCACTGAACGCACAGGAAAAAAGAATCCCCTTTCTTCTCACAGCCTAAGACCAGATAGGGCAGGGGTGGAAGGAGAGGTAATTCAATGCCCCAATTCGACAAGGGTTTTTTTTCGTTATAAGGTATCTAAAGGCTATTTCTAAAATTCATATTTCCACATCCCTGCACGTGTGCCTTTGCCCAGTCCTGGCTCCCCTGTGACCTGCTGGGCAGCTGTGCCTGTGCCCTGCATGCACTGAGGGCATCTCCCCAAGTTCTGGGTCAGAGCCCTTTCCACTTGTGAATAACTGCTTTAGGACAGGCTGGAGCCTCAATGTTTGGGAAAAGAAGGAAAATAGTATCAAAGTCTGTAAAGAAAGCTAATTTTCCATTAAGAGCCATCTTCAGTCTGGAATTGTATTTAGTGTCTTATTAAATGGCACTACTGTGTACTATTCTAGCACAGAGCTGCTTAGAAATAGCTTTAAAGAAAAAAAAGGAGAATGAGTTACAGAGCCCAAGGTACAGATGTTCAGCCAGCAGAAATCATCTTTCTGACATGGGAGTCCATTGAATTGAACACTTTCACAGCTGCTGATCTTCTGAACATCTAAATTGATTTGCACAGAATTAAATAACAACAATAAATTAGAATAGTTATAATAACAGTTATTTGGCTATTAATTTAATTACTGTTAGAAATCTGTGGTGAAGCAGAACAAGACCCCATCACCTGAAATTGGTATCACGGCTGCAGATGCCAGTGAGGAGCCCATGGAGGAAGCCATTGTGGACTATATTCCCTCAATTCTAAGGAAAAGGGACCAGATTTGACAACTGCAGTGCTGGAGGTGGTGATTTGTAGGTGCCAAATGAACATGCTCTTGCTCCTGGCACAAAAAGCAGAGGCTTGGGCATGTCTGCTGCTGCAGCAGCAAGGACAAGGCTGCATTTGGTATGTGTTATGGAAAAAGATTTTGCTAAATGCAGGAAAAGCAGGAAGGAGGAATCTGTTAGCTCCTGGAGGATGAGTTTGCACGATAGAGGTGGGGTTAGGGCGGGCAGCTGCAACGGAGAGCAGAGGAAGAGGTGAGTAAAGACAGGATGGGTTTGGAGGAAGGAAAATGAGTTTGGTCTTGGCTGTATTAATCCTGATTTGTCCAGAAGAGGCGTATGAAGGATAGACAGTGACTGGGGGCTGGTGCTAAGAGATGGAGGTGGGATGGGGAGGTCTGTGCATCTGGGGCCCTAAAGCTGGGAGACGGTGATCCTGAGGGACAGTGAGGCCCCAGGGCAGGGCTGTGCTCCTCCAGCTTCCCTTTCTACCCGTGTCCATCTCCTCCAGCCCAGGGAATCGCTCCTGGTGCCCCCTCTGCAGCATTTGGCTTGGTTTCCACCACCTCTGCCACTGTCCATCCCACCATCTGGGATGGAGGTGTTTTCCCAGCAGGTCTGGTGCTTTTCAGGGCGCTCTGCTTCCACATGGGGGTTCAGATCGTGGAACTGTCTAATTACTGGGGGGTGTCAGGAGCACAGATCCCTTTGAGGGTGCTGGGCCTCCCCTTCTGGTGTGCTGTGGGTAAAGGGGAGCAGTCTAGAGCAGCCTGAGTGATTTGTTCAAAACCTCTCCCAATCTGAAATTGAATTAGTGGAAGATCTGTGCTTTGTTTTGGTTCTTAAGCAGAAGCAGCTGGGTTGAAGGGTTGGGGAGGGGGAATAAAAAGAAGCTACTAAATCAGCCTTACTTTTGGGCAACTGCTTGGAGACGTCCCCACAGGGCTGGGCTCCTGCTTCCCATACTCATCTACTCCCATGACTTCCCGGGGTTTTCCGTTTTCAGTTTGAAAATGTGGGTCATTGATAGAGCAGAAGTTACAGCATGCTGGAATATGTAGGTCAGGAAAACTGTACCAAGAAAAGAAAAAAAGAGAAGAAAAAAAAAATTTACAACTGCTTCCAGCAGGAAAAGGCCACACTGGGATTTGGGCTTTTGAATGGGATATCCTCTCCTGATCCAAGTGCCCTGGCTGAAACACCCAGCAGTTTGTGGCCAAAAATAACAGGAAGATCAGAGAAGCAGGAGGGGGGGAAAGGGGAAGGCAGGGGGTCTGACCAGCTCATATGACCCCCCATTAGAGACTTATAAAAAGGGCTGGTACGAGCTCATTTTTCATGAGTTTTAATCCCTCCTGCTTATGATGCTGAGCCAAGGGTTTTTCTGGAGGATCTGAGTCACAAGGCTTGCAGCTGGAAAGAGAGGATTGATAGCAGTGGCTCAGCAGGCACAACCACGTCTGGAGAGCTGGGAGGGGAGCAGCAAAGCCACCGGTTTTCAACACCACCACAGATGTCTTTGAAGGAACGGGGGAAAAGTGGGAGGAACACGCCAAAAATATTAGGAAGGGGAAGACAGCAGTAGTCCTTATGTCACTGTTTCTGCTGCTCCCAGGAGCTCCCGGAGCAGAGGATTTTTACAAAAAGGGTTGTGCATGTGTGCGTGCATGCAGGAGAAGCTGGAGTTGTGATTTCACAGTAGGCTTAGCCAGAGGCATGTTTGGAAGCAAGGAGATGTCTTATGAAGTTTGGTGTCCCAGCTTGTATTTGTCTGTCTTTGGTTTTATTTAGAAATTGATGTAAAAGTTTTTGGGTTGTTGTTTTTTTTGATGGAGAGAGGGTTTTTTGCTGGAGCTTGACTGACAAGTCCTGTCCCCTGTGCTGCCAAGCCTGATATCTGAGCAGGAGAAGGGAGGAGCAAGGAGAGATGCTTTTGCCCTGGCTCAGCCTCAGCACATTCCCTCACGGTATGGGCTGGGCTTCCTTTAGGCAGGAGATCATTAAAGCTGTTTAGAATAAAACAAGGCGCTTTCCCAGCTCCAGTTGGGGTTTCGTGTCTTTCAGTCAGTATTTCATTAGCACGTTCCATAGCAGATGCTGACGAGGGACACAAGGTGCCTTATGTCCTGTTACATCTCCCTGCCTGCTCTTTCTGCCTGACAGTCCCAAACCTTGTTTCCTACTATCCTTTTCCCAGGATAGGTGGGAAGCAAAGGCCGTTGTAACAGTTAAGCCTTGTTAACTCTAACAGGAGTCGCCTGTGAATGACTTTACTATGGGAGTGGGAAGAACACCCCCTTGGGTGCTAACCAGAACATGTCTCTCCTCAATCCTCACTGCAGACTGATGTGTACAGCTGGTGCTTTTCTAACTCACTTTTAATTATGAAATCTGATGAGGGGTATCTCACAGTGTGCTGGCAAAGGGCATTTACCCACTGGCAGAGCTCTTTCTAGAGCCCTCTCTGAGGTGAGCATTGCTTACAGTGAATGCGTCCCTGACGGATGGGGCACTTGGCTTCCCCGGCCATGGTGGCACTACTGTCACCTGAGCAAAGGAATATACCCAGACAAAAACACTCTCTGCAGCTCCCTTCAGACATTCTCTGGTTGAATCACTCTTTTCTGCCCCTTGAAGGAATTTCAGTTCATATGGAGGAAGGAATTTCCTCGTCTGTGCCATCAGAGCTGGTTAAACAAGGCAAACCCCAGGCTGCAGCTTGCCTTCATTTCGCTGCAGGACCTGGGAATGCCTGTGGGTGCTTCCTGCACCCTGCTATCCAGGCAAAGGATGCCTGGGCTGGGAGGGGCTGCTGCCTCCTCTGGCAGGTCCGGGGGCTCCGGACCCCTGGAGGAGCAGGACTAGGACACACCAAGGGTCTGTGCTGCAGTGCAGGCACAGTCCATGCACAGCAGTCTCTTGGCTCTTCCCACGAGCCTGGATCTTGCTCCTCAGCTCCTTGCCATGCCATGCCATCACAGCTGACCTCCCCAAAGCATCCCCAGTCCTACAATTCAGCTGTGGTTCTCTCCTTGTGCCAGACCTTCCTCCCCATCCACACCGTACTATCACCATCACTTGAGCTTTCCCTGTAACACTCCCAGCTCTGCCCTGCCGCCCCTGCCCTCCCTTCTGTGGGCTGGCATGTTTTCTCTCCTTCCTACTCTATTTTTCCAGTCTTGGAGCTTTTAGACAGCTCAGTTATATCCCACTGAGCACCCTGAACCAGCAGGCTGGTTCCTTTGCCCCTGCTTCACAGCTGTGGCTGCGGAGCTCACTGACGGATGTTTTGGACTATCTGCCCCAAATATCAAGTCTCAAGAGCTCAAACAGAGCTTTTTCTCCTAGTTGCATCCTTACCTAACTAAATCCCTTTAAAATGTTGACCCAAATCCCTTCTGAAATTAGGACATGGGCTCCTAAATCACAGAGAGATTGTTTGGAAATGTTAACTCGTGTTAGGAGTCTGTGGCTAAATGGATCTGTCCTTAGATATGGAGAGAGGATTTGCCTCTCAAGTCTGTTTTGCAAGTCAGGGAGGAAAAGTGACCTGAAGGTAATAGACTGATAGTGGTGTAAAGCTGAGGTAAAATGGAGTGAACATCCAAGCCTGGATCAATTTCCTTTGCGTGCCTGGTTTTGCACTAAAAAGCACAACAAGCAGAAGTAGCATGGAGAAAAAAAAAAAAGCAGGCTCTTAAACTCTGAAGAAATTAAAGGCAATATCAGGGGGAAAAAAACCCCAAATGGTATTACCTGAATGTCCTAAAAATGCATTAAAATTGAAGCCATGGTCACCAGGTAGCCTGGTGGTGTGCATTTGTATATTCATCTACAAATACCCATCTTTCATTGTTGAATGTGAGATAAAATCTTAGAATGATGGTGTTGCGTCTGGGCTGGACTGTCATGATACTCCAAGCACTCCACTGGCAGGTCATCCTGAAAGGCCTGGTTTTGAACTCTTAATTTTACCCCAGCGTCTTTCATGAATTTCAGTGGAACCAATCCTGTGCTTATAAATTAACCACAAACAGTGTAAGTGTTGGCAAGCTCGGAGCCGAATCATTTCCCATCAGGAATGGAATCGGCGCATGGAAAGGCATTCAAACCAGAGTTAGTAACAAGGAAAAGCTATTTTACATCTGCTTCATACAAAGGTGGGAGAGTCCTACCGTGCAAAGCTGTGGAGAATCAAGTTGCCTTGGTTTCCCCGTGTTTCACCAAATCAGACCCCTCAGTTACCTTCAAGAGCAGCAAGGAAACACTGTAAGATCCCGTGGCAGAGGATGTCTGATGCCTCCAGCTGTGTGACACAAGCTGAGATGTGTCACTCGTGGGTAGCTGTGAATTTTACCTTCTTGGGTGACTCTTCCCAGCATTATCTGTAAGTGCCACTGTCACCTGCAGTTCTCACACACAGTTTTGCTGCGTGGAAATGAACCCCCCACTGCACAGGTCATGTCTCTGGGGAATCTGTGCCTACCTGTGAATGTCATGGCTGGGATCCTGTGTGCTGGACCCAACCTTCCAGTGTAGTAAACACTGATTTACATTATTGTAAAATTGGGAAGAATGGGTTCACTCATCTAAAGGCTGAACATTTTAGGAAAACGTGGTAATTGCATGGAAATTCAGCCTGAAAACACCATGATACAAACTTTCCTATAGCAAGTTTCCAGTTTATCAGTGCGAATGGCTCAGTTTCTCTGGGTTTAAAACCAGCTTCATTTAGCAGAGTTTAGCTCAGAGGTCTACTGTTTTACACCAGGTGCTGAGGTAGCTGTAAAAGTGGTAGCTTTTTTCCAAATACCAAAGAAATTCAGGTTTGGTCAGAGTTCTGAACAAAGCTCTGGATTGCTTTGACACAAACCAGGTTAATGGAAGTGGTCGAAGGACTCCTGGTCCTCCTTTAGGTTGGAAAGCATTTGGAGCTGCTCATGGATAGATAATCAGCCTCAGCTTGGGGCTGGCAGCTTTGGCAGAGGACTGAAGAGCAGCTGGGACAGGCTGTTGTAATCTCTTTAACACGAGGATGTGTGTACACAGCTTAAGGGCTGCACTTAGCAAGTGTCCAGGTATGTATATGGTACCATTGCTCTGCATCTAGTTGGACTCTTCAGATGACTAAATAAAGTCAGAAAAGAGGTTTGAAGTTACTCCTGCCATACACAGTAAGGTGTAAGGCATGTCTACTCCTGCAGACACCTTGAGAGGCTTCTTGGGAGGTGTTTGTTAGGGGGCAGAAGATGTCAAGTGAGGAGAAACTTCCCCTGTGGTTTGTGACCATCACCAAGAGGTCAGGGGGAACCAAAAGAACAGCCAGAGAGTGATGCTACAGCCATGAGCTGCTCTGGCCAGGCCATGGGAGAGTCAAGAGGGAGCCCACTTCTCTCTGGGGTTTTTTTGTCTCCTACTACAGAACAAAGCTCAAAATAATACTTCTTCCTCAAAGCAACAGGCCACAGGTTCCTTCCCTGCCCAGCTGGGCATACCCTTCCTCTTAAAGCTCCACTTCAAATGTCTGTCAGAGAGACCTGAAATCTCAACTCTTTCTTGATTCACCCAGGAATTGTTCCATGGTAGGAATATCCTGATCTTTTCTTACAATTTTTTTTTGACTGCCCATGCCCTTCCCTTCTGGCTTTTTCACCCCAGGTTTCCTCTGTCCTGCAAAAGTAAAAAATTACATCCTCAATGGGGGTAACAATGATGTAAGAAAAAGCATTAATTTTAGGCTTCTCATCCTGCAATGAGCTCAAGATTTACCCTGAAGAGTAAGCCTCTGCAAACACTCCTGTTTTTGACAACAGCAAGACAAAAGAATTCCAATTCCCTTGTCATCAGATCTCAAACAAGGTATTTTTCTTTCCTTCTATTTTCCCAACTCTGAAAGGAGTGACCTTGCCAAGAAGATACAGACCCTGCTGCCTGCAGTGGAACAGGGCTGCAAGGTAGGTGAGAATGGCCTGAAGCAATCTGCACGAGTTCAGCTTGCATTTCTATCCAGGGAGGTGGGGTAAAGTCTCCTTTCATGTTACTGTGATGAGATTAGAGGGGATGCAAGGTGTTAATTAACAGCCACTTCAAATAATTTTGAGGTTTTCACTTTGCAAGGCAATGATATTGAAGCTCCTGGGTCCAATACTTCTCATTAGTACGAAAATCAGATCAAAATGGAGATCTACATTCTCTCTGCTGGCAGATGGAATAATGGGTTGGGAGTGTAGCTGACAGGATGATGCCTAAATGCCATGCAAACCGAATTTTACTTGGAAGTGAGCTCAGGCTGTTACATGCAGGAGATTTTTCAGAACTGTCCTGAAACAGATTAACCCAGTTTCACCGAGAGTGGGATGGCAAAGGAGCTTGGAGGAAGGTCTGGTCCATCCGTTTTATGTGTAAACGCAGTAATTGGCAGCTTGTTTGGGAGTTGAAGGCAATTCTTAGTACCCACGAAGGGAGTGGTTATGTAGTAGTTCTTATTTTCAAAACAATTACCCATCCTCTCTGCGCACAGTTTGTAATGTGTGCTGTATTGTTTACAGCTCATCACCCAAAAGGGAGCAACTCCCTGAGGGATGGAAGCAGAGGGGGAAGGTGAGAGGAGAACACTGTAAATAAGTAGGTATCTTCTCATTCCCAGTATCTGGAAGGCTAATCCTGAGCTGCTTGGGGTACTTGGGGTAGGGATCCCATGACGTAAGGGGGATTTTTGCTGCGGCAAAGAAAACAGAGTTCAGGTCTTTCCTTCAGTGTAAATAAATATGTGGGGGAACTTCCAGAATCAGCAGAAGCAGCGGGCATTGTGGAGCCGAGCAATTTTGTCTGTTAGGAAGATAATATCTAAATGGTCTAATTATAGCTCCAGTTCAGCACACTAGGGGAATCCCCACCATTACTCTTCAGTAGCTGCTGCTGTAAAGTTTCAGGATCTGAGCCACAACCTGCTTGATAATTTATGTTTACTACAAGTCTGTCAAACTACACATTTTTCTGTTGTTGAAAAAAATCCTCCTTTGCTGACCCATCCCTTCTCTGTCCTGTACTGAGAACAGTCTGCATTAGGAGCTGACTGAAGCTCAGTTTCCACAAGCACACCTGTGGCCTTGGGAATCACAGAAGGATCACGGAAATTCTGATGATGCTGTGCCTCCACTTGACATACAGAAAGCCTTGAGAGCTCCCCAGGGCACTCGGACCTTCAGGCCATGTGTATGGCAACCCATTCCATGTCTCCACTGAGCTTTTCTTGCCTTCCTCGTCTCCTCTCCTGAGGGTCGATCACTTCAGTGGTGATGCCTGAGAACTTCCAAAATGGAGTGAGCCACCTTACAATTATTGCCCTCATGTGATGGAGGACTCCCTGCCCTTGTTTCACCACCAATATTCTTCTCTCCCTCTCTCCCCTGTAGTGAGGTGTGAAAGCAGGGCAAGCCATGGCACCAAAGTGCTCAGGGCTGGGCTAGGGGGTGTTGTGGGGCTGCTGAAGCACCAGTTTGTCCAAGAGATGATTCCACAGTCCCGCTTATGCACCAACGTGCAGCTTCCACCATGAAAGTAAGTCTCCCATGGACAGATCCTGACCTCATGGAGAATAGGTTTACTGAGGGAGGGACTGACCACCCCTTTCCGAGCCCCACCCTGACTCACTGATGTTTCCTCCAGCAATCCTTTGCGTGGCACTTGCCTTGTATCTCCTACTTCACAATCTTGTCAGTCCACTGGGGATCCCATAGGAATAGCAATCATAATAGTAATAGTAATAATAATAATAATAATAATAATAATAATAATAATAATAATAATAAATGCAAGTCCATAAGAACCTTTTGGCAAGGCACAAGTTCTCAGACCAGTCATCTCTGTTCAGGCCTTACCCTGGTGAGTGCCTCAGTCACACACAGTGCTGTACTTTGCCCCTGTTATCACCTGCTTGTTGTAGAACAGGAGCCTAAAACCTGAATGAGATGAAGGGAGATAACAGGGCTGGCATACAGTTCCGTATGAACTGATTGATACGGAGTCAGTATCCATACTGGGAATTTCCACTGGCAGAGTCACTGAGGTCCCATTGCTGGTAGGGTTACATGACAGGAGCCTCCCTGCTTGTCTGCCTTCCAAAGTTGCCTTAATGCAGCTGCAGCGGACAGGAGAGGCACAAATCTCTTGTGTAGGCAAGAGGAAAGAAGGCATAGTTACAAGAGCATTAGATCTGGAGAGTCACTGGGTGAGCTTGGACAAGGCACTTGGACATCTGAGTTTCTGTTCCCTGTGAGTTAATGGGTAAACAGGACTGCCCTGCCTCACAGGAGTGTTTTCAGTATAAATATAGCAGAGATGTGTGGGTGGCATAGCATATTTATCCTGACAGCATCATTAGAAAGGCCTAAAATCCACACAAACCCTGAGTGCATCACAGACTTTAACAGCTTTCTTGTATGAATTCCAAATGACCTACCAGACAGCGCTTACTTAAACCCCTTCGATAAATCTCTTTGGTGTTTAGATTTCGGGATTTTTTTGTTGCCATTGTTGTTGTTATTGTTGGTTGTTGGGGCATTTTTTGCTTATGCCTTTGAGGAGGGGGTTAGAAGCTCAGTTAGAAGCTGAGGGTGCACTTGCACTGCCTGTGTCCTTGATGGAAATATTGCAGAGCACCGGTCTTGAGCCAGAGCCCGGAGGGGCACCACTCGTCACCACCTGGACACAGAGCCCTTGACCACAGCTCTCCGGCTGTGTCCATCCAGCCAATTCCTTGTCCACTGAATGGTCTGCCCTTCCAACCCATGTCTCTCCAGTTTGGGGATCAGGATGTCGTGGGACTGTATCAGAGACCTCAGCAGGCCTTAGGCCTAAGGAGAAGTCTGCTTAGATGACACCAGCTGGTCTTCCCTTGTAGAGCAGTGCAGTCACTCCCTCACAGAGGGCCACCACACTGGTCAGGCACAGTTTGCCCTTACTGTGGATCTGCTCCATGACCTTCCCAGGCACAGAGGCTGTAGTTCCCCAGGTCTTCCTTTCTGCTGTTGCTGAAAATAGGAGTGATGTTTCTCTTTTTCCATTCATAGAATCAACAGAATATGTCAAGTTGGAAGGGACCCACAAGGATCATTGAGTCCAGCTCCTGGCCCTGCACAGGACACACCAACAATCCCACCCTGTGCACTCCTGAGAGAATTGTCCAAACACTTCTTGAACTCAGACAGGCTTGATGCTGTGACCATTCCCTGGGGAGTCTGTTCAGTGCCCGACCACCCTATGGGCACCAGGGACTTTGCCTGACTGCCATGCCTTTTCAAATATGATGGAGAGTGACTTGGATCCAACCTCAGCCAGCTCCCTGGGGACCCTGGGATGCATGTCATCAGGCCCCATAGACTTGTGCCTGTCCAATTTCCTCAGATGGTCCTGAACCTGCTCTTTGCTTACAGAGGGAGATCATCTGGTCCCAGCAGATGATATCAGAGCAGGGCCAGCTCAAGCAGGTTGTGCAAGGCCCCATCCTGTTGGGTTTGAATATCTCAAAAGTATAAAGCCTTCTGACTTTTGGGGGGGAAAGTAAAAATTTTAACTCTCAAGCAAAACTAAATCAGATCACCTGAGCTACTTATGCAGTGAAGCCCTATCTTTTAAATTTACATTCAGCACAAGATCACAGAGGGCAAAATAGTTTTGATATCTGGCAGGAGACTACTGAGCGAGTGTAGTCTGTTAACTGACTAGGTGGGGTGACAATCCATGGACAGGAAAAATAAATTTTAACTTCATCCTAGACTCAGAGAGGATGGCAGGTGGGAGGGATATTGAGGTGAGCAGCATTGCTTTCTCCCTGGATACCCACCTGGGCAAAGCAGAGCTGACCCTGACACTTCTCCTCACTGGCAGCTCTCTCAAGGGTTGTAGTTACACAACATGTCACGAGGAGAAGAAAAACAAAGTCTTTTTATATCTCCTCACCCATCTGTACTTCCTCTTTCTGAACCAGTACTGCAAACAAAATTATCAGAAGCATCATGTTGGCAGTATTTTTAGTAAACAGCAAGAGACTCACGTGAATTTGTTCCTCCTTGTCCTTGTCCCTTGTACTGACAACAGACTGGGGACTTTTCTGGGCAGAACCTTTTGAGGTTCTCCTATTTCTGCCTTCCAGGCAAAACAGCTGGACTTTAACAGCAGGCCTAGAGCTGACTGGAGCGGCAAGTGCTTTTCAGGTTTAAAGAATATTTTCCCCCTTGAATGGTAATACCAGGTTAGGATTCCCAGAGGTCCAGGGATTGCCTTGCTGTTGGATCATGAATGGCTCTGTACACAATAGCTGGCAAAGGAAGATGATGAAAATCCACAGGGGAATACAGGAAAAGAAAATAGAAAGTATGTTTATTAATTAGGAATGTTCCCAAGGGTTTCCAAATTGTCCTAAAATAGGCACACACATTCCTAAGGACAGTGCAAATGTGGGTGGCAAGATCCTCCTGCTACCGTTGGGGGAGAAATGGGGAGGGAGGTGGAGAAAAAATTGGAAAAGGTATTTTCATTTGGTTCCCTGGTTTGGCTGAAGCAAGGAAATCACTATCAGCTTTCAACCTGCACCGTTCTACGAACATTTCTGCCAAGAGCTGTCTCCTAAGACTGGTTTGAACTTTGCCACTGGTCTGACCCTCAGCTCCACAGAAGGGAAGAGTCGGCTGGGCCAGTTCCTGCCTGGTGCTTCAGGAATACAGACTGCACTGCTCCCTGTAACCTCTCTCCTCTGTTTCATAAAATCCCTTTTCTTCACATTTTGAGCTGTCACTTCCGCAGCACCTCTGGTTTTATAATGGCACCTGTGCACCCAGGCATAAAGTTCCTGATGTGGAGGGTGGCTGCTTGCCCCCACCCCACCTGTATGATGGGAAATTTTACCTTGGTGGTCTTCATTTTCCTCCTAGTCTCTTCCTTCCTGTTCCGCACAGTTTGGATTGACACCTACTACCTGGGACAACTCCTGCAGGGCTCTGCTCCTTCTCTCATGCCAAAACCCTTGCTTTATATAAAGAAATGTAGGCCTTGGGCTGGAGGAATTTATCCAGAGAGGTTGAAGGAGAACCTCAGCTTGCGGCTCCTTCTAATCTACTGTTCTCCATCCATCTCCCTGTGAAGTGAAAATTCCTTGATTTTAATGTGTCAGGCTACCACTTAAAAAGCCCCATTATTTCCTCTCCCTTTTGCTCATAGTTTTTAAGGTGCATCTTCCTGTGTTTCACCAGAGAAATTCCATGTGTCTGCATGGAATCTGCTGGTTTTATTTTGCAGAGGTGGTAGGTGTTCATAAATAATCAGCGTAGTCTGGGCTAAGCTAATTTACTGTTGTTTGCTCTAATTTTTATGTTTCGTGTTCCCTTGTTGAACTGTTTTGAATGAAGCAAAACAAACGAAAAAGTAATTACTGAGCATTTCCCCACATTTCCCAAGCTTCCTTTTTGAGTCATTGTTTGTGTGCCCTCCCTGGGAATGTAGTTCTGAACTCTTCTGCTTCCTTGCTGACATGGTATGAAATATTTTGAAATCTGCAGGATAAATTAACCAACACACGTTTCTACCCCGGCCTTGCATTTGGTATCATAATAACTTTTAAAATGCTGCTGCTCTTTGCCACTGGTTTTTAAAAATTTTATCCTGCAGTTTATCAATAAACTGATTTTCCAAGCTTACATTTCCCCACCAAATCACTTTAATGACTTCATGAGTATGAGGGGGAGGGATAGATGGGGGTGATTTAATTTAATACAGATTTGTGTCCTGTTTGGCTTTTATCAGATTCACTTTGAAACCATACAGATGAAATATCTTACAATATATGGGCTTTCTTTCATTAGTCATGTTTTACATTCACAGAAAAATGGATCTTTTACCAAGTAGTTCCTATTTATGTGCACTGTAAAATTAACTGAGTAGTCACTCTACACATAAATAAAGCATGTGCCTATGACACAAATGAAAAACACCCCCAAATACTTCATGTCCTATCTTAGCATCTCTTTTTGACATGCCTAGCCATGAAAAGCCTTTTTAAACTTATTGGATTTGCCATGTGTCTGGTAATTCTGGTTTCTCTATAGAAGCCTGGCTGTCTAAATGTGGCCAGAGATATCCCCCAGCCCCAGTGCTCCAGAGCATGGGAAGGAAAACCAGCTCCATCTCTCGAATGGAAGCACTGGTCTTGGGCTGTGTATGTGCTTCAGGATACAGCAGCACCTGAGCAGTGCTGAGCAGGGGTTGTAGGACCCTACCAGGAGCTGGTCAGTCTGATTTTCATGGATATTCCATTTGACCCAAAGAGACAAAAAGAGGTGCAAATTGCAAGAAAAATAATTAGTGTGTAATAAGAATCATATAAGTAAATTGATGACTCGAGTAGGCAGAGTAATAGGATAGAGGTGGAAACGTGAGGTTTGTAACCACGGCCATTTGTTTCCGACAGCATCTGTCGGAGAGAAAAGTCCAGGAGCAGTCAGCTGCCTTTACAGGCTTTGGTCAGAAGCGGCTTTGGTCAGAAGTGGTTCAGTCTGGCTGGGCTGTGAGGAGCAGGGACGCGTGTAAAGTGTCAGCTAAGGGGGGTGTGAGCCTGAGGGTCTGTCTGTACGTGATGGCCATCCCCACTGTTATCTCTGGGTTGGGCACGTTGCCACCTTGCCTCTGGCTTGGTACCGGGATGAAAGCCAGCCCTTGAAGCTGCAGCTCTCTGTGCTCTGCGGCCAGAGGGAGAGGGAGCTGTGCAGGAGCAGCGGGCTCTGAACAAGAGCGTATGAACGAGCTGAAGAGCAGCTCAGTGGCAACAGGCGGCATGGATACGTTATTAGTGTCACTGCAGATAAACACGGAGTGATGCATATGGGAAAAAGCCTCCCATGGAAACAATGGGCTAAGTGCTCACCACTGCCACAGAGGAACAGTCGTGGGCTGTAATACAGGAACAGGGATCAGCAGGGGTCAAAGACCTCGACTCATTTTAGAAATGAAATCTTGTGAGAAATCAGAAGTCTTCACCCTGCCCCTGTACAAATCTGTGGTATGCCCAGACCCACGAGCAGTTCTGCTCTTCTCAGCTTGGAAAAGGCATGTGGAAATGGAAAATGTTCAGAGAGGGATGAGAAATGTGATCCAAAGTATGGGATGTCTTGCTAATACACAAGCATTAATTTGGCTTGTTCTTTGAACCTTCCCTAACTCTTCATCCTGGAGAGGGCTGATTGAAGACATCTATGATAGATCCCAATAAACTCATGAATGTCTTGGAGCAGGTGATTGGCCACTGTCTCTTGCAGGACAAAGCAAAGAGCTGTCCAGGCAATACTTCAGAATAAACAAAGCTGAGCAGTTTTTCCCATCAGGTGTATGATCCCAGTTCCCAAAGGTACATGTTCCCAGTGGAATTCCCTCTGATAATCACTCTCATTTATCTGAGGTGCTGTTGCTTTTTCTAAAAAACCAGCAAAACCGACAAAAAAAGCAACAACGTAGAATAAAATATGGCATGGAAGGGGATCTCTCAGGTCCAAGTGACTCATCTTCCCTTAGAAAAGTTTTCTGCTATTAGACTTACAGTCAACAAACACATTTGGTCAATTTGCATGAGTTCAGACCCAAATGAGTTTAGACTCATCCTTTCCAAATGAGGACTTTTCATCTGCGTATCCTGGCATATCCTGTTGGAAAGCAGGAGAATCTAATGGCCTTGTAGCAACAGCCTGGTTCCCTCAGCGAATCTTTCTGATGCTCCTCACTTAGATACCCTCAATTCCTAAGAGTGGAGGTGGATAAGGTCCAGTAGCTAAGCCTTCCTGAGGTGGGATGCCCAAAAAATGGCTGCAGCAGTTCCCCAACGACACCAGTGACTGTCCCAGTTCCTGACCACTGTCAACAATTCTCATTTACTTTTTCAAGCTTTCTGAAGGCAATGTTAAGCCCACGCATCCTTCAAACACAGTAAGTCTACTTTGCTGCAGTGGAAAGCTGGGCATATGCACAATTGTTTTTCTTGATACAGTATTAAAGGCTTTTATTCTGGGCACAAGCGTGGATCCACTGTACAGCCTCGTCACAAACCAGGAGCAGAAATTGTCTTTTCTTCCTTTGCAGGAAGTCTAACTGATGTGAAAGGGCCGAATACTTACAAGCGGGGAAAGCCTGTGAGCTTGGTCCAACAACCTTAACCCCTGGCAAAACTCTCATTTTGTGATGTGACTTGGAAGATAAATTACTCTAATAGGAGGTAGGAAGGTAAATTAAAACAGGGGTGTTAATTTGGGGTGGGTGTGACTCTTTTGAATGGATGAAACTGCCCTTCCTTTCACTGAGCCCGGATTTGCTGCCTTTCCCCTCCCCATACCTGTGGAAGAGCAGGTGTCCCACTCAGCTCAGGTGGGAGCCTGGGTGTGTGTCCTCAGCTCTCAGTCCTGCCCTCACCCTGTCTTTTTACCAAGTCAAAAACAAGCCCAGAGGAATGTTAACCTGCTGTTTATGTTCTGTTAACAAATACCAACCACAAACCTGTTTTTCTTGCTTCCTTGACGGAGAGGGAATGACAGTGTATGGAGAGGGAACTGATGTTTGTGCTTGTGGAGGTCAGGAAGGCTGGAAGGGTTAAACAGGCCTGGGTTTGGAAGCAGTGGAGAAAAAGAGCATGACAGCAAAAGATATTAAAAATAAAGCCAAAACAGGAAAAACTGGCTACAAAGACAGACTTGGGCAAAAGCTTTTTATGGGAAGAGCCATATCCACATATGGGATAAATTACAGAGAAAGGGCATGGAAAAAAACCCCGTCTTAAACGTATATTTAAAAGCAAAAGAGCAAGGGGGGAGAAGAAGAGACACGGGATATTGCTAAAGCACCATGATGAGAAAGACAGTGTAGGAGCCAGCAGGAAATGGCAGCAAAAGAGCTGCCAGCAAAGGACTGGTGGGGCCGATGGTGCTCTGTACCCTGGTTTGCCCAAGGCTTTGTAGTACCTTTCCCGCTCGATTTAATATGGATGCACATGGAAAAGAGCAGTAAAACACCTGATCCCTCTTTGGGGGAATTCCTGTGGACTGCAGGGCAGGGGGGAGAAGTAAGAGGAAGGGAGCACAGTACTTATTGCAAAATATTCCCCTTGGCTGCCACCCAAGAATTCCTATGGGAACCTGAGGTGCTTTTGGCATGTGTGGTGCTAAAACAAACCTTATCTACGCCACAGAAAATTAGATCTGCACACACTGACGAAGGCAGCTGCACTGTGACTGCTCTGGTTCGTACCCGCTCTGCTCCCCAGGTTTATCCCCGGTTCCAGCCAGGTCTCGTCGTGGCTGCAGCAACACTGCTGAACTTAGCTTGTCCTTGTCTACACTTGCAGCTAATTCACATTCAACCCCGGTTCAGCCGCTCCTGTTGCTGACACCTGTTGTCAGCAGTCGGTAATTTCTTTTTTTAGGACAAGCCCACATTGCCCTGGAGCTCAGAAAGGGCCTTAAATTAGACTTAATTCTATTCAGATGTAGTTAGCAGTATTTAATTAGCACAGTCCTAAAGCAAAAGTCAGTCTGTTCCTTGGACCACTGGAGTGCATTCTGGATACTTTCCACATTGCTGCAGGAGTCTGACCTTATTTTTTTTTTAATTTATTTTTTTATTTTTTATCTTTAGCCCAAGAAATGTGCTGGGGCTTTTCAAGCACTTCCAGAGTAGGGGCCACATCTTAATAGACAGATTCCTTTGCAGATGGCTTCCTGCTCGTTTGCAATTGCAAAACTCCACCGAAGCAATTACCATGATTGCAGACATGGGAATGTGACATTAGGAAAGCATTTAATGTATTCTCAGCATCTGTTACAGTGCTGCTGCAAATGGAAACCTCGGGGAGATGCCAGCACTATGGGCAAGACTCGCTTAAATTTGGCTGCCTAGAAGTTCACATCCAGTCCGAACTCGACGTGCAGGTACTCTCCGAAGCCCACGAACAGACACGCGCGCACCCAGAGGGTGAATTACCTATCCCAGCTGGTGTTCCAGAGAAGAGGGATGACTTGTCTTCTGATGGTGCTCCATCCTGGGGGAAAATGAGCAGTTTAGATGAGGAATCTCATTTTAGGCAGCTAAAATGAGGTGACTTGAACCCTGCCCTCTGTGATCGCTGTGATTTTCACAGACCACTGGAAACTGCCCCAGAAATGATGAGCCAATGCTATTTCACTGCCATGGACTTGTAAGCTGACAAACTAGGAGATCTTCTGCTTGCCAGAAGAGTTCAGTTTCCCAGAAAGTGATGCAGGAGCTGGCAAGAAGATACTCTATGGGAATAAGGAGAAAGGGGGATGTATCAGCAGTAATGGAGACAAATCCCAGCCTTAAGTTTAAAAGCCTTAGCTGTGTTATCCAAGTAGAGAACAATGCTCTGCGAACTATTTCTTTTAACTTTGCTGCTTTTTCATCCATTTTCTCCCTTATTTCTATGAAGATGCCTACACCACACGGCTAGAACATCATCCTACTTGAATCCATTTTTAAATGTATGTTCAGAGAAGACTATTGAACTGCTTATCTTAGAGCCTGTTAGTTCTCCTCTGGTGAAGTATTTTTATTTTGCATGACATAAGTAAATATGACAACAAAAGAAATAGAGAGAATAAATAACATACATATTAATTTTAAAAAGACCTATGTTTCAGGCCCTGAACATGAAACAACCCCAAAAGACAAGGAAGAAGCCCCAGTCTGGGTGACCCGGGAGAGCTTGCTGGTTGGGGTGCAAGTGGGATCTGAAATGGGAGATGCTGGATGAGCTCTGTGCTGCGAGAGAGGACCCAGCCATGCTTTGAAGGGATTGATTGCTCGTTTCTGGAAAGGAAGAGTTTGGGCATCTTTGTGGCAGCAGGTCTTGAGAGGAAAGGCTGCTGAATTGGTGCAGACTCACCCACCTGAGGTGGGTCTCTCAAACAGGCTGGGTACCAAAATTTAACGAGGTTTCACTTCCCTCATCCCCTCCTCCTGTGGGTTTTGGGGCTTGTGCAGAGCTGGGTGTTCCTTGCAGTTCCGTGGTTTCCAGAAGAGCCTGCAGCAGGCACGGGTGGTGACCATAGCAGGTCTTGAGAGCAGCAGGTCTCAGGCCAGAGCTTCCCACCTCAGCCTTTCCTATTACTCACCTCCTTGGATCCTTGCTCTAAGTGCTGCTTCAGCTCCTCACACGTCCACTCACATTGTGGGGGGCAGTGGGATCCAGCAACCTCACAGCTTGTGAAAACGTCTCATTTGCTTTGGGGGATCTCCCTCTCACGCTGCATGGAAATACCAGCTGGCAGGGACCAGCTGAGGACTGGGAATTCCCCTCCATGGCTGAGCACCTGGGGCCAAGATTCCGTGCCTACCACCTACTGACCTGTGGGTCCTGCCAACACCGCTCTTGGTGGGGTTGTGCTGTGAACCAGACCTGGGAGCTACACTGAATATTAAACAAACCCCCACTCTGTCCCTCCTTTATTGCTAGTTTAACCTGAGGCATTTCCCAGGCCTAGCTGAAACCTTGCCAAAGAGGAACATCCACTCCACTGAGGGAGAAGGTGAAACCAGGGTGAAAACGTGCAGCTGGAAATGGTGATGGTGGAAAAATTGCAATTTTGAAGCAGATCTTAAGAGTTTTGTTTTGGTGGGCTTTTTGTAAGAGTCTAGGCCTAGATTTTAAGAAGTTAGCCGGAAGCTTGGACTAATGTGGTTAGTTTCATATCAGCTGTGAGGGACAAACACACTGCTTCTTTGAATTGAAAGTATCTTTGAGTACCCAAAGTACTTTAAGTACTTTTGAGCCTTTGAGTATCTCAATCTATCTAGCAGAGGGAATCCCGTCCCCTGCAAACACTCTGATGGGGCGCTGCCACAGAAATCATCCAGATCGCCTTCCCTCTTCTCCAAACCCTCATTCCCTCTGCTATCACAAGCATTAGCATGGCTGTGTGCTGACACAGGTTGGGGAAGTAGTCCTGTGGTTACTACTAAGTTTAGCATCTTCTTTCCTGCCTCAGAAAAGGCCACTTTCTGACCTCCCTCTTCCTCAGTGGCGAAAGTGCAACCATTTGTAGCAGTGCTGTAAAATCACCTGGATTATTCCTCCTGCACAGTCCTTTTATTTTTGTTAATTCCTTTTCTTACTTTTCAGCTTCATTTTAAAGGCCTTGCTTAAGGCTGAAATGAGAATAAGTGGCAAAGGATGGAAACCTCTTAAATTGGCTTTGTGACATTGTAGTTGTGGAGGGGACAGTGCAGCAAATTGTAATGTTTAACCCTGCCCTGCTGGGGCCAGGAGCTCATCTGGGGTTGCTTTTGGCACTGGAGCCCAGCCCTCTGGTGTGTGCCCACGTGCAGGACACACCACGCTGCCCACTCCTCCTCCAGAATTTTGGGGAGCTCTGTCAGGCCGTGAGGCACGCTGTCTTGCGACAACTCGCTTATGCAACACAGGCTGTATCTGCTTGCTGCCGCCAGATTGTGGAAATCTGCAAATAATTGCAAAGTCTGCCAGTTTAATTGGATTGTGGTGTATTTGCAAAGATGGGTGAAGTCTTCCAGGCCAATATTTTCCAGAGTGACTTAGCAGTATCTCAGCTTTAAGGCACTCAGTATGGGAGAACATAGAAGCAATGGGTTTCTGCAGATTTTTTTAGGAGAAGCACCCCCAAACTCAAGTAATCCAAACTGTCAATCACCCAGATATCCCTTGCCACAGAGACCTTGAGATGGGGGATCTTTCACAGTAGCTTGATGTAAACCAAACTAAATTCATAAAAATAATACAAGACATCTTAACACATCATTTGTTCAGCAGAAAAATCCAGTGTGAATGTGTATGTGTGCAGGCACTTTTACAGGAAGTATAATGGATAAATGAGTATTTGTAAAACAAGAGGAGGAGGAAAAGAAAGACGTTTTATTTCATGTACGAGTCGGCTGTTGTTGTTGTTGTTATTTTTTTTAATGAGGTACAAAATGTTACTGTGGAACATTGTCCCTGTGTGCTCTGGCCCTTTTCCAGGCCTAGAGCTCAGTACTTACTGGGGAAAAGAAAGCCTCGTACTTGACTTTCTGAAAGATAGGCAGTTATCACTTGTTAGAGGCTGAAAAAGAAAAGAATCAAATTACTTATTAATTAAATACAAACTCCGTAAAATTGCTCAGAAGTAACTAGCCCCCAGGGCTCAAGCTACAGATGCCCAATATCTAAATGTACAAAAGAAAAACAGTTTATTGGCATTATCATCAGCTTTTTCTACCAAGAATTCACAGGGAGACAAGCAAGCTGTAGAAGATGCTGCTGTTTTCACTGAGAGATCCCACTAAATCACCTTTACAAAAATCTGCAATTTGTAAGAAGAAATAAATGGCTATTTTAAAACATTGTTAGTAGCATTCACAGAAGTGGTAGGACCAACTTAAAATCATTCCAATTAAATGAAAACATTTTTCACAGGCAGCAAAATGATGTACTTACTTGATTTTGACGTAACTGCTTTCGAGAATGTGACCTTGGAGGTCTGCACGGCTTTAACGAAGTCGAGGTGCCCTAGTGCTAAAGTCACTCTTGAAAACAGGACTTCAGGAGCTTTGAACGTAACCAAGTTGGCTTTGGAAAGTCTTCCTAAATACTTCTCCAGATCATATGTCCAGAGCTGAAGTCAACTTTTCCCTTGTGTAGCCAAAGTGGAGCTCAGCTCCTGGTGTAGCACTTCTCACTGTTTTGCTGTGTCAATTAGCTTTTGTCTTAAAGCTCATGGTCCTGAAGTCCTGAATCTTTGAATCTTTCCTTCACAGCAGAATGAGCTTCTGGTTCCTGTGGGTAAGGAGGCCTCAAAAAAGCAGAAGAAATTATAAAGAACCCCAACATTTATTTTTTTGAAAACCCAGCATTATGAAATCTCTGAAGAGACTTTGCACCCTCAGAGCCATTAGACCCCAACCTCCCCCTTCCCACCAGACACCCTGAGAAGGCTTCTTGCCAACCACCCTCTAGAGCATTAGAGACCGGTTTTCAAAGGTGCTTAGACACCGGAATGCCTTGGAGGAGTTGGCCCTGACTTCTCAGCAGGCTTAACTTGGCCTGTTGGGTGGCTGACCAGCCTCTTCTGCATGCTGGGAGTTGGGGTTTTTGTTTCTAACTTTGGGGCTGAGCAAACCAACCACACTAGAGCAAGGCAGTCCCAAGGCAGGGTCTAGCAGGGTCTCGTAGTTTGCTCTGAAGACTTGCAAGAAGGGGCTCCCCACTGGCCTGGGAAACTGGTTGTGCTCAGGTTCTTCAGTCCCCCTTGAAACAACAGGGTGCTGTAGGCTCAAAAAGACACCCACAGGGTCAGATGAGGGCTTGGGTTAATTTTTGGTAGTTTTTGTTGGTTTTGAAGGGCAAAGGAGTTCTGAGAGGTTGACCATGGCTCAAGAGTGCTGGAGACCACCAGGAATAGAAGAACTTCTTTTAGGATCTTGTTACAGAGATCCAAGGAACAATTTTTGAATCAGACCATGACTTTTGCTGCTTTTGTGATTTGCCACCTGTCTTTTGCAGGCTTGGGGTGGGGGGGCAACAGAAGAAAAGGAGAATCCCAGGGCCTCTCATAGTATTAGCTGTATTTCATTGTTGTCATTGAAGTCAGTTATTAAATATAAACTGTGATATTTGCAATGCTAACTTCGCCCTTTGCAAACATTTTGAGTGGAAGTTGTTCTCCAAACGCCTTTCAAACTAGAGATAACAAGGTGACAAATCCTTTGAAGTGATGATGTCTTGAGTATCAGTGATGCTTTCAGGTACTCCTCTTTTAAGAGATGTCCCAGTTTAGCTGCTGGCAGCCAGAAAAAAGGGAGTAACCAGGAAGTTTTCGAGAGTCAAAATCAGATTAGGCCTCTGCTCAGAGAAACGTTTAACTCCTTACGAGGGACACCCAGAACACGTGCTGGTAAATAAAAGGCCTCTCTTTTTCCATCTTTCTCATAAGCCACTGAAATCATGGCCACAGTGCATTTTGCAATAGACTGGCTTCAGTGAAATAATGTTTGCTTTTTGACTTGCCAGCTTGCTCTACTTTTCTAGGCTTGGCTGGTTTAGGTCAGCCATGAACTGGGTTAGGAGCACTGATGCAGCCCATTGGTAACTGGGCTCAGGAGGCTCTTGGCCTGGCAGGACCATCCTGGTGGGCATGGCTGGAGGGATGGTGATAGAGCACTTCTTTTTACAAGGGCATGGAGTGACAGGAGAATGGGGAATGGTTTCACACTGACAGAGAGGAGGTTTAGACTGGATATTAGGAAGAAATTCTTCCCTGTGAGGGTGGTGAGGCCCTGGCACAGGTTGCCCAGAGAAGCTGTGGCTGCCCCATCCCTGGAAATGTCCAAGGCCAGGCTGGACAGGGCTCTGAGCAACCTGGGATAGTGGGAGGTGTCCCTGCCCATGGCAGGGGTGGGACTGGATGGGCTTTAAGGTCCCTTCCAACCCTTCCAAACCATCCTGTGATTCTGTGATTCTCTGAAATGCCTGTCACCTACCTCATAACAATTTTCTCATTGCCAGATGCTTGCAGAATCCACTTCCAATCTTCCTCTGTAATAACATCCCATTACTGTAGGTTCATGCCCTGGCTCTTGCATCCTGGAGCTGTATAACTCCCTTGCTAGGTTGGTTAACACAAACAAGACGTGGTACTGGACAAAAGGAGTGATTCCAACAGCTAAAAGTCTAAACAGATTAGGAAGAGGGTGAGGGAAGAAATGTAGGTGCCAAGAGTTACAGCAATGTGCAGTGACATGGCCAAGGGAACCAGAACTCAGATCCCAAGCCCTGATAGTAATCTGTTACTTAATGCCATCATTTTGGTATGTGAGATGGGTCATCTTCCTTAAAGGGTTTAGAAAGTAGCCAGACCAGTTCCTCTGTTTATATAAGGAAGATGTTTGTAGACCTCTTGATCCTAAGGCAATTAATACAGCCCATTGGGGAAAGAAAAAAAAAAAAGGAAAATAAAAGAAAGAAAAAAGGGAAAAAAAAGGGAAAAAAAAAGAAAGAAAAAAAGAAAACCGAGGAAAAATAAGAAAAAGGAAAGGAAAAAGAAAAATAAAAGTGAAAAAGAAAAATAAAAGTAAAAAAGAGAACTGGGCTAGATTCTCATGTAAACAGCACCCAGAATGCCTAAAATTCTAACAGATGCAGATGTTTTTATGTCGGGGTATTTTTTTGGTGAGCGGCCTCTTTGTGGTCAGCTGTAAGCATCATATTTACATAGTTCTGTATTTCTGAAAAAGCCTATTGCATGAAGTTGGGATCCTACCAAAGGAAAACAAAACACAACACTAACGAAAAATAACAAGCTCTTCCAACAATGTTCAGTAACTGACTTAGGGGTTAGTGCTGTGTTCTGGGAAAAAAATTATCCAGGCACCATAGAATTTCATGCACTAAAAACTTTAAACATTTCAGAGGAACATAACATATGACACAGGGTGTTTTTATTTAATGAATGGCTGTAAGAAATGGGGCCAGCATCCCTTCTCACAGATGAACGCCTTGTGCCAAGAGCGTTGCTGTACAATGTGTCATCACTCGGGAACCTAAAGAATTGTACTTGAGAAAACATTGCTACAAAATATCATCCCCTTCCCAGAAAGGTTCACTTCAGGCTTTGTAGAAAAACAGGACAACTCATTTCCACTGCACATAATTCTTCTGTTGGGAAACTTTCTTAAAGGCGTAGGTGGCAGAGCAAAGGGCTGGAAAACTGTTTAATCTCATAGTGACAATAATAGCTCCTGGTTGTTGTTGGTACTCACCTCTTGCTTTGGGCTTTTAATATTCGGAACTTTAAAAACGTGGAGCAGGTTAATCCTCTCCACACCCTGAAAAGGGAGAGGGAGAGGGAGGGAGGGAGAAGGAAAGGGAAAGAAGGGGAAAGAGAAGGGGAAAGGGAAGGGGAGGGAGAGAGGAGCAAAAGGGAGGGGAGGGGAAGGGACACGGAAAGGGAAAGGAAGTTTAGTTGCCATAAGAAACCTCTAGTTAAGACTCTTATGTCAAAAATTTGCTATTCTAACAAAGTGGCGTGGGTTATGTGATGTATTAAATGGGAAGTCTTACAGACATGAGTTAGACTGGCCTGAAAATGACTTTTTTTTCATATGGTGTGTTTTCTTCAGAGAAATTAGGTCAGTTCACAGCAAGTAATCAATTTACTGATTTAGGTCTCACCTCTACAACAGTAGTGTTTGCTGGGATAACTCAACATAATCACGTGTGAGTGTATTTATTTTTAGGGACTGTATATTAACATCCTCTTTCTTGTTCCTGGTTTGAAAAAGGAGAAGTTGGTTACCCAGAAGGGTGCATCCATCAGTGCTGGCTGTAGGACACTCCTGGCTTCACCTGCTTCAAGAGCAGTTTAAGCTTGCTCCTATTTTGTACTTCAAACAAAACGAAAAACAAAACTAAAATTGTCTGAGCCATATCAGAAGAGTCTTCCCTGAGACAAAATCAGGGTATTTTGGAAGGGCTGCTCCTTTAGCAAGTCAAGGGAAGGCTGATGACAAGCAGAGATCTCCAAAGAGAGAAGAATGAGTACTTTCAGTGCTAGTAATTTAACTTGTATCTTCTGCAGACATAACTGTTTGTGTAACCTGCCCAACAGTTATAGCACAGAGAAGGCATTTCTGACACGTTTCCTGCTTTTTAAAACAAATCCCATTAAGGACACCCTCAAATCCCATTAAGGACACCCCCAAGCTGTACCTGCAGCCAGAACCCTCTCGAGGGCTCAAAATCCCCTGGGCCGGTCCTCGCACCCGAGCCCACCCAGGGCTGCTGCAGGTGGTGACAGGGCCGGCACCCCCGGGCACCGCTGCTCCCCACCAGCCGGGAGGGGAGCGGGAGCAGAGCCCCCAGCAGCGCCGGCAGCAGGGACGGGAGCGGGGACAGCCCGGGGACAGCCCGGACGGGCAGTGGGGACGCTGCCAGCTGCGAGGCCAGGTCCTGGCGCTGGCCTGATCTCTGTCCTTAGGCTCCCTCTAGAGTTTACAGCAAATGAGCAAAAGGTCTCAAACGCCACTTGCACAGGAGGGTGGCATCTCCTCGCCCCCCTAGGCAGTGCTCTGGTCCTGGGCACTGCTGGATTATGTCCCAGGGCCTTTGTACACTGAAATGGCTCTTTCCTTCTTGGCAGTCCCTGCTGCTGAACCTCACGGGGCCCTAGTCCTGCCAGCAGGAAAGGGCTCCTGTTAAGTGAATGTTATATGGTGAATACTTGGGGCCTGGCACCTTGAATCTCATGGCAGGCTCGCCCCACATCTCTTGAAGAAATTAGCACTTGGTCTGAAAAACTAGAGAGGTGGGGAAGCAGCGCTGGCTCAGTAACAGCTGAGGCGGGTTAGGAGCAAATCTCAAACCTCCAGATGGGTCATGCCATGTCCCTGTCTTCTTCATCCTCAACTCTGGAAGACACATACTGTGGAGGAGCTCAGCTATTATTCCCAATTTCCCTGCTATTTGCAAGGGAATATATAAAATCCCAAGCAACCCAGATGCTTTATGTGTGCAGTTCAGATGGGCTTTGCTGGTTCCCTGGACAGCCTTATAAAGTGCTGGGGAAGAAGAGTGGCCAAAAAGAAGACGGGAAGCTTGCCTAAGCGATTCTGGAGGAAAGAAAAACAGCGAGCAGCTCTGCCAGTGGAAAAGCCCAAACCAGAGCGAGGAGAGGGGTAGTGGGAAGAAAGGGGACAGGGTGTCCAGAGCCTGTTAGAGGAGCCAGGACATTCTTCGCCCAGACCTCCCCCATAAACACTCCTCCCTCCTTCCTGGTTCACTCCTCCAAGTTCTGTTTGGGGCTTGGGGTTTTGTGTTGTTGTTTGTTTTCTTTTCTTTCTCTAAGCCTCTCCTCCGGTCTTTGACTGGCGGCATCTCCAGCCGAAACGGCCCCAGAGCGGGGCAGAACCGGCTATGGGAGGCTGGAGCTCCGCGGGGGAGGCTCAGCTCTCGCCCCCGTCCCCACCCCACACCGCCTCCCCCGAAGCCCCACTGCTGTGCCCCTCTTTTGCAAGACGATGGCGCTCTGATCTTTCCACAGCTTCACTCCGGGACTTTCGAGTATATTTTTTTCCTGTATTTTTTTTTTTTTTTTTTTCCACGC
>VXAZ01003116.1:203666-255072 GCA_013399875.1 Gymnorhina tibicen
CCCCAGCACGAACAAAGTGATCTCGGTGGAAAATAAATAGCGGCGCCTTCCCGAGCCGGCCTATCCCCGCGGCCGGCGCAAGCCAAACCCCCGCGGGCGGGGGACGGGGGCAGGGCGGGGGAGGCCGGCGCTGCAGCTCCCGGGCCGGGAAGGGAGGCGGTGGGAGGGGTCCAGCCCGCTTCTCCGTCACGTAGGGTTTGGATGTGCCCTCTGACCGCCCCCCTGCTATTATTTTTAGTATTTTTTTCGTTGCTGCTGTCGTTGTTGCCGCGGCGGATCGATGCCGCTTCTCTCCCTGCGCGGCAGCCAAGGGCCACCCCGGCCGCCGCTTCCACCGGGGGCCGCGCCCGCCGCTATCGCAACACCGCGGGGGGAGCGCCGCGCCACCCCCGCCTCCTCCTCCTCCTCCCCCGGCGACCCCCGGGGCATGCGCGGAGCCGAAGCCAGACGGGGGAACATCGCCCGCCGCCCCACCCGCAGCGAGGGGGGCAGGGCGGCCAAGGCGCGGACCCGCCCCGCGCCCCGTCCTCAGGGGCTGCTTGTGGCGGGGAACTAGAGACCGGGCCCAGGCGGCGGGGGCAAATTTTTATTTCCTCCCTCCCTTTCTCCTCCGTTCTCGCCGCAACGTTTCCTCCTCGGGCGGCTGGAGGCAACCTTGCCTCGCTGCTTTCCTGCGCCTGGCAGCGCTCCGCGGGCCGGGCGGGGCCGGGCAAAGGCCGCGACGGCGGAGGGGAAGGGCGGCTCCGGCCCGCCCCGTCTGATGCAACCGCGCGGCCGCCCCGCGGGCTGCGCGCGCAGCCTCTGCCCTCCCCCTTTGCTTTTCCCCTCCCTTCCTCCCCCTTTGCTTTTCCCCGCCCTTTCTCCCTTCCTTCCTCCCTCCCTCGCTCCGCGGCCACACGTACGCGGAGACGCGCGCTCCCCCCGCGTGTGCACACGCACGTACCTGCGCGCACGCGGCCGCTCGCCCCCG
Organism: Gymnorhina tibicen; assembly: GCA_013399875.1. Taxonomy (NCBI): domain Eukaryota; kingdom Metazoa; phylum Chordata; class Aves; order Passeriformes; family Artamidae; genus Gymnorhina; species Gymnorhina tibicen. The sequence continues at coordinate 204,637 of VXAZ01003116.1, forward strand.
CTGTGCCGGGCTGCTGTCGCCGCGGCGGCCGCGGCGCTCCCCCGGCTGGAGCCGCGGCCCGACGGGCGCCCCGCCATCCCCCGCGCTCGGGTTCACGTCCCGCATCGCTCCCGGTCTGCTCACTGTGGGACCGCGGCTTCCCCTCTCGGGGCTTCCATGCGGGGCCGTGCTGCGGGAAGGGTAGGCTTTCCCTTCCATAAAGCCGCGTGTTCCCGTGCCAGAGAAGAGGGATATGACCCCTTCCTTAGCAGGAATGTTTTGGACGTGGATCTGACCGTTTTTCACTGGAGACGTTTGGCTGGAAGAAGTACAAAGAATGTGTCCTTAAAGTCAATATTCACACCCACCGCTGTTCAGCTGCGGAGCCAGCCTCCTCTTCCTCAGATGGGGAAATTAGCTGGAAAACGATGTTTTCCGACATCCATACCCATCTGTACTTCTCAGTAGCTTCAGCTGAAAAAAATCGAAACCGAATTTTATTTTCAAAAGAAAACATTCTACTTCAGAAATGTCAACATGTTTTGCTTCAACATCTTAACGGCATTTTGTCTTTTTTTTTTTTTGAAGTTGAAAAGTAATTTACTATCCTCATTTATTACTGTTTTAAAATACTCTCCAAAATAAAAAAGCCCACAGTATAGTGGCTGAAGCCAAAAGGTTATTAAGTTAAAGAATGAAAGTTGTTGGTTATATGTGTTGTTTTTGGTTTGGGTTTGTTCTGGTTGGTTTGCTGGGTGCTGCTGTGAGCTGGGAGAGGGGCGGGGTTGAAGGCCTGACTGAGAAGGAGGTGGGAGGAGAGGGGAGGGGACGAGAGGGCAGGCGGGCGGGAGAGAACGTCAGCTCCCGAGCACCCAGCCAATGGGGAAGGGGACGGGGGCCGCCCCGGCCGGGCCAGGCTATAAAATCTGGCCATTTTGGTGGCTGGTGTGTGCGCTCGGCTCTCGGGGAGCGAGATATACACTCGGCGCAGCTGAATCGTTGCTAATGAACAGTTTTCTTTGGCTTCGACGGCTTTGTTCCCATTTAATTGTATCTAAAACTTAGCTACTTTCTAACAGTAGCTTCAGCTGAAAAGAACCGAAACCGAATTTCATTGTCAAAAGAAAACATTGCACTTCATAATTGACAATGTGTTTTGTTTCAACATCTTACAGCATTTTGTCTCTTTTTTTTGAAAATTGAAAAGTAATTTACTATCTTCATTTTTTACTGTTTTTAAATACTCTCCAAAATAAAAAGGCCACAGTATAGTGGCTTTAACAAAATGTGTGATCTGCAGTAAAATAATAAGGTTATATTGTATGAATTGTTTTGCTCTGTTCCCCAATTAGGTGTTTTGTGCTTTCATTTTACTGGAAAAACCTTGAAGAATTTCTGTACTCTTTTAATACTGATCCCCCCCCTCCCCCCCCGATGTTTCATTTACTTATGGAGCTGAAAAAAGGCATTTTTTTCCCTGCTGGGCGGGTTGTATCTGCACTTGTGGTTTGCTGTGCTTCATCCAGGGTCACCCACCTCCTCCATCCAGGCAGCTTGTGTGCCTTTCCTCTCCCTGCCTGCTTTCTGCCTTGCTCACATCAGTCATTGCAAGACTCAAAAGCTGGCCAAAAAATAGAGGGGAATATGCTTGTCTTCTCTGGTTTTTTTTTCTTTTCAATAAAAATAATTCCCAATTCACTTAAAAAGCAAGCACAGGTATATTTTCCCATACTATAAAATTAATAATGATAAGAAAAATAATAAAAATGACATGTTATTATATAATGATAATATACAAAGTTCAACCACCTAAAAACAAACCAACATCACACTCTCTGCTTCTCCCTGGAGAAAACAAAGCTGCCACTGCTGCAGGTGAACAGGCCTCAGAGGGCAGGGAGCTGCAGCTCCCTGCTTAGGAGGAATGTGATGGCTTCACAGGATGGGTGGAGAAGACCAGGGTGATGCCTGTCCTTTCTTAGGACGCTGCCAATGTGTGCACCTCATCCACAGTGGAGCTGTAAGATAATGGAACTTCTTCCAGAGGGGCCAGCTTGTGTTCACACAGGTCTGTCTGCCATTGGGATGTACTCAAGTTAAACAGACACAGCTGCTTTGCCCTTTTTTTTGTGCCCTGACCCCAGCCAGGGGTGCAGCTCTGCATTAGTGGAGTGTCTGCCCTGTGAGATGCGGCAGCTCCTGCCTGCTCCCCACTGCTCCTGCTCGCACTGAGGAGTGGGATTGGGGTAAGCCCTCTGGAATCCCCCCTTTCCCAACTGTACCTGGCTGTGTGTACCCTCCCCATTTTAATTAACCTGCCGATCCACAGCTTCTCCATGAGCCATGGGTGAAAGCAGTTTGTTTGCTGTCAACGGGCTGTAGATCCTGTGGGGATCCGCTCTCAGGCCTCTGGGGGCAGTTCCCTAGCTCTGGGTTTTGGAAAAGGGGAGGGTTGCTGATGCAGCTGACACGTTTAGGGATGTCACTGGAGTGGAGGACACCAGTCCGTGGCCCAGCTGGACCAGAATGACCCAGAGGGGTGCTTGTGGCAGGCTGTTCTGTGCTGTGCTGTGTTTTTCTGTGCTGTTCTGTTCTGTGTTGTGGTGTGTTTTTCTCTGCTGTTCTGTGCTGTGCTGTGTTTTTCTGTGCTGTTCTGTTCTGTGTTGTGGTGTGTTTTTCTCTGCTGTTCTGTGCTGTGCTGTGTTTTGCTGTGCTGTGCTGGCAGGGGCTGCCCCGCTCTTCCTGGCAGCTTTGGCACCTGCCAGCCGGCTCTGGGTGGAAGCAGGGAGCAGCACACCTTGTGGTTCAGCGTTCCTCATCCGCACAGACAGGCTGTGCCAGCTCAAGCTTTTATACCTGGCCATCCTACTGCGCCTGCAGCTGTTGGGAGGAGACAGCAGGCGGGAACATTAGTTTCATTCCAGTTTTATCCTTGGCCTCACATCTGAGGCTTCAAGCAAGGATTCCAGTCATGGGCAGACGCCCCATTTTGTGTGCTCCAGACGCTACTCCCACAAAGACCCAGCAGTCCTTTACGTGGAGGCCAAAAATCCAACTGTTGCCTGATAAAGCCTTTCTGTCGTGACTGGCTCTACCCAGAGTGAAACCAGGCACCTACAAGTGCAGAAGGGGCTCCCTATCCCCTGCTACCAGGGCAGGCTGGAAGAGCTCTGCAAGCAGATGGCTGTGTCCCAGCAAGCACAGTTGCAGCTGTGGTCCTCACTTTCTTTGGGGAGAGAAGCTGGAGGTCTGGGACTGACTGTCTAAATTTTTTCTGCCAGATGTGAAGCCTGGAGTTGATACTGTGAGTTTGGTAACCTGGTACACCACACCAACTTCCTTTTTTTAAACTTTTTCTTCTGGAACAAAGTGTTCCCATCTGAGCTCCTGTCTGCTGGATGTATATATTTTATTCTAGTTTGAGACTGGTGATCCCAAGTGAGGACACATGCACATACAGATGAATATAGATATTTATTTATTTTTATTGGTGGAAGAGAGACCTCTACTGGCTCAGCTCACAGAGCCACTCGACTGACCACAGCAGAGCTCTCTCTCACCTTCTCTTCCCCTACTTGGGAAGTCTTGTCCCTGCATCACAGCCCTTTGCCAAGGGAAGCTAAGAAGCAACAACCTTTCATGTTTTCTCATTAAAAGATCCAGCATGTGGGGAGTCCCTCAGTTGCAATTGCTAGCACATGACCTTATGACAGCCCTTGGTGTAGTAAATCAAGTAGCTTATTTCCTTTAGGAGGAGATGAATCTTGGGCACTGATACAGAGCAGAGAATTAGAGTGTTACTGGTGCTGGAGGACAAGTCAGCAGGGTGTTTTCATCCACTCCATTGGTTTCAGTTGCCTTTTATTCTCTTTATGTTCTTCCTCCATACTGGTTCTGTAGCACTGCAATGAGGATGGCTTCAGAAACCATCTCTTGTGGGTCAGGGCTCTTTAGCATCTTGCCTCTGCTGTCAGCTGGATAGATGTTGACTCCTACCTGCGCTGCACCTGGGGTTGATGATCACTTGGGTGCTTCTCCTCCTGGGCTGGGGAAGAGTTAATACGCAGTGTGTTTTTCTAGCAAAGCTATCTCTATCTGAGCACAAGTAATGCAAAACAGGGCTTGGTGTTTGCAAACAGGTGGAGCTGGGTGAGCCAGTCGTGTACGGCCTGTAAGTCCTGAGCTGCCAGTCTGGCTGAAAGCCACAGAGGCAGTAGTTCCAAAAAGCTGATCAAGGGCCTGGAGCATCTCCCTGACGAGGAAAGGCTGAGGGAGCTGGGGCTGTGCAGCCTCGAGAGCAGCCCCAGCTGAGAGGGGCCCTCAGCCCTGGGTGTCCCTGTCTGCAGGGAGGGCCCTGAGCAGGGCCCAGGCTCTGCTCCTTGGGGCCCAGCCATGGCACCAGAGGAACGGGCAGGGACTGATACCCAGGAGGTTCCACCTGGACAGGAGGCAGAACTTCTTCCCTGGGCAGTGTCCAAGCCCTGAACAGATTGTCCAGAGAGGGTATGGAGTCTCCCTCACTGGAGATACTCCAGAACCATCTGGACACAATCCTGTGCCGTGTGCTCTGGGATGGCCCTGCTGGAGCAGGGAGGTGGGACCAGGTGAGACACTGTGGTGCCTTCCAGCCTGACCCATCCTTGGATTCTGAGTACTGCTGAAATGCTGGCTTAGGCATCCCCTTCCTTCCTCATCCAGCCCACTCATTCCTGCCCCTGGCAATGCTGGTGAAGTTAGTTCAGGAATTGCAGTAGGGAATGGATCTTGCAGAGATTTCCCACCTTCCCTTCTTTGTTGTCGGTTTGTGTGTTGTTATTTTTTTCTCCCCAGCTGGATGCATTTCTGGTCTCACTCCTCACACAGCTGGCACCAAGAGCTTGGCCAGCACAGTGGGTGGGAAGGCGCAAGCTGGCTGCATTTCCATGAAATCACAGCCTGGGAGCTGGTGTGTCTTGCTTGTTCCTTGCAGCAAAGCAAAAATTAAAGCCTTGTGTGGGACAACTGCTGCCCATCTTATGGTTATGAGGCTTGCTGGAAGGTGCTGGGCAGCCTCTGGTACTGCAGCTCACGGCTCTGCCTTCCAGCTTTCTCCTGATGTCTCTGGCCATCAAAATCTGCCCCACAAATGACCTGAGAGCTGCTTAGCTGGGGAAATAGAGGTTGGTGTCGATGGCCTGAAGTTTCTGCGTTGTTTGCCAGGGGATCTCCATCATGGAGCTATTCCAGAGAGATCTGCTGAGTCACAGTTGTTCATTTTTTGTGGGAAAGTGGCCTGGTGCACTGGATGCAAAGACAGAGGAACATGCAGCAGTGGTTTCTGGAGCTGCAGGCTGGGAGAGTCGGTACTCCCACTGTGCCTTTCCCAACAGATCTCTGTAGCAAAAGCACTTGCTTTGTTTGAAAAGAAAAAGTTGCTCTGCAGCCACCTTTTATATCTTTTCCTTTTACCTCTCTCACCTGTACCCCTTTTCCAGTCACTGAGTGGTGAGAGCACCCGCTAATTTGCAGACATTAATCACCTCTTCTTACCAAGTTTCTTTTCTCTCCGGAGAGCATTCTGGGTGCTGTATCCTTGGTTTGCCTGGGTCCTGCTGTCCTTGTGAGCGGCTTCATCCTCAAAAAAAAAAAAAAAAGAAATATTCACTGTGTATTGAGTAGGAATCTTTTGGGCAGGAGCTAGAACGCTGTTCTGAGATGAGTGTCCCAGATGCTAAGGACTGAGCCTGTTCTAATTTTTTTTTTTCCTTTCCATTTATCCTTCCTCTCTCCTTCCAGATCTTTGAAAAGAAAAGCCCGACAGACCTGATCAGTTCAGGTCCTAGGATGTGAAAGTCTCCAAGACCAGCTAACCTCACTGTAGCAGGTTAAGTCTTCTGCTACACTCATTTAAAATCTAACTGAAAGCATACCTCTAATTTCTGCACCTTACTGCATCACTCCCTCCCCATGCCATTTACTGCTCCATCTAATCTGCATTTGTACCCACCCGTTTGTTTGAAATTGCTCTTGGTGCCACCACATCATGTCCTACCTGCCACTCTCACCTTACAATGTAGTTCTGGTCTGAAAACAATGATCATGATGGTATTTTATTTAGCTGTTGTGTTCAGCAGAAAAAAGAAAGAGGGTCTCTGGTTCTTCTCCTGAAGAGCAGTGGAGCAGTTTGCATTGCGCTCATTCACACCTGGTGGTTAGCACGGGTGTTGCAGGGGGCTTTGCTGGCTGGTGGTTTACTGGGATTTAAGGAATCACTGTTGCTTCTTACAGAAACCTGCCCTCTGTTTCTGATTGCAGTGGTTTGGAATAGAAGAGCTACATCAAGCTTGTGTCTTCTGTCTTTATGTTCCAGATGCTCAGTGGCTTTAACCTCTCCTATCTACGAAAAATCTGAATTTCAAACCCCTGCCCTTCAGAAGGGATCGTAGAATCACAGGATGGTTTTGGCTGGAGAAGACCTTTAAAGATCATCTAGTTTGACACTCCCCCCTTGCAATGAGCAGGGATGTTTTCAACTAGGTCGGGTTGCTCAGAGCCCAGTTCAACCCGGCCTCAAATGTTTCCAGGGATGGGGCTTTTGCAGCCTCTCTGGGCAACCTGCAGTGTTTCACCACCCGCATTGTAAACAATTCCAGATCAAGGAGAACTGTTAAACTTACCTGTCCAGGAGACAGACAGTTTCTCAGGGAACAGTCTAAGACCAAATGGCAGAAATTGCACCAAGGAGAATCACAGACTTCCATCTCTCTGCTCTCTGTTTGAGGTATGCTTCCTGGTGCTGATTTCTCTTTGCTAGAAAAGATCCAGAAACACCTTAAAAATAAAATGCCAAAATGAAACAAGGCACTGAACACACAGACCTTCCCAGGGCAAGAGGATGGGAGTGAGCAAGCAAACCACATGTGACAAATGTTAGGCATGTTGCTGAATGCAACTCTGGAAGCTGCTCAGATGCTGTGGTCAAGTGGGTGGGTATTACAAACCTATCTGGGCTAGAAAAGAGAAACATTTTTCTAGAAAATGAAAAATATCTGGTGGAGAGAGCACTGAGAGGTAATAAACATGCAGCAGAAGCCCTTTTGGGGTAAAGCTGAGTCGTCGTGGTGCTTTATAAGTAAGCCACCCATCACTTCAGAGTTAGGAGGTACCAGATGTGCTCGTGGCAGTGCTGCTGAGGCAGGAAACGTGAGAGACAGAGCTGCTATACCTCGGGTTCAGACTGGGTCTGCTTCTTTCCAAACGGCCAGAGATTCCTGAGAGGGTTTTTTCCCCAGTTCCTGGGTGTCCTGCATGGGTTTTGCAGGAAGCCCCAAATGAAGGGCTTGTTGTGAGTACTTGCTTTGAGTAAGAGTGCTTCATGCTTGCTCTTCAGGTTGTCTCTTCACTGGCTGAAGAGTTCAGTGCACTGAATTGCTCTGTAGATTCTGCGTGCCTTCTAAAAAGACTAAAAATACCGATTGGTGAAACAATGTTTGGTAACTGTTGGAGAAATTATGGAGGCTAAAACTGATATACAAGTTAATGTTTTTGTCTGATGAGATGAGAAACTCTGATTCAGAAATCCCACGGCCATTATTAGACCATTCGTGGTACAAATCTCAGTGCTGAGGATGCCATTGTGCTCCTTGGAAAAGCTCTGTAAACAAAAATGGGTGCGTTCCTCTTGGCCCCCTGAGGTGATGAGCAGTACTTTGAACTGAGCCTGTGAACCTCTGTGGTGATGGGACTTTCATTAGGGCATTTACTTGCAGAACATGGGACTTAAGTAACTGTATGGGAAACTAGGTACACTGTAAGAAAAGGGTGGGAGAGTACAGGGAGAGAGATGGGGGCACCGTCTGAATTTGAAGTCTTTGATCAAATGCAAAATTTTTGGGAGGTCAGTGAACAGAAGCAGAACAGGGCAGAAAAGCTATAAGAAACCATGATGCATAAATACTTTCTGGGTTTTTTGCTTGTTTGCATTGCTTTTGAAGCCTGGTAAGTGTAAAGTTTTCTCATATATGGCACAGAAAACAGCACACAGGATGATGGAGGCCTTTTTTTTTCAGGTTGCCAGAGTCTCCCTCTGTCTGGAGATAGATAATTTATTGTCATGTATTACCTTTCACTAATAGCTGGTCTCAGGGTGGCAATCTCAAAAGACCAAAAGAAACCGAGGACACCAGGATTATGCTGAAGAATCTGAACATTTTTTTTCCTGATTTTTGCACCAGCCACAAAGAATTACAGCATTTCTTTGGTCAAATGAGGGGCAAATAACCATTTTTCAGTTTTTCATTAGTACCCCACCAGAGGCTGGATGTCTGTAATTTTACAGGAATACTCAGAATTGACAGATGGCCATTGGTGTTTTTTGTGGGATCTTAGTGGAGATAGATAACGCTGCATCTTTAATCTGCTGTGAAACAGATTAAAAATGACGAACGGGCTTGTCCAAAGAAAGGGTAAAGGTTTTCCTTCTTTAAGAAAATTTGCAAACAACCTATCCCTTCCATCTCTTCCCTCTTTGCCCTGCAATTGCTCTGCGATCTGGGCCAAAGCCCCTCCAAGGACTTGCAGGAACTGTGGCCAAGGCTGGGGAGACCACTGATTCTCCACTACCCTACCGTTTGTTGCCTCTTTGAAGAGCAGCTGTTGCCTTTGAAGTGAACTTTCCTGAGCAAATGAGTATCGGCAGAGAGGGCGAGATTTTGGCTGGAGATGGGCAGCAGCAAATTCCCTTCCCAGAGGGGACTCTGCTGGCTGAAGCCTTGCAGGATTGAGGTTCAGCTGCTCCACCAGCCCCTTCTCACTGAGAATACACAACAAGTGGGGATGAAGCAGAGGCTCAACAGAGCTGCTGTGTGTGAACCTCCTCCTGGCCTGAAGTGCTTGGGAAGGAGGGAGGTCGCTGTCCTGTCTGGCTCCAACCCCTCAATCCTTTTGCTGCATTTCTGAGCTGACCTGGAGCTCAGGTAAATGCAGAGTTTGAAGTCCAGGCTAACCTGCCTCCAGAGCAGGATGGAGTGCTGTGTTGCAAAGGTTTTGTCTGTGTTACAGAGGCCTTACTGGGCAGGGCTGAGTCATTCCAGAGAAGCACCGAGTCCTGCAAATGCTTGAATGCCTTTGTGTTACCCTTCTGCCCCCTTTTGTTCCTGGTGGTTTTTTCCATATCCAGTTACATCTTCTTATTCTCTGCAAGATGTCCTTGTTTTCTCTACATTTCTCATCCAACCTGCCCCTGACCTCTGAATCCAAACCCAGTCTTGCTGGTGGTTTGTGCTGATATTCAGGGCTATTCCCTGTTTCCCCTGAGCATCTGGTATGTGCCCCACCCTGAGTGGCTGCCTCTGGCTGTTAGGGAGGTGGCAGGTTAATGTATTAGAGACTGGAGCCAGAGCCTGACTTCTCAAGTTAGGTGCTTAAATCCCAAATGTCTGTCCTTAAAACTCTGTGTTGTCTGTCACCCGTATCTGAAGGTGCCTCAAGTTCCTCGGTACCTGCTTTACATGTGATGCTGATGAGGTGTCAAGGTCAGGAGTACTGAGCATGGCAGGCTTGCTCCCATGAGATCCTCCTGAAGGTATCCCTCTGTCACTCCTGGGAGATGCTGGCACCGGGTTCAGACTTTGCAAATATTACCAGGAGGGTGAAGACTGAGAATTCAGGAAGGGAAAATGTCACTCTCTAACTTAGTTTGGTGGGATAATGGCTCTGTAATGCAAACTGTCAGGCAGGTGTGGGTATGGGTGTCTATGGCTGTACATCACACGCTTTGCTGTGCAGGACAGCCCTTTGGAAAGTCAAACCTGGAACCTGCCGTGTGGCTTTATTGATTTTTGGGTTTGCTTTGTGCAGGGTGATTGCTGAAACAAGACTTGTTCGTGGATGTCAGGCCAGTCACAGCACTGTGTTTTTATGCAGCTTTTCACAAGCACTAGTAGAGAAACAAAGCAGTCTTCATGACCACTCAAATTTGTTTTGACTAAGCACACCATTGCTGAATAAAGTATGCACCTATTGTTTGCAGACAGCTGTAATCCCTCTGCAGACTTTAGGGTAATTTAATCTCTTGACATGACTGTGCAACTCCTGTTATTTTTGGGCACATACATTAAGAAAAGAAAAGGTCCATTTAATCTGAAAACATATTAGCAAGCATTCCTGGTTTCACAAATCTGAACCAGGTACCGCAGGGAATAAACTGAAAGTCGTTAACATGTGATTGCTGTTTGATGGCCAGAATGAAGCAGTTTCATTCTGTTTCATTCTTCTCCCTACCTCCTTTTGCAGATACCGCAAAGTGAATTTCTACTCTTGAAGATCATGTCAGCAAAGGTTAAAAACTCATTGCAGATTGTTCTTTGCTGAAACCAGCTGTCCACAATCTGTGTGTGGCGGCCTGCTGGCCACGTGGGTGAGCTCGCGGGGATAAGGGAAAGGCCTGAGTCCTCTCGTGTCAATGCTGGTTGCGTGTCAGTGCCCTTCCCGATGATGCCTGAGGATGCTGAACTCACCTGGCTGCCATCCCTGCTGTTGTGGCCCAGAGGACTGTCACTGCCTGCTCTCCTGCTCTCCTCCTCCTCCTCCTTCTCCCGAACTCCTGAGTCACTCAGGACAAGTGACAGTGGAGACTGTCAGGCTACATGATGAAGCTGGCGGCTGTGGGCTGGTGGCTTCCAGATGCAGGGGCTGAGGCTCTAAGTCTCCTCTTTGGTACAGCAGGGAGCTCCTGTGTTGCTCACCATGGTCCTTACGCAAAGCTGTTTCCCTCCCCAGCTCAGCAGGGGAGATGGGTTACTAAAATCATTAAAATCAAAGCAGTTTCCTGAAGGAGATGAGGATTTGGTTTCTTTCTGGGTATTCCTAGCAGCGTCAACCAACAGGCACTGGGACATGCAATGGAAACAGGAGGATGTTGTTCAGGCCTCCACAGACTCTTCTAGGCTTAGCTTGGGTGGGAAAGTGAGGTTATGCTCAGGCTCTGCTTGTAACTGTCCTCTTTGAGAATGAATGAGGGAAGGCAACAGCGAGGGACAGAGTGAGGAAAAAAACCTTAAGCTGTGGCATTTCATGGGGTGGACAGCTAGCAGGAGATTGTTGACTGTTTGTTGAAAAGCCTCACTGGCTGTGTTTGCTTTGGATACCACAAGTCACTGGGTCCTGGTGGGGACTGTGAGTCATGTTCCTCCTTGCAATGGAAAACACGGATTCATCGCCGTGGTGCTGCGCTCCTGGCAGGGCGGACGGCCCCTTGGGAAAACGGGAAGGTGGCACAAGGCAGGAGGCGTGGAGGCCTTCCCCTCCAAAGGGTGTAGGAAAGTGTTTCTGAAATGCTTTTTTCCCTTTGGGTATCCATCTTTAGTTCTGGGGAGAGCTTTGCTGTGGCCTCGAAAAAGGGACGTGCTGGAGTTCTTGTGTGCTTGTGTTGCTGTGGATACAGGGCTCTATTTTTCTGCCTCTTGCCTAAGTTTTACCTGCATCTTGCAGTGCCTTAAATGTATTTTTAGGGTTTGGAGTCCTGGGTAGCTCAAAGCATTGAAGTTGCATCTTCTGTGGTCTCCGTGGGAGTTTCGAGAAGGCTGGTTGTGACCACATTCCCTCTGCTGTCTGTTCCTTTGGCAGAACAAAACCAAGTGGTGGTTTCATCCAGTTTATAAAGGAGTGATGCCTTTGGCAGCAAGAGATGCTGGAGCTCCCTTTCTTTGGCTCGCAGGGAGAAGCCCTCAGTAGAAGAGAAGAATAATGCCAGCAGCTGTTGGAGGGCCAGCACGGGGTCAGCATGGTCCTACACTGCCAAAATACCAGTGCTGGTTCTGGCCCCGAGTGCACAGAGCACACAAATCACCTAGGACTCTTGGTTTTCCTTGTACCAGTCCTGATCCAACCCTTGATTTTATTCCTGCTGGAAGGGAAGCACAGACCTGCCATGGCTCCAGGTGTGGGTACAGGCTGTCGCTGGCCTCGCCTAGCAGGGGAGAAGGACCTCTGTGCCAGGGGGTGGTGAGCTGTTTACTCCTTCCTTTACATCAGGGATAAGAAATTCTTTCCCTGCTGAGGGACCAATAAGTCCTTTGTTCTGCCACACATTAACATAACTTAGTGTTATCCAGTCAGTGGAATAATAATAATAATGTGGTCACAGGCCATCTGAAATGAGGTTGTGGCTGTAGCTGTCCCCATGGGCCACCCGCTCCTGCCTCCTGTGGAAGAGCATGGGGCTGGTAAAGAGGCTGTGTGTGGTAAGAGAACAGGTATTTAAGGAAATGGGGTTTAAATGAGAACTTAATTACTCGCTTTTGGCCTCATATCTGAGCAAGAATAACATGAAAACCTGAAATTAAGCACTTGTTGCATTCCAATACAGGGAAGAATGCCTCCAGTATTTGAAAATAATTCGAAGATAAATAGAATTAATACTTAACATATAAAAGAGACAGCTAATGTTTTGACAGACAAGCCTCCTCCTCAGAGCCAAGAACATGCATTACCTAAAGGAGGAAAATCCTCATTTGTACTGCAGGTTGCCAGGAGTCATAATTAAAGAACAAAATTAGTCGAGGAGAGGATGGAATGAAGAGCAGAAAGATTGTTGTTTCTTAGATAACTGTGCAGGTGTTGCTGAAGGAGCACACACACATTTCTGTGTGGGCTTTTTTTCCTTGATCTATGTCCATCAGAACATTCACTGTAGGTTTCCATACATTAAAAATGAAAATAGAAATGTCCTGCTGAGCAAGTTGTTCCGCCATGGGTGGAGATAAGCCTGCTTGCCCTCTGTTGTGTAGAGTCTCTGATGTCTAGTTAGGGGCGAGGTGGTTTTTCTTGCTATTTTAGTGAGTCTGTCATTAGTGTTTCTTTCCTTTGTCATCCACTTGAACAAAGTGTGAGGGTTCCTACAACCTTGGATACAACTGCCCCTCTGGCACATTTGATGGAAATTTCCTGGGCTGCTGAAAAGCTCCTGGAAGGGTGAAGGGGAAGAGCAGATAACCAGAAGTATGGACCCACCCAAAGGCTGTATAATTGCTCATTTCTGCAGGAAACCAGCCTGAAATTTTGCAGCGGATTGGACCTGTTTGCAGGAGATTTGTTATTCTGATATTATTAACATTGCCATCGATTATCCAGACGTTCCCAAAAGGCAGGGAAGGGTAGATAACAGCAGTGCCATGGCCAGAGAAATGGTTAGCTGGAAAAGAAAACCTGAGGCATTTTTTTTCAGAGAAAAACAGCGTCTCTCTTAGATATATCAAACACACACAGTCTTCTCCACCTTGCACGCCTTTCATAGCTGCAAATGGGTAAGTCTTTCCTTCCAGAAAGGAATCCAGATGCTCACTTACTTTAATTTGAGTCAGGATAAAGTGGCCACATTTTCCCTGCCGAGAACATCTGCAGAAATGCCACTGAGGGATTTTGGCTTGTTGTTTTAGTGAGAGAATTACAGAAGTCCTCCCATTTTCTCCTCTTTCGAGGTTAGACCAAGAATACATTCAGCAGGCATAAGATGTGGCATATTAATAGAAAGATTTTCTCTAAGAAATGTCCACTACTCCTGGCGGGAGATTTATACTGTATAATCCACCATTTCAAAGGCTAAGGTCACCACCAAGCATGTCAGCCCACCAGGATATCATAACACATAAATTACATAATCAATAGCACGTTTTCCCCCTTTCTTTACCAATTAATGGATTTTTGAAGTAGAGAGCTTGGCTTATATTTTTCCAATTATGTTGGATGGTGAAACCCTTCAGAAGGAGGATTCAGAAGGAAAAAAAGCTGGTGTGTAAGGTGTTCACATCAATTCTTTCTTCAGCAAATGCACAGGAGCACCAGCTGTACTTCCAGTTCTGCTTCCTGCCTTCTGACAATGTTATTGATTCTTCACAAAAATGAATGTATGTACTACCAGAAGATACTAAATTTTTTTGAATTTAATCTCAGATTTGTAATGTTTCCATGCCAAAAGACTTCTCCTCGCAGAATCATCTCATTATCCTTTACCTTTTCAGTTCTTCTTGCAGATTCTGATTAGAGCATTCTTCTAATTTTGCATGGGATTAGGATGAGATAATGAGTGATTTGTATCAATTGGCAGGATATTTCCTGCTGTTACCATGATGTTTTTGTATAAATTAGGTATTTCTTTGTCAAGGTAATGGGAGTTTTTGCCTCGCTCAGCTCTTTGCACTGATTTTTCTTCCTATTGATTTACTTATTGAAGTAGAGGTATTTGGGACTGAATTGCGAAACTCACTGTCACTTGTAAGGATAGTCCCATAATAATACTTATCAGTGCAGTTTGGCTTAATTCTTGTTTGCTTGCAAAAACCATCCAGAGCAGTGCAAGCAATATTTCATGATATTGATAGCTGATCATGTCATGTGAAATTTTTAAATGTGCATAGGGAAGGGAGACAAACACGAGCTCATTTTCCTGCTGCTTTTCTTAACTGTTCCAGGCTTGGCTTTGTCACCTTCACTTTCTGCTTAGGATTTGGTGGATATAGAGTTAGTGTTCTTAAATAAGAAAAAACAAAAGAGAAGCCAAACTCCCCAAAGCAAACTGTCTCTGCGTTTCTGTTGTGTGGAAGATTTCCTGAGTCCCAGGCTCAGCAGGTTTCCCAGAACATCTTTCCTAAGGCAGCCAGAGGCATCAGGGGCGTATTTCTCTTGGCTAGCCTCTCTCTGGAGAGATCCCTTGCAGGAAGCCCATGCTCTGGTAGGGTTTGCTCTCAATGGAGATGAGACTCAAGGCACCAGTTCCTGCTCCAGAGGGACAGTCCCGGTCCTTTTGTTTTCTTGTGGCAGTGGTTAACCACCGTTAATGGAAGATCTGCTGTGCAGTGCTTGGCAAACGCAGAGGTTGAGCATGTGAGTGGGCACTGCTTCTCTTCTGGGGAATGACTGGTTGGCAGCAACTCACCTTTTGTGAGCCAGAAGCTTTTGGAGAGCCCAGAGCTTGGGAAGAGAGGCCCTTCATAGTTTGTCCATCACTTCCCTGCATCTCCTTGTTCAAATGAGACATCTTCCTTCTTTCCACCATGATCCAGGCTCATTGTTAAAACACACAGGTGGAGTTTTCCAACCCTAAAAACTCTCCCCTGATCCTGCACAGACTGAGGTTTTTGGAAAGCTTATAATGTGGCTGATTTGGGGAAAATCATACAGGGGCAGCAGGAGGTCTGGTAGTGATGGCACAAATGTCATATTCCTTTTCCAGTGTGTGGAGCCATCACAGAATCCCCCAAACAGCTCTTTTCATACATATAGTCTGTAACAGGGTCAAAATGCGTTTTTTTTTTTTTTCCCTAGCCTTGTGCTGAGAAACAACTGAACCATTTTGCTGAAGCCTTCCCAAAAACCACTTAGCCTGGGGCAGGCAGCAAGCATGGAAAAAATCCAGCCCAAACAGCTGAAATCTGGCAAAGTTGAACACAAACTGAAACACATTCTTCTCATGGAAAAGTGTTGGGTGACCTCTGATATGCAGAGTTCCTTGCTCCACCTAAGTGAAACACACAGGCAAGGTGTGCAGCTTGCTCTCTGTGCTCCTCATGTTGGGTCTGTGTGCTCTGAACTGCAAGTTCTACGTATAAAAATGTACACCCTTCTCTATATACATAGAGCTGCACAGCTCCCTGCTGCACAGGATTCCTGGCTCCAGATCAGTTGCATCACTCCCCTGATGTCATCCTGGCATATACCACCTCCAGCATTCTTCTCTGCCCGGAGGAACAGCATAGTCCACACTGGGTTTTATCTTTTTTCTTTTTCTTTTCTTTTTCGTTTTTCTTTTTTTTTTTCCCCCCCCGGTTGGTTGCTGCCACTGCAGAAAATCAAAGGCAGCCTCACACATTTGTCTCTGTTTTTCATTTTGTTTTGCTACAGAAGTTAAAAAGAAAAGCTTTGGAAGGACTTTCTCTCAGCACAAGTGAGGAAGCAGCTGTTTACCATGAAAAAAAGCCCATAAGTTTGTGCTTCCTGAGCTAGGAAATAGCTGCTGCTGCTGCCACCACTACTGTTTCTCCTGACATTTCTTGTGGCCTGGGAGATGACACTGTGGCACACAAGGCTGGAGGACAACACTGGGGTGGGGATGGGAGACCAGGCAAAGTCATGTGGCTCTGACTCACTGGAAGTTTTTTTTCAAAACCTTTACTGAGACCTTATGTCCAACAGTCCAATCCAAGCCCTGTAAGAAATCTACCCTGTGTTATATTTTCCTTGAAAGAAGAGTGGAAGGAGCAAATGCTGTGGGAATGTTGGTCAGCAAAGCCTGTGAAACTGGTGACACGGATGGGACGTTTTTCTGTTTCTGCAAATTTGAGAGAGCAAAATCACTGCGATCCACTATCAGTGTTGGCACTCTAAAACAGCTAAAAACTGTCAGTGTAGAGGACTGGGCAGGGGAGCTGGGGCAGGAGGTACAGGCACTTGGCATGTGTGGCCTAATGTCACAGAATCATGGAATATCCTGAGCTGGGAGGGACCCACAAGGATCATCGAGTCCAGCTCCTGGCCCTGCACAGACACCCCAACAATCCCACCCTGTGCATCCCTGAGAGCGTTGTCCAAACGCTGCTGTGGCTCTGGCAGCCTTGGGGCCGTGACCATTCCCTGGGGAGCCTGGTCAGTGCCTGAGCACCCTCTGGGGGAAGAACCTTTTCCTGATACCCAGCCTAAACCTCCCTGACCCAGCTCCAGCCGTTCCCTGGGTCCTGTCCCTGGTCCCAGAGAGCAGAGCTCAGTGCCTGCCCCTCCTCTTCCCCTCAGGAGGAGCTGTAACTGCGATGTCTCCCCTCAGTCTCCTCCAGCTGAACAGACCAAGTGCCCTCAGCTGCTCCTCACAAGCTTCCCCTCAAGGCCCTTCACCATCCCTGTGCCCTCCTTTGGACACTGAGTAATGGCTTTATGTCTTTCTTACTGTGGCACCCAAAACTCCACACAATATTTGAGGTGAGGCTTTGCCAGCCCGGAGCAGAGCAGGACCAGCCCCTCCCTGGCCCGGCCGGCGCTGCTGGGCCTGATGCCCCCAGGACAGGGATGTCCCTCCTGGCTCCAGGGCACTGCTGCCTCATGTCCAGCTGGCCATGGACCAGGACCCCCAGGCCCCTTTCCCTGGCACTGCTTTCCAGCCTCTCATTGCCAGTCTGTCCGTGCATCCAGGGGTGCCCCAGCCCAGGTGGAGAATCCGGCACTGTCCCTTGTTGAACTTGAGATGGTTGGTGACTGCCCAGCCCCATCATTTGCCGAGGTCTCTCTGCAGGGCCTCCCTGCCATCGAGGGAGTCGACAGCTCCTCCCAGTTCTGTATCATCTGTGAACTTGCTCAGTATCCCCTTCCAATCCTGCATCCAAGTCATTTATGAAGATGTTGAAGGTGGGTCTCCAAGTGTGTGTGTGACGGTGAAACCTGTGTCAAGGGCTGTGTAGGCATTTAAGATGTCTCCATATGTGATGTTCTTCGAGTGGCCTGCACTCAGTGGTGCTCTGTGGCCCTGTGTGGGATGAGGAGGGCAGGACCTGCCACAGTGGGACCTGCTCTGAGGGCCAAAGACCTGCTGCCTGTAGGTTATTTTTGAGGCCATGGAAGAAGTGTGTTGCTGGACAAGGATTTGAAGGCAGGCCCCACCTGCCCTAGGCTGGTGTTTTACCTATGGCCCCTTCTGTGTTCTTTCATACAAGAAGCTGGGCATGCAGTGGGCTCTGACAGAAAGGGGGTATAAGCACAGGTCTCAGACATGGTCTGGCGTGATCCGATTTAGTAACTCCACCACTGCCACACCTGGAAGCAGGAGAGCAAAGAGAACTTTTATCTCACTTTTCTTCTGCTCTGCCCTTGGGACCTGGCTCTCCTCAGCAGGTGCTCCCTGCCAGGCTCTGCAGGGCCAGTAGGTGTGTTTCACCTTCAGGTCCAGTGACCCACCTGGTGGGAAAAACACTCACCATTTTCCTCAGAAAATAAGGGAGCAGTACTAGACAGGGACTGCCACAAAAGCATCATTGATGGACTTGGGATTGCTGTCACTAGAGCAGCACCCAGCACTGAAGACCACCTGGGCAGTGATGGAAAGCAGCCAGGTTTGTGGGACAGTTTTGTTTCCTATAACTGCTGAAAGCACAGTATTTTTGAGTATTAATTTCCTTTCTCACTTTGGTGGGGGCAAGAGGGTGAAGTGTTATATATAGAAAAGGAGCATAATGAGGTTACTTTTTTTCCCCAGGAGGTCACAGTGACAAGTCCGTGAAGGACATGGAAGTTAAGTGCATGCCAAGAGAACCCAGGAGACCAGGTTTGGAAAACCTAACCTGTATTTTTTTCTGGAGAAAGGGGAGAATGCAGGAAGAAAAGGCTTTTACATAGGAAGTAACAAATTAGCAGGACCAGAAGATTGTCCGTAGGGAGGGAGGAAGCAGGGGGGTGGCTGATGCCTTTACAAGCTGCTCGGAACAAGGTGTCGAACTTCCCGGGAAGCCGTTTGGGGTTAGCCAGTTTTTGCAGCCGTGCCTCTGGCTCGGGATTTTGCCTCTTCCCTGTGGGCAGTTCACACTCTCCCTCATCATCCGGCCAGTTTACAACACTGGTTAATAGGGAGGAGGAGTAGGTTCCCTCCTTAGCTTCCCCTCCCAGAGTGGAAGTGGGAAGCGGGAGCCCTTCCTTTCTTCTTGGGGCTGGGATCCTGGACCTGTGGCTCAGGCTGAGTCCCTACAAGCCTGGATGAAGAAGTAGTCGGGGACAAATGAGGAAGTGGTGGGTTGAGCAAAACCCTTGCGCTATAGAAATCTTTCTTCCAGAAAAGTGGGAAGGGGGCGGGGAAGGCAGGGCACCAGCCGCCCTTGCTGCAACAGCAGCGTGTTTTCATTGTGATGCAAATCTCTTCATGTAATTTGGGTCACATTCAGGTTCACCCAGTTCTTGTGGCTGGAACTGAAACCAGCACGTCTTCACTTTTGCTCACAGCTCTCAGTGCTCTCCTCTCTCGCTCTCAGGATGCCAGAGCTTGTTTTGCGACAAGGCTCCTGTATCCCCGGAGCCGTGCCGTTCCGTGGAGCGCATCAGGGACCTCAGGGAGCCGGGAGGTCACCACGCCCCTCTCCCCCTCGCAGGTGGCTCTTTGGTGGGATGCAGGCTCTCATGGATGTGCTCTGATGCTGTGAGGTTTTGAAGAGCGGTTCCGTTCAATCAGAGTTGCTCACACTAACCTTGCAGGGCTGACACCCCGAGCAGCGCCTGCAAACACAGAAAGCAGCCCCACAGCACCCGATTGCAATCGCCGAGACACTGCCCTGCACCCCAGCCCGGACGGCTCTGAAAACACTGCCTTTGCTTCTGGGAAGCCTGATGTACAGATTTGAACAGGAAATTTACAGCCTTCTTGCACAAAACTTGACTTCTCCTCACCCCCCGCTTGGAGTGAGCCTGTAAATGTTTAAGTCACCTCACTGTTATCCTGTGTGAGGTCTTTGTTCCTCGCCTCCCCTGCTTATGTTGACCTTCTCTTGCTGCATAGTCGGCATTAAATTCTGGGGCACAGGGCATAGGCAGGGCTTGGTCACCTCCTCCCTGCCCCGCTTGGAAGGGCTGACTTTTGCTGCTGTCTGATGTGGATTAGTGGGGCTCCCCTCTAGTTTTGGGCCCTGGGCAGTCACCTCAGTTGCTCTCTCCTAAATCTAATTCTGTTCTGCTTTGTCCGGAATATAATGCTCCCTGGAATTCATTTTAAATGCAGAGCAGGGTCAGGGGAGGCTTCAGGGACAGCTCGGGTGCTGTTAGGGCTCGGGCTGTGCTAAAGGCACTTCAGGCCCATTTTGTACAATTGGCTGTTAAGTCATAGTGGTTTCCTGAGCCGGCTGTCAGAAAATCACCTTCAGCAGGCTCGGCTCCCCGCAGCTGCTGCTGTCTCTCCTGGTACCCAGGCTCACAGGGTGTGCTCTGTGCATGGCTCCTCCTCCCACCTACGCCAGTTCAGACCTAAAAATCTCTGGTGCCCATCAGTGGAGAGCCCAGCCTTTGGTACTTCTCCATCCTGATCCTATCCCTTGTGCTATCTGCCCCAGCTCTGACCCAGCTGACAGGAACCTGCCTGCGTTCAACACTCATCAAGCCATTTTGGTACACTGAATGGGGACTGAGCACGGTGGGAGGGGCACAGGCCCCAAAGTCTTGCATTTCAAAATCACCTCTTGCTTTGAAGGATCTGATCCTGCTTTGAAGGATCTCACGCTCCTGTAAGGCAATCTGGTTTCCTTGCACTTCACTGCAGCTGCTTCTGGTGAGAAGTATGGCAGCTGCTCCACACTGCATAGGAGAACATTTTGGCAAAAGAGACCTAATGATTGTGCTTGGCTGAATCTGCAGAGGAAAATTAGGGAGAGGGAATGTAATTATTGGAGTTTGGCCAGGACACTGGGATAAAACACCTGCACTTGTGCCGTGACACGATCATTTGCAGCAAAGGAAAGCGTACACAGTCAGTGTTAGGTCACTCTTCTGGATGCACAGTGTCATGAGGAATGTTCTGCCCTCTCCATCCATGGGGAATGGGTTTTAATTCTTCATACATGACAATTGCGTGAGCCAACCATTTCCCTTAACATAACTCATAGAAAGAGGTAGTGGTCCTCTCTACTTTTGTAGGGGCCATGGGGAAGCTGTTGGTATGTTCTTCTGAAATAACTCTGGTTCCCTGGGCTTTGGTTTCACATATAATTAGAGAAATAAAGGCAAAACCAGAATCTTGGCTCTGTACAGCCTGAAACAGTAGGGATGGAGGAATAAGGGTTTCTTCATTAGGACTGTGTCTCTTCAACCCTAACCCAGCTGAGACCCTAAGAGGTGAGGGGCTGAGTTTGGGTTTTGAGGTTTTTTGAGGTGGTAGTGCTCAAGATGCTGAAGTTCTAGTGGATTTGGTGAGGGACAAGCTGGTGCCCTGGTCAACCTGAAACGGAAGTTAAGAGAACAGCTTCTTTGGTTTCTCTGCTGATTTGTATCATCCCTAACCCATAAGCAGTCCCAAACCCAGCTGAGGGGAGAATTTTGCCTTGGTGACCATCTTTGACCTTTCACAGTTATTTTAAGATCCCTTGGAGATGAGGATTATAAGATCACCACAGAGGACAAAAATAATTTTTGTGTTGTGTTTTGTCAGTGGCTAACCTGAGGGGGTGGTGAAATCTGTAACCTTACTCATGGATGTGACTCATATCAAAGTACAAATGATAAATGAACGGAGCTGATATTGATCCCAAATTTGACATCACTTTGACCAGCTTCAGGATTAGCTGTGCCTGACAGCATTCATTCTTGGAGCTGGACTCCTTTTCAAGGTGAACTATAGCATCAAATGATCTCTTATTAAGTATAAAAAAAATAGAAGAAAAAAAAAGGAAGAAAAACTCCTCCAGGCTCACTGCCATCCCTAAGAAAACAATCAGCTTGTTTGGGATGAACCACAGAACAGCTGTGAGAAGGAGCCACTAACTTTTTCTGATGGAGGAGGAAGTGCTGTGTTGCTCAGAGAGCATGAGGAGCCTACAGATAGTGGCACCAGCTCTTGGAAACAGCTCTACTAATTTTTTCCCCAAACAAATTCAGGAAAATGTAGGGGGATTTCCAAAGAGGAGAGTTGTGGCTGTAAAGAATGGGGGCTGCTCCAAACAGTCTCCAAACAGAGTGATCCCAAAGAGAAATTGTGCTGTTTTCTCCCAGCTATTAGTGAGATAACTATTAACCCCAACAAGATGGTTAAGGGGAAGTTCTTTGGATGAAATGTTTATAAACAGGAAAACCCCATGGACTGTCTTCGTAGTACCTAAAGAAAAGCCCAATTCTGCTGGGGGGAGGTGAAAGGCATTCCTTAAACCAGGGAATGAACTGCCCATTCTTTCAGCTCTTGAGCCCTTCAGGGGGGCATCAGGAAACCCCTCAGGGCGTTGGGCTGCAGGATCCCTGTCACGTGTGGACACATGGCCCCACTGCTCCACGCTGTCAGCTCACAACTGGTTGGTTTTATCTTTGTTCCCTCTTGGGGGAGCCGTGTGTGATACCCAGAACATCCCAGAGAGGCAAGAAGGCAAATGTGGTTCTTCCACCTTTGCCTTGAAATGTTGAGCAATAGCAGCTCGGACCTTCAACATTTCTTGGAAGCTGCTTTCAGTTTCCAGGACTGCTGGTTCTGGCTGATCTGCCACATATCTCCGAGGCACACATCTCCTGTGCTGTGTGTAAATCTGCAGCAACACATCCTAGATTCCTGTAAGCTCAGACATCCCCCTGCCCCCATTCGATTAATAGAAACCCCGAGTTCCTTTTTTAGCTTCCTTTGTTGACCACAACTCACGTCAGCAGTGAAGTCCTGCCTGCCATGCTGCCTGCCAGCGTGTGTGCATATGGTCTGCAGAACATGAATGCACCAAACCACTTCACAGCATTGTTGTTTTCTTTTGCCTGTTTTTTTCATTCTCTCAGTGGAAACTATTAGGGACCGAAAGCCTTTGCTAATAAAATTCACACAGCTGCTGTAGCTGCAGATGAAATCCTGACACCACAATAGGGATTTTGGGCCATGGCTGCCCCCCTTGCAGAGTGCACTGAAAGAGGACAACACATTTCGAGAGCGTGGAAAGCCCTAGCAAAGACAGGTCACGGTGTGTCTGGCCACCAGACCTGTGAGGCTGCTCTCTGAAATCAGTACAGGTTTGCCATTTCCCCCCTCACCCCTGCCCTTCCCCCAGGCACAGCTTGGCTTGGTGAAGTCAGATTCAGATGCCAATTCTGTCCTGAAGGTGCAGGATAATAGAGTCCACCCAGGGCTCACATTTGGCCTGTCAACAGGCCATTTGTCTTCTCAGCTTCCAGTTGTCTCATAATGAGATATTGTAATGGGAGTGCCCACACTACAGTGTGGTTCTGCTAAAGGGCAAAGGTAGGGGGCAAAATGACCTCTGTTATTGCTTTTCCCCTTCTCCTAAACAGAACTGAAGGTGCTGTTTAAAGGACCCCGGCTAAATGAATTCACAAGTCTGAGGGTGGTTCCGTTTCAGGAGGAGTGGCTGGCCATGCTACAGAAATAACATTTTATGTTGGATCCTGCCATGCCAGGCTGGATGGCCTTTGTAGGGTGGCAGACACCTCACACTGGGCAGGAGTGTTTAAAGGGCAGAAGAATGTTCAATTTCCATGGAGGTCTCTGTTTCTGAAATTCCCTCTCTTTTTCAGTACAAGCCAATATTTATCCATGGGTTTGTGGAGGACAAGCCACACATGAACCAGTACCTTTTGGTGCAAATATAGCCTAAATAGCCACAATGGAAAATTGCTCTTATTCTGTCAGACTACTCAAGCCATCAACACACAGACATAAGATTTCCAAGCCACGGGGCTTTCAATTCTTGTTTGTGATAATTTGTGCAATTGCAATAGGGGCTGCTTGAGGTGGCTGCTTGTAGTAACAGTTGGGAGTGAAGGAGGGTCTTGATGGGAAAGAGAGCACTGCTGCCCTGTTTGAGGGCCAACAGAGCTTTTAGAGAGCCTTCCTGAATTTTGCTTCAACTATGCATGTTGCCCCAAGTGTGAGATGTATGGCTGAGCCATGAGGCAGGGCTGGATCCATCACTTAGGGGAAGGGAGAAGGAAGAGTCTTTTAAACAGTCCTGGCTGTTTGTGCTGTTAAAAAATAAATAACTCTAGGAAAAAAATCCTCTCCTTCTCCTCAGTAGAGTTTCCCAATTACTTCAAAATCTTGTCCCTGAGCATTTTGCTGTGTTTTTTAGAAACTACACATTCACGAAGATACTCCTGCAAGGGTTAAGGCTTCTGCTCCTGTGGCCGAGAAATGGGATGTGCCAGCTGAGGTCTGTGGGGCTGGATCCTGCAGCTCTTGTTCACACAAAGGTCTCCGTCTTGCACCTGTGTGGGGGTGCAGTGCACACCCTCATCCCATTCAAGCACGATGTGAACAGGGCCTTGTTCAATGCTCAGCCTTCCACTGATGGGTGAAGGGGTAAAGGGAAAAGAGGACTAAGGGAAAAGAAGCATTCATTGACTTCAGCGGGAATAGGCCTTCTGGCTTGATCGGAGACTACCTGTGAAGGGGAGTGTGAGCTGCTCCTGGCAGTGCCTGTTGCCACCTTCCATCCGCAGTAAAAAACCTCACCATGCGAGCAGCTGTTAGTTGCTTACTTATAAAAAAGCTACATATGTTGGCCCGATTCAGTAAAATTGGCTATTCAAAATTATAGCTCTTCAAAGTTGTTGTCTTCCAGCTCTGCCCCTCCCATCGCTGCTTTTTCCTGGAGAAATGGTCCATGTTCTCTTGTCTTGGTCTCTCTGCTCTCCCACCCTGCTCCAGCCTGGATGCAGGAGTCTTTCCTCCAGCCCCAGCTGGACCCAGAGCAGGTTATTGCCTATCCTGCTCATGCCCAAGCCCTGACAACCCCAGACATTTCGATTTTCAGGGGTCACTTTCTGTTTTCCCGAGAGCAGAGGGCCACTCAGCTCAAACATCTGAGGTGAGTGGAGAGATCTGCCACCTCTCTAGGCTTCCTTCTCTGAAGAAGAGGACAGAAGTTTATTGCTCTTTCTTCTGAGCCTTTTAGACACGAGCTTCAGGCTGCTGACAAAGTGCTGTTTGGCTTAGTACTAATCTGGCAGAGAGTGAGCCCCATACCTCTTATTTACAGCTGCACTCCTAATTAGTTAGCAGCAAAAATACATAATAAAATACAGCTCGTACTCAGATGAGTCCTGGCTAAAGCCAAGCTGAGATACAGTAAGGTAAAAAAACCCTCAAGACTCTGAGCCATGCTCAAGGTAAATCCCACAGAATACAGAAAATTACCTCAAGCCTGGGAAAAGCAGGAATTTCAAGGTGTTCTCCATGCAGAAAGCTGTGAAAGTAACAAATCAGAGCCAAGACTAGACTAATACTCATAATGTGCACATAATGAAGCCTCTGGATATTGAACAGGCTGGAGCTTGAATCTTTCCCACTGTGGCAACTCCTGCATAAAATATATAGTTGTGATGATGAAGTCAGAGGATGTTTTCTTTTTAAAATATTACTTTCAGATGAGATGTACAACTTTTTCCCATGTTTAAAAATAAGTGTATGTGGTACACCACCTTTGGTTTTACTGCTCTTCTATCTCTTTTGCTGGGTGTTTGCTGGCAGGGCATAGAGAACGCAGGATGACCCAGATACTCGTGCATCTTAACTTCACACTTGTGTTTTGCTTGGACACCCACAGTAGGCCTGTGCTGGTAATATCCCAGACTTGTCCTATGGCTAGAGATGTGCAATACCCACTGCCCAGGGCTGGGAGGATTCCTGCCTGTTTCTACTAAATCAGCTTTCTCCCATCTTGCTTGCTGTGACTTGGCTTTCAGGACATGTCAGACCTTGTTTTTGCCAACATGAAGTGCCCTCGTGCTTTATCCCAGAGCCTCCCTGGGAGGGTGTTCATGGAGGCTGTCACAGAGTCCTCCTTCTGCCTCCAGGGACTTAGGCCTGTCTGTCCCAGGTGGATGTGTTGACATCTGGGCTTTTGGGGGCTGAAGCCTGGCTTTTCTCAGCCCCAGAAATTAAAGCACTTGTGCATCAGCCTTAGCCAGTTTTCAGAATGGAAACTGGATGCCAGTTGTCTCAGTCCTAGATGAGGGCCCATCCTACTCGACTGCTGTTGGCACTGGCATTCTTCTCCTCTCACTTTCTCTCTCCATCCCTTTGAGCTACGTGGATGCAGTGAGGGCTGTAACTCAGGGCTGTGAATCCCATCCGTCAGAAAACACTTGGAGTGTGCTGCCCTGCTGCCCTTTTTGAATCTGGCCTGCCTCACTGAGTCCAGCTCACGAGCCTTATTTCTTCCTGAGGCCCTGCACAATGTTGTCTGAGAGTCCTTGGGATGTGGTGATATGTTGTGGTCTCTTTTCTATTTCTATTAAAAAAAATATTATTCTGTTTTATTCAAGCATTTTCCAAAGCACAAGCAAAACAATGTTTTAAATTTCTTTTTAGTTCTCTGGTGCACGAGTGAGTAATGCTGAAAGAGGAGCTCAGGGCCAGTGCTGTGTCAGGTACTTACCCTCAACATGAGTACTGCTTGTGGACGCTCCTTGTTGCTCTCAACAAGACATATCACCCCTTGCTGGTGAGCCAGAAAAAGTATTTAAAAATCTTCTGCTGGCTGTGTTTTTCCTGTACCTGTTAAATGGAAGGATTACGTTTTCACTAAAAGTGACTTTCTGTGAGTCTTGAGGGATGTCTTTTCCGGTGCAGAAGGCAGCAGTGGTGCCAGACCAGAATCAGACCACACACTTGTGTCTGCCTTCGTCTGACCCCAACCTGCTTTATCAGATGAATAAACATCAGCCTCAGGGAGACTGCAGTGCACCAACTTCCCTAGTTTTAAGTTTTGAGGGAAAAAAAGAAAAGGTTTCTCTGTGAGACATCTGATGAAATTGGCTGTGTCAAGATCAGCAGAAACGCTGCTTCCTCTGTTCCCTTTTGTTGCTGTGATTAGGGCAGAGCTTTTGCCCCTGATCTGGAGAAGTGCACCTATGAACATTGCCATAAACATTGCAAAGGTGCATGCAATTCCCTTCCCTCCAGGTGAGGCCCAAGGGAGCAGGTGTGCTGGGAGCATGAGGAGGTCTGTGAAGGGAAAAAAAACCCCAAACAATCACAGAGGAAAAATAGATGAAAAAATTAGAAAGTGAACAGGAGATTAACTAAACAACCAGACAGGTAGAAAACCAGAAAACCCCAAAGCAATTGGTGTATTTTCATCTCCTCCCTTATGACAGTGATGTTGGTACCTCTCCTTTTCCTCTCCACAGCCGTGTGGCTCTTCTCTGAGAGCTTCAGCGGCAGGCGTCGCATTTGGGACAAAAGTACAGCCATCAACAAGAAAGCCCAGAAATAACCTCTGCAGACTATAAGATTTCAGAGGAAACGGAGAAAAGATGATCCCCAGGCAGGGGAATCAGGCTTGGCTGGGCTGGGCTGGGCCACCCAGGCGAGACATCCATCTCCCAGCCCAGGGCTGCCTCCAGAAAGACGGATGAAAGAGGGGCGGACCTGATGTACCCACCCCACGGAGTGACCACTCATCCTAACACGGCTGCTCCTTGCAAGGCTTGGCCTTCCCTGCTGGAGAAGCAGCAGCAGCTGGGCAAAGGCATTTCTGCCTTTTGTCAGCCTGGGACAGGGCTCGGCCCTGAAACGCTTGTCCTGTGAGCTGGTGGGGATATTGGTTAGAAAGGGGAGGCTTTCAGGAAGGTGTTGAAAAAAATTTAAAAAATGTAGAAAACTGCAAAAAACCCCGGTGAGAAAGGCTGCAGGAAGAAACAGGGGCTTCCCCTGGAGAAACTCTCTCTGGCCTTTTTAAGGCCCGTGAGCATCTTTCCTGTGCACAGCCCCTCGACTGACCCAGGCCGTGCCCTCTCCTGCAGTGAGGAGGGTCTGTCCTTCTCGAGGCCCTCCCCAACCTCTCCCTGCCCTCCTGCAGGGCACCACTCGTGCACAGAGAGTCTTCTGCATGGTTTTGGCCGCTCTCCTTTCTGCAGTTTTCCCTCAAGCCCCTCCTTTTGATGACTGCTATCAGCTCCACCTCCCCTCTCTCTTTGCAGGAGGGTCTGTAGACACAGCCAGGAGCATCTGCAGGCCAACAGCTCCTTGTCCCTCTCCTCTGTCCTGGGATTTGGACACGGTGCTGGGACATCACCCATCCAGAGGGTTTGCACAGGTCCACAGTGCTGGCATAAGATCCAGCTGCCAAAGCCTTGCCACAGTGCTGTCTTCCCATCCCTTTCCACGTCAGATAATGTCCTGAGGCTTGGAAATCTGAGTCCAAGCCATTGGTTATTGAAAAGTGTTCCTGCTACAGCTGCTTCCCATCCCTGCTTCCCTCCCTTTCCCCAGTCTTTTATTTCTCCTTCCTGGCATGGGCTTAGGTGGGCATGTATGACTTAAGAGTTTTAATTTCCTGTGGGAAACATTGCTCATGGCCTGCAGGTAGGTGCTTTTTTCCACCCTCCCCGACTCCCCCATTAAGCTTTTCCTTAGCTTTAAAGCTTTTCTGTGTCCCTAAACTGCCCCTTTTAAGATCCCAAGCCCCTTTGGATCTCATTTACTCCAGGATGTTACTTGACTGGTTCCAGTGGTGTTAGTGCTCATTCACATACCGGATAAATGAGGGAAAAACCTTTTTCATTGGTAAGTGTAAAACAGCCTGTCCATGTTGATATTTGCAGCTGGGAAACTTTCAGTACCAGTGCATCCTTGCACACAGCATTTACTGGTCTGTCTGGTATGGGGGGAGGGAGGTGAAATGAAAACTTCCAAATTCCATGCTTACCAAAGGGGCAAGGGGTGGACACATGGGTGGGGTGTGCTCCGCGTGTTTGTGTATCCCAGTGCCTAGAGAGGCCCATGGATATCTGTACACACATAGAGACACACCTAGAAATGCACACACATAGCCTGAGCTTTGAAATGCGTCTCTTCCCACCCAAATCTTTCCCTCTGGGATCCCAGAAGATACTCCTTTTTCATTTCACTCCCACCCACAGATTCCCTTGGCTTTTAGGATGTAGGGTAGGACTTCATAAAATCATCCTTCCCCAGGGCTCCCGTGTCCCACAGGGCATTTACCATCACTTGCAAAGAGACTCATGGCCAGCACGTGTCCTGCTGCTCCTGGGGTCCTTCCCAGCAGCCAGAGAGCCGAGCACGTGGGTTCTCCGGGGGCTTGGTCTGTCCACCAGAGCCTGAGACTGCCCCAGCTGTGCTGACTGATTCCCTGAGCTCACCTCAGCATCGTGGGGAAAAGCTGGGGCAGGTCTGTGCCACAGCCTGCTCTTCTTGGGAATGGCAGAGAGGAAATCACAGCCAGGGAAGGAGCGCTGGCAACTTGTGGGTTTGGGAGAGTCCAGGGGGGCAGCTACTGAGGTGGGAAGGGCAACTTGGACTGATGTTTACTCCTTTGTTTTTTCTTAGGGCAGCCCTCATCCTGACATCCCATATATTTAGCTGGCTTTTTTTAAGAACAGTTTGGAAATACCTGACCTAGATTGAGTAAAAGGCTTGACTGGCAAAGCACAGAACTGAGTGCTTTGCATTGGGAAGAAATTCGGAGGTTTTGCTGAAAACGGAAGGTTTTTCTCTCCAGTCCTTCCTTCCTTGCTCATTTATTAGCTGCCTCTGGCTTGGGTACCTGCGTAGCCCCACGTAGCATTGCACAGATGCTCTCCTTGCTCAGCAGCCCCATAAAATCCTGATTTTCAAACGAGTGTCTGAGCAGGTTCCACTGGCTTCACCTTATTATCACAGGCTCCTGCACCAGCCTACCAGTCAGACCCACCGACATCAAAAGCCTTGTGCAGGTTCACAGCAGATAAAAGCCTGGCCCAGCCCTTGTGGGATACACCCTTTCCCTGCCCACGTAATACTGCTTTCCCAGCTGGCTGTGTGGTGGGAGGAAGGGTGGGACCGTGGCTGAGCAGGGCAGCGTCCGCCCCCATTCCCTCTCTGCTGGAGGCAGGCACCCACGGCCCTAAATGCTGCCTTTTAGCCGGGCCTGGCAGTGCCCTCCCTGGCAGTAAATGCCACACACTGCAGACAGACACAGCGGGGTCTTTTCCTGTAGTGCACTTTTCCAGGGACTATTTGGACAGTAGCACTTCGCCTACAGATTTGTGGGAATCCAGCACGAAGTGTCTGAAATCCTCTTTGTTTACGCCCATTTTTTAACCTGCGGGTTGGAAAAGTCCCAGTCCCTGTCTGCCTTGCAGCCTCCCCATCTTCCATGGTAAGGAACTGGAACTTGTTCTTGCTCTGGACTGTGGCTGTTTTGGGCAAAACCGAGAGCTTTGCTCTCCTTTCCTGGGCACAGGGCTCGCCTGGATGCAACCTCCTGATTTTATTGACGTGAATTGGTTTTAGAATCCTGGATTCCACTGGTTTTCCTGTGAAATTGAATCCTGAAAGAAGGCTGCACCTTTTCAAAAAAAGGCCCTGCTGTCAGCAAAATGCAGCTTGGAATAGTGGGGCAGCATCCCTGTGTGGTGTAACAGGCTGCCTACAGGCTGGAAAGGGATGAGTTTGCACAGCTTAGCTTATATAAATTGAACAGCAAGTGCCAGCAAACTGCAGCCATATGAGAGAGCTCAAAAGGTTTGAAGTGTTGCAGAACAAAGCTACTTTTATGATTTATACACTTGCCAGACAACCATCAAATTCTTTGCTGAAACTGGAGCTTCCCTGGTAGCACCACGAGGGCTGGCCAGCCTGTGAGGAATTCTTGGCATCGGAGCAGCTGTCCCAGAGTGGTACAAAGGGCTTTGCCAGTGTGAGATGGAGCTATCAATAGGATGTCTATCAGGGCAGGCAACAAATGGGCTGCTGATCTTGGCTTCCTCTGCCTCTCCAGCCCCAGAGAGCATGATAGACAGTGGTAACAACCCCTGGACAACTGTCACGACATTTCTGTGCAAGGTGTGGTAGCCCCTGAGCAACCCCTGTGCCTCCTAAGGAGCTCTGGGCAGAGCTGAGGGGCTGGAGCACAGGGAGAAGCCTGCGGGGTGTGATGCCCTTGTGCAGACAGGCTTTGGTCTGCCCCTGGGGCACAGTGTGCTCAGGGAGTGGGCAGGAGCTGTCCCTATGGGGCAGGGCACTCTTGGGCCATCCCATGGACTGTCCCCCGGGCGTGTAATCCAAGGAAATGGTCTGGAAGTCAGGCTTACATAGGATTTTGTTCATGAGGAGAGTCCTGCCAGGCTGGCAGCTTCGCAGTACTTCTGAGCTCCTGCATTCCCAGTGAGGGGGATCTCAGCCGTGACCTGTCTGAGGGACTGTTCTCTCCTGTGTAAAATGGAAGTGATAGCATTTCATTACTTTATAGCCAGATGAAGCCTTTTTCATAGGGAGAACAGGAAGAGTGAGGACTCCTGAAATTTTGCGAGCTGAGTGAGCTGTGGTGACTGTACCCACCTGGGTGCATGTCTTCATGAAAGGAGCTTGTGCACCAGTGCCTCCCTGAAGAGGGGTAAGAAACACTGGTTAGAGCCTTCAGCCCAAGGTCCCTTTGCTAATGCTAAGCTTGTATGCATTGAGACATTATTTATTTAGAGAACAGCTCTTATTGCTGCTGTTTTGCCAGAAAACATCCTCTGGTTTCCGCTGGCCTCTGCCCCTGCAAGCATTAGAGATTATTTTCCACATTTGTTTGCACATTGCTCTCATTAACGCTTCCAGCAGAAGTCTGTGGGCACTAAGCGAGGAGACAGGGCACGAAACCAATGGCAGACAGGCAGAAGGATGTGGCATGTGAAAGCCCTGCAGGAATGTCTTTGAATACCACCATAGGAAAGGGTTTGGAGGTTTTGCAGTGGTTGTAATGCTACACAGCCGTGATGGGGCTGTCCCATCAGAACTGTGTCCCATTAGACTGCTCGGATGAAGGGATTTCACCTCAAGTAAAGAGCTGTGTCTGCTCAAAAGATTTTACAGGGCTGACAGTATCCAGGGATCTCCTGTGCCCAACAAACTGTCACTGGAGAGCAGCAGACAAGTGCACAAAATAAATAGCTGATTTTACTTTGGGCATGGACTATGGTAAGCCCAGCCAGTTCCTTCCTCCGGCTTCTCCTTACAAAGTGCATGTCATCTGGGATTTCTGTACCATCTGGAATGACTCATTTTGCAGGAGCGTAATGGTGGTGGTGCTCTGTAGTGAATAGGGGCAGTGGGAAACCCATGCCAGAACAGAAACATGTCAGGTTATTCTGGAACCAGGTGGAATGGGGGACTGGTCCCATTTAAATAACAGATTTTGGCTCAGACTCCCAGTGCATCCATTTTTTTTAGGGTGAGGCAAAGAGGGAGGCCAGTTAACACATGGTGAAAGAACTGGTCCTTCCTGTTGGGAGCGGTTGGTTTTGCCCTGCTCACCCTGTTTATTTGCAGGCAGCTGACTTGTCTTCTTCTTGGCTTTCTCTTTGCCCAGCTAATGCAGACTGGCCATCTCTTCCATTTAAACAGATTCCAGCAGTATTTTGATGCCAGGGAAAATGCCAAAATGTTGCTCTGAAAGCCACAAAGGGTTCAATTATTTCCTGGAGACGATACGAAGCCTATTGAATTGCAAGTGATGGTTATCGGCTCTCACTTGTGGAAGAAAAGGGCCGGGAGTGATTGGAATAGAAATCATTGTGCAGGCAGCTTTTGCCTATGAAAGTCACCCAGCTCAGCTGGTAAAATTAGGTTAAGCATGGACAAGAAAAGGGGGACTGAAAAACTTGGCACTTTCTTATCGTTATCTCTTCTGGTCTGCACTGGGTCTGGGCTCCAGGGACTGATGACTGTAAAATGGGAGCATGCTCAGCTCTGGATAGCAGGAGAGGCAGGGATGTTTCCAGGAGTCCTCTCTGCTGTTCCTCCTGGAAACCAGCAGACCCCAGTAGGGCAAATTTGCAGAGATGAGAGGGAGCTCATTAGCTGTCTGAATGTTTTATTGGGTGGAGGAGAAATGCTGTTCTGGGACAGCAAGAGAGGAGGGCACTAGGAAGTTATTTTTAGGCCACTGTTTTGTAGCCCACTTGCTTATTTTCTGTAAGAACTGTCATTTTCTGAAGATGGAAAACAGGAGATGTATCAAGAGGCCATCAGGGAACTGGTTTATGTAGCTGTGCCTGGTAGTAAACAGGAGGCATGTGGAAGCATGTGTGCATAATGCCTGTTGTACAGGACTGTCTTTGTGTGGGATTTCAAAATAGTTCAGAGACTTAATTGTGGTAAAAACAAGTAATCTTCAGTGCGTGGTGTGGAGGAGCTGGGAGAAAGTGCAATCTGCTCTTTGAGACAGCCTCCCTAGCAAAGGCTGGGAAGGAGAGTTGCAGTTATTTCACCAGTTAAAGCACCTGCATTTTGGCTATTCAGTGACAAGAAACTCAGGTTTTATATATGGACTTTGTAGACTCAGCCAAAAAAAAGCATTTGTTAGGTAGCCCAGTAACGGAGTCTGGTACAAAGAGATCGTAGCTTCTACAAAGAAGCTCAGATAAGCAACAGCTGATTCCAAAAGCATTGCCTGAGATATAGCCTTTAATCCTATTATGGCAGGCAGTGGCCTCTCCAGGTCTCTTTAAGTTTGCTGCTGTTTTGTATTTTAAACAGGCAGGATTTTCAGTTTGCTGCATGGGAAGACACTTTTTTTTAAGGAAAGAGGGTGAGAACAGACTTACATGGCGTGTACGTGTAGTTACTTCTGCGTTGTAAGAGCTGTTGTGGTCACAGCAGGGTTAAGGAGAAAGAGGAAGGTTCCTTTGTGTGCCAATAGGTGGGGATTGGAGCTCAGTTTTCAAATTAAGAGTTACTAAGGAGAGTCCCTGATAAAGAGTCCAATATGGTGGGAGAGTCCACGAACAAGAGCTGCTGGCTTGGTTCAGCCTCACGGAGTTGTTCCTGCAGACGAATGTGAGCAGGGATAGAAAACATAGCTCGCCTCTGCTCCCAGCATGACGCCGAGGGCCAGGGAACTGCCCAGAGCACTGTCCTGGCCAGAGGGGATGAGGCACCGGTGCCAAAAGGGCTGCTTGCCACTTTCCTTCTATCCCTCTTAGCATGGCCCCAGTCCTGCAGGGAGCCCTCGGCTTTGCTACTCAGAAACCAGTGGCATCAGGTAATCCTGGGGATTCAGGAGCATGCCCAGGCTCTCTGGTCCCACAGCCGACTCTTCTGGCCACGTGGGTGCATGTGCTTCTCTGTCTTTAAGGTTTACAACCCAAGATCCTGAGCTGTAGCGCTAAGCACAGGTTCTCCTCTCCGTCAGAGCCAGTCCTGTGGGTGTCTCGGTGTGAGAGCCCCCAGAGTGTCTGGAGCTGCAGTGAGGATTGCTGGTGGCAGTTTGGGCTTGGGATGTAGCTCTAAGCATTTTGTTGCTCACCGAACAAAGCGGGGCATTTCTTGATTGTGGAGATGTCCATTCATTGTTTATCTTCCTACTTCAAGGCTTAATACAGCAAACACTGAAAATGTATCAGCTGGTCCTCCCGCTGCCTACCTCCCCACCAGCACTTCCTCCAGCTATTTGCTTTGAGTTATTTGCTCAGGATTTGTTTTCCCTCTGATTTTACAAGTTTGCCTTGCACAGCAAAAAACCTGCTATTTTGTTCTCCCTGGTATTTGGCAGGAAAACAAAAAGAACACAAAGAAGAAAAGGATAATAATTGTTTTTTTCCTGATGATTTAACACACAAGAGTTCTTTTTAGTGCTACTGTTGCTGCTGTGCTAAAGCATCTTCTTTTCTTAGGCATGCCAAGGGCTACGGTGGAGAGAAGAAGACAGGGTATCTCTTAACTGTGCTTTGCTGGGCTGGCAGTGGGCTCTGAGCTGAGACCTACCCATCTGCCTGATGCTTGCTTGCAAGGCTCCCTCCCATGTTATTTTGATCCAGGTGATGGAATTGGACAGAGCAGCTTTTGTGCAGGGATTTGCAAAGCTCACCTCTGTGCTGTTCTACTCCAGTGGAAGTTGAAACAGGTGTGCTGGAGCCACTGTGCTCACTGCTTTTTTTTTTTTTTTTTTTGTGGTTCATGTTCCCATGCATTACTTTGCTTCACGACACTCCTTATTTCAGGTTGGGGTAACCTTCATCTCCTCGGGACATGTGAAATGGTTGGTAAAAGATCCCCAGCAACTTCTTCCAATTAAGTGGGGAAGGACTGGTTTGACAGCAGGGCTGGTTCAGGAGGTTGAGGAGTGTATCTGAGCAGTTTGATCCTTTAATTTGGGTTGCATACTTCCTGGTTTCAGCCATGAGACTTGCCTCTTTCATGATATTTTTGGTTTTTTCTTCCTCCACCAGCTGAGAGCAGATGATGCACAGGGAGCACTGAACAAGAAGGCAACGCAGCAAGGCCAGTGAGCTAACTCTCCTGAAGGACTCTTCTGAGGGCTAGAAGGAAGAAGCTTGGGGATACAGGCTGTTTTTTCACCTTTCTCTCTCTAATGCTATCAGTAATTTCCTGGCCTCTCCTGCTTGCACAAGAAAAAGGAGTCCCTCACCTTCCTCTTACTGCCCAGTGGGTGAAAAAGGCTCGGTCACAGAATGAAAGAAGAAGCAGGAAGAGGAAAATAAAAAGCTGAGTCATTGCTGAAAAAAAAACCGAAAAAAAAAACCCAACCAAAAACCTACAGGAAAGGAGAGGACTAGAAGGGGCTGGCCATGAAGCTTTGAGAGAAACCACAAATGCAGCAGTGCACCTTTACAAAGGCATCTCTCCATCTGCCAAGGGACGGCTACAAGGGCTCCCACAGAGGACGTGGAGGGTACCAGGCAGCACTTGCCCAGGGACAGTGGCAGCATTCAGTGGGTTCCAGCTGCTGAGAAATATGTGGAAATTACATGCTGTAAGTCAGCTAAATAAACCAGGCAGAAAAATGGCTGAGTCAGAAAAACTGGGCCATTAAGTTCAAATGCGTTATTAATTGGACAACTGCTTAACACAGCTGGAGATCCTCTGGGTATGGGTAAACAAAAATATGATGGTGAGAGAACAAATTAAAACACTAATTAGTCCTTTTAGGAAGTTCTCCAGGTCCATTAATGATAACCCTTAACTGTAAGCTATGGAAGAGAAAACTTACCTATATTTCTGCTGCTGCCTTGAACATCAGTGCTCTGTGTCTGTGTGTGCCTTGCCTCTTGGTGTCTACACAAAAATCATTAACTCAAGAAACTGCACACTTACCAGTGGCAAGCGCAGGTTAATGAAAAATCAGAGACTTGGTCTTCCAACCCCCACCATTGGGTAGTGCAACAAAGAATCATATACCCTGTTATAGTTTATGCAGGCCCATTTTTTTGAAAGGAAGGACTACCAATTCTTCCCTGTCATTCCCACAGCAGCAGAAACAAAGCAGCAGCACTGGAGCTGAAACAGTTTGCAAGAGTTTGCATTAAGTGTTAATAACCGAGTCATTATCATACCAATAACTCTAATGAAAAACACAAGGTCGTGTTTCCAGAAGACTGTGTTTTGCAGAGAGGGAAAGGGATCTGTGCAGTCCACTGCCCTGGCTTACAGAATACAGTTTCTAGACTGAGGAATGCAGCAATTACTGAAGTGAATGTTCACTTGATCTTGGCTTCTGCAGCTCTGCTTTCACCAATAACCTTGGAATGAGTAGGGTGAGGAACAATGATGTGCTTGCAAATAAGAACACCAACCCCTCGATTTCTGCGTGGAGCTGTTTTCCTGTTCAGGCACCTCTAGAAGAAACCATTCCCATGTTTGTATTTTATTTGCATGAATATGTGCAAAGGGTCACTTCTTCTGCTCAGAGGCACTAGAACATCTACAACAAACAGCAGAATTATCAGGACACCAGGAGCCTTCTTGGACATTGGTGAAACTTTTCTCAGACCATCATGCTGGCCTTCTGTGTTTTCCCAAATGTCTGATTCTTCAGTTGTCTTTGAAATAGTAAGTTTTACACTCCTGAGACAATTTAGGTTGGCATGCAAGTTGCTGAGCAGATTTTCCTTAGCTCTGATTTTCATTTACTTCACTGGTGCATGAGCTAAACTGCACGTGGAGCTTTGCGTTCACCCCTTCAGTTTGCAAACTCCAGGGCAGGCAAGCAGCACCTTGCTTTAAGTAAAACAGTTATACTGTTGGGAGTCCTACTGCAAGGATCTGAAAGGAATGCTCTGTTTATCCAGTGATTGAGGCTTATTTCCCCCTTTCCATGACTGGGTGGTTGGTCCTTTACATCCTTCTGATGCTTGGCCCCAGCTAAAACTGCACCACAAGTGCTTCAGTAGCTAAATTGCCCACTCAAAACATGAAGTCTAGAGAAGCCCAGTTTTCTCATGCTGCCTGGTATCTTGAATTTTGCGCAAAGTTCTGTGGAGTCCACCAGGATGAGGATTTTACCCTGGATCTCACAGCTTTTTTGAGAGATTTTTGAATACATCTTTGCATTAAGGCATATGAAAAATGCTGAAGATAAAGTTTTGTAACTTTTGAAGCAGAGCTACAAAGATGTGTCATACTTTTTTTTTTTGTCTACTGATAACTGAGCAAAAATATTGAATCCTTAGACTTTCCTCATATCTGAAATTTTATGTTGAAACCAGGTGGGATAAATCATCTCTCAAGAAGCATGTCTGTCACTGGTGACTAAGACTGAGTATTTGATTTGGAGCAGATGCCCAGCTTTTAAATAGATGGCTCAAAATAGGTGAGGCAAATCCCACCCACAGGGAAGGTTTGTGATCGGTTGAAGCTTGTGCAAGACTATGGAAATGGGTGTTACATTTTCCATTGTTGAGATTTAAAAAAAATACTGGGGAAATTGAATACTCAATAACTGTATAAATGATAATAATCTAGAACAACCTTGCAAACCACTGGCTCGTTGAACAAAACATCATCTTACAGCTCTTGTGTGGTGGAGATTCCTCTATTTGCTTTCCTTTCAAGATGCAGCTGCAATAACAAGGCATATGTGATTTTAATGTGAAACCATAATCTGTCAGCCCTGAGAACCAGGGAGCAGGCCCATATAAGATAACTAGCTCACCCTAAGAGTGATAAACATGTCAAGATACAGAAATCACTTCTTCCCTTACAAATGAGAGAAAGATGTCATGTAATTGGAGATGTCATGCTATGCTGGGATGAACAACATTCCCACAATTAATCATACCGAATACATTATGTAGTAGTTGCTGCCTGAAGACAAAGGAGGAATAAATACTCGTGTAAACATGCCAAATATGAGCTCTCCACAGATGTTTGATTGCTGCTCCATATTTAGCATGAAGCACAGCCGTACGTTGAAGATTTGCTCTATATCCAAGCAGAAGGAGAGCTTGGAAAGGGGCTTATGATGCTGCTGGAAACGTGGCTGGTGTCTTTTCTAGGGCCCTCAGGGGACTGGTCGTTAGGAGCTCCCCCATGGACACCAAAGGAAAATTTGCCATGTTCTTGAATTAGGCCTGCATCGGGGCCCTGGTTGAACAAGAAATGTTTGGCTGACAGTGCAGCAGCTAAGAAACTGAAGCGAGTTCAAAAGTTCCTAACAACGCTTCCAAACAAGAACTTTGTGAATACAATGCAAAAGCCACCATGCATATTTGCTGGAATAAAAAACCAAATTAGCTTCAAACTGGGTTTGTGATTCCTCCCTGACTTGTATGTTTACTTTTCATTAATATTGATTCCTTCTGACCTTCCAGTGCCTCTTCTTCATTGTACTTGCTCCCCAGTGAATAGCTTACTGGCAACAATATTAACAGCAAAAAAAAAATGTTAACGACAGAGACGACTTGCATGGAGGATTTTCACCTTGTGAATAAAGATTTTTATTTAATCAGAAAACCTCATTTGGAGACTTCAGATGATATACTGTGTGTGACCCCATATGTGGTGAAGCCGACTGGCATTGCATGAATTCTGATATCATAACAAATGCTTGACAAGCAGTGCAGAGACATATGATATATCCTGAAAACAGCTCAGACATGAGATCGATACATAAGATTAGGAAGCCATAACCTCTAGGTGACCCATATGGAAACAAGAGCAAGGCTACATTCAGTGAGTAAAATGCTGGCTTAGATCTATCTGAAACAAAGAGGTTTTGCACTGAATTAATGTTTGCCCTAGCTGTTTTTTACTGCTTCTCTTTGATTTCCTGGTCAGCATCAATGTTTCCCTTCCCATGACCAGCAGTGATTTGGGACTGTTGTTGAGGAGGGCTTCTGAAGACACTCCTCCCTTGGCATCTGCCAGGGATTCTGTGTCTGTGTTGGTCCCTTCCAGTCTTTGGCCTGGATTTCTCTCAGCTGTGTCCCTCTGTCCTCATGAGAGAGACAGCAAGGAATGGCAAAGGCTGCTCCCTCTGTTTCTGAAGTGTGTATTCCATGGTGGGATGCTCCCCTAGGTGCCATGAGATCCTAGAGATCAGCATCCTGCACACACATACCCAGAGTTACACAGCATAGACCTCGGTGTTATTTTCCTGATTGATTTCTGCTCCTCATGCTGGCTTGCTCAGTAAGTGAAACTCTCCTAGAAGGAAAAACTGCTTTTTGTTCCATGTTTTCCGTGGGGAGCTCTTGCAGAATTAGGAGTATGGAACAGCTTACTCTGAAATAGCTGTGCCAGGAGTCCTTTGGCCTTTCTTCCAGGGTGAAATTTGGTTTTTGTTTTCTTTGTTTTTGTTTTAACACTATGGAAAAAGTCCTCTTTCCATAAGAAACAGCTAAACACAGAAACCTTTTACAGTCCCCCCATACAACTGTAATAAAATTTGCATGAGAGAAGAAATTGTGCTTGTTTATTTGGTGCCCTTTATACCCCCTACGGCCTAGAGCTAGCACATCTGAGAGCAATGATGAGCTGTGGATATGGGAATAACAGTGCTGTGAAATCTTCCCCAAAACAACAGCATTTGTGGTCTGATTCATAGCTGCAAATGCTCTGGTGTGGTATCCATGGCATAGAAGCTGACTCCAGGCTTTAAAAACTGGTTTAAGTTTAGAGTCGTGTTGAACGTGGGAATCCATATTAGGTGTGATTCTTTGAGCGGGATCAGGCCGGCAGACAAAGTGTGATGGATGCCCCACTTCCTTGGAAGAATCCTTACCCTCGGCTGCCACAGCAGCTACTGTGAGCTCTGGGCATTTAGAAATCGTATCGCTAAAGATGTGGATGGAGGGCTGAGATTTTCCAGAGCCTTTAAGAAGTGCTATAGAAGGCACTTAGATTCCTGTGTTATTAAGATGCTTTTGAAGCTTTTACCCTGGAGAGACTAATTTTAGGCACCCACTTTTGAGAGTCTTAGCCAGAAGGGAAACAAACCACTGATAAAAGTTAGACAGAGTCTGTGTTTTGGAAACCTACCCACAGTTATTTACATGCCTGTGTATTATCTTGTATTGGTCACTGGTTTTTGTATGTGTATGTGTGGTTTGTTTGTGTTTTCTTGTTTTGTTTTGGTTTTTTACAGTGCACCTACCACAAACCTCAACTCAAATACACCCCAAACACCCAGGCAGTCCCCAGCGCGCTGGGACCCCATCCAGGGGGAAGGTTTTGTAGAGGAGGAGCACATACAATTCAAGCAGCAGTCTCTTGATGCACAGATGCACAATGGGCTGCCAAAGGTTACCTGGCTCAGTTCTCATCCCATGGCAAGTTCACAGCTGCTCCCTGAGTATTGAAGGTGATGTGGGGAGTGCTCAGTGTCACAGGCACCGAAGGCAGCGGAGAAATCTGCTATTGCAGAGAGACTTGACTTTGACCCTTCCCCATAACTAAGCTTCTTTTTTTTTCTTCCTTTACATTCTTTCAAGAATTGTGAGGCCCCAGAGACTTGAGGGAAAATTCATACAGCTCAGGTCATTTTACCAGTCTGTGCAGCCATTCAGTCAGTAATAAACACTCTAGCAGGGCAATGATTACTGGAATAGTAGGGGGCATTCTAGCCAGCAAGCCACATGAAAATGATAGACAGTTGCTGAAATCAAGAGAACTACAAAGCAAAAGAACAAAAGCATAAGTAAGTGAATCAGTAGGCTGGGCTCAGAGACGTGACATACCAAGTGCTGTGCCTCCTATAAATTTGGTGAGTTGATGACTTACCATAGCAGGGCTTTTCAGTAAAGAAAATTAAAACTTCAGGAGGGCTCTTCGGTTCCAAGAAACAGCACCAAGAGAAACATACCCTTTATGTCACAACAGCTGACTTGGTATTAAAAGCACTGATACCAGTGAATGAGCCTGGAAGAGGCTTCAGACTCTCTCATTCCTATTAGGGTTTAAGAGCACCAGTGCCAGATCCTGCAGTTCTTACTCAAGCAAAGCTCCCATTGATGTGTTCTTAATCTGGAAAAAGTCAACATGGATATTTATGGAGCTGTAGTGCCTAGGGGCTCTAATAAAAACTGTGCTAGACATTGTACCTATATTTAGTAGCAGCCAGTTCATGTCTCACAGAATTTTTGGTCTGCATAGACAAGGCTGATAAAGCAGATATGGGGTAGGAATTGCTGTTATTCCTGTTTTACAGATGGGAAGTGAGGGTTGGAGGTTGCAGGGGGATTTTCAAAGCCACATAGTGATGTTGAATATTTATTTCCCGTGCATTTTAAAGGGAACTGGACGTGCAGATGCCTTGGTGGTGTCGAAAGGCTCAGCCGGACACAGGCATCCCAGTTTTGGCGGGATGACGGGAAGTCTGTGACGGATGTGTAATTAGTTTAGATCTAGACATTCCAGGCCAGTCTGCTACACCAAAAACATCCATTTTTGGAAAGAGTTTGCCTCAAGTTAGGGCTGTAGAATTCTGACCTGCGGACAATGGCTGCTGCCAGCGTACGGGTGTAAAACCAAAAAGGTAGAAACCGGAGTGAGAGGGAAAGGGGAACCCTCAGATCCTCAACTAGTCTGAAACATCCTTTGTCTTTGGCTCAGGTGGCTGCCCCTTCTTGTCTTTTCAAAAGCCATGTGAACCCACCCAAGGCTTGGATGTGTCACATCTGGATACCTGAGCCCCGGCTGGTGAGCTGTAAGAGAACACTTTTAAGGGAAATTTGGCAGCTGTGCTTGGAGCATCTCGGTCCACAGAAACCTCACCTGTCACAGGAACTTCCAGGCCAATGACAACCACCATGTCTTGGGAAGAGACCAACAAGGCCGAGAAGAGGGCTTGGAAAATTGGAAAGGGTTCAGAAAAAAGCTCACCAAGGGATCCGAAGCCTATGGAATCTGCCTTGCGTTGGGAGTCATCAGAAGCTCCATGTGTTTTACTCAAGGGAAGACTGCAAAGCGATTTCGTAGAAATGTCTGGGAGGGCAGTGACTTTTGAAAAAAACCAAGATGATTTGCTCAATTTATCTGACTCCTCCCTGTAAGACTTTGTGACTGAAAAATGCCTTTGGACAAATTTGGTCACAGAATCTTATTTACTTTGTGAAGGATTAATTTCAGCACTGGAACAGCAGATTGTCCATCACTGACAGACTTGACAGCAAATCTGAAGCTTTTCTCCAAGCCGTAGCCTTAGCCAGGCATGCTGATCACTGCACTTTTTACACTCACAAGTTGAGTGAAGGTTTGTTTATATGCAAATGTTTTATTTTTAAAAAATCTGATAAAAATAACAGCAGAATAATAATAATAATAATAGTAAAAGTCTGAGTCAGCAAAAAAAGGGGATTAGGTGCATGAGTGAAAATAATGAACTAGACTGGTTTGTGAATGCAGAGTCACAGAATTTTTACTCTGCCTTTTTTCTGTGCATTTTGCTGCTCCAAAAATGCCCACTGACTTTAGTGGAAAATCCTTCAATCCTAGACAAAAAGGAAAGACTTGTCCTTTTAATGCCTTGTTTCCCCCTGTCCCAATGGATCATCTGGAAGATAGAAGAAGGGCAGAGTTTTACTGCAGGGGGAGAGGGAAAGAAAAACCAGCATCCCTCAAATACCCACCCAGCACCCCATGAATACCGAGGGAAAAGCAGGGACGCTGTGTGCTGTCAGTTGCTGGGTTCCCCTCCACTCGCCTCCTCCCCACCTGTCCCCAGCCCCTCCGGAAGTGGGAGATGGGATTTCCTTGGGGGGTGAGGCAGCGAGGCCGACACAGCCGGGATAAAATGTCCAGGTGCATGGAGCAGGGACAAAAACATTAAAAAAAAGAAAGAAGAAAAGAAGATAAGGCTCGTGTGTGCATGCACACAAATCAATAAAAAGTGCAATGCATCTTTCTTTAATTAAATCCCACCCTGAATTGGCCGGGCAGCCCTGACCTCTGCCCCTCCAGTTTGCTGACTGGCACAGCTGTTAGTAAATCACCTGCTGGGGCAGCTCTCCGGGGCTTTAAAGGTCATCTGTCAGCCACTGCTGGGGAGAGATAAAGAGGAAAAACAGAACCAAAAAAGTCTGGAAAAAAAAAAAAAAGGCACTTTATGAAAGCAAAGCCATTTGAGCGCTCCAGCCTTTCAAATGTTTACGTTGCTGGCACCTGGGGGTGGGGGGCGTTTTATTCAGCCAATTTCCCTGACTCTTTTGTATGCGTTTTTCCAAGTTTTCAGCTACTTTTATAATCCTTTTGTTTCAAGCTTTTCTTTTCTGCAGGGAATACAAATAGCTTGAGCCTGGCTTTATTCCTGTGGGACTGGGTCCCTGTCAGTGACACCATGGTCACTGCTGGG
This sequence comes from Gymnorhina tibicen, assembly GCA_013399875.1. Lineage (NCBI taxonomy): Eukaryota > Metazoa > Chordata > Aves > Passeriformes > Artamidae > Gymnorhina > Gymnorhina tibicen. The sequence continues at coordinate 247,827 of VXAZ01003116.1, forward strand.
CTCGTTACCCCCCGTGGGCATCTCCCCTTCTCACAAAGAGCAGTCAGCCCTCATACCCCTCACTCCCTGCTTCAGGTTATGCCAGGAGCAGCCAGAAGAAGCTGTGCAAGCTCAGCCTGCTCTTTCATTTCCAGCAGCCCGTGGCTCCAGGTTCTCCAAAGCAGTCACTTCAAACAGGGCTGCCTGTTGAAGGCCAAAGACATGATTTCACCCAAACTGGAGAGTAGGTTGGGTGGAGCGGGGAGCACACAGAGCAGCTTCGTCCCAGAACATGAAAGAGCATGATTGTCACAGGTGATTCCTTGCCACAAACCACTCCTTCAGCTATTTATGCTTGAAGGGATAAGCTGGCTTTATGCTTATTCAACCCTTTCACTGTCACCTTAATTTTCAGCCTCATGCAAAATGTTGCCAGTGAAAATGATGTTATTGTTGCAAAACGGGTACATGGGCAAGGCCCAAATAATTTGGGAGCTTTTCCCCACCTGATAATCACTGAGATATTTTCAATAACTTACCTTTTTCATTCAGCACTGAACATGCAGCAAACTTCTCAGGCATTGAGCCAAGTCAGGCAGAATGTGCAGGTTCTGCTGCAGTGGCCATTTTTTTGCTTTGGGTTCATTCATACATTAAACTCAGAGAGAAGCTCGGGGATCTGAGAACCCGCTCAAGGCAGTGCCATTCACAAAATGGATCACGGTCCCTGGGCACCTCCATCGTGTCTGTCTCTGTTTGTGTCCAAACTCGGGTTTTCTGTGGAATGAAAACTGTCTGCCATGTAATATACGGGTTTGAAGGCCACTGGAAAATTTTTACTCCAGTTCAGAGCTCCAGTAAAGTTAGTGAAAGCAGGGGCTTTTTTAAACCTACCAACTGCTTATTCAGACACGTGGTAAGAGAGATCAAGCCAAACTCATCTGTGGCGTAAGTCCATGACTCCAGTAGGTTCATGTCTGCATTGAATTTCGCCTGCTTTGAGCACAGACCCATCAAATACACAACCTCTCAGTGGTCTGTGTCTGCAGAAATTTTCACTCTTTTCCCTGGTGCTCTTCCCTGGAAAGGAATGACTGTAGCCTGTCAGCTGCAGCCCTCTGGACTAGTTCTGGGTTGATGCTGAAGTTTATTGCCAGCTTTCCTAATGCAATAGCCTTCCTCATTGGAGGACTGGCTTAACTGGACTGTGGTGAGGGGAATAGCATGATAACACAGAGGGGAGAATGCACCAGCTCAGTGAGAGGGACACACGTGGCTCTGAGGATGGAGGCTCTGTTGCTCTCGCTGCCTGTCTCCAGCCAAAGCAGCAGCTCCCTGGGAGTTGGCCAGTGGGGTTGGTGGAGTCCAGGAGCGATGACACTCATGGTGTAGCCAAACTGAAGAGTTTGGCACAGCACTGATGTGTAACAGGAGCTGTCCCTCGCTCTTCTTGGCCTCCTGACCTGCTATCAAACAAATGGAAACTTGTACTTACAATACCAACCATTAGAAATAGAAAGGAGGGAAAAATCAGTAGCTGGCAGGATCGTTTGTTTAGACTGGAAGAAATGAGCTGTTTAGTGTTTCAGAAAGGGGAAAATTCTCAGCAAAGAAAACAAAGGGAATGAGGACACTGAATCAGGCAATTGTTCTTCTGCTACAGGAACAGTGCACAAGTGGTCTCCCTTCCCCCTGATGCTGATGATATAAACCCCAGCCGCTCCACCACAAACACTGGCTGCTTGAAGGGCCTTGATGACCAGGATGGATCTATCTCTGTGCCAGAGATTGTGTGAGCTTCTGTCCATAAGGAAGATTGGGGTAATTTGGATCAGAACTCAGAACCAACTGGTGAAGTGTTCCAAGTGACCAGGCCTCAGGAGCAGAGTGATTTCACGTTACCCCGCGGGACGATGGCAGAGGAAAGCTGTAGGCACAGAGGGACTGACAGGCTGCCCTTGCCTGCTGTCACAGCACCTGTGGTGCCAGAGATGGCTGAACCATGAGCTGGGCTGCTCCTCAACAAATGACTGCTTGCTTGACAAAGCAGAGGCCAAGAGATGTGGCCAGAGACCATTCCTGCCTCTTCTGCTGCTCAAGGACTCTGGATGTCTTTGCAGCAAGCGAAACTCATGTGCTTATGCTGCTGTGAGCATTTCCATCTCTCAGGGCCCGCTTTGGGGAGCATTTCTTCAATCTTTTGGCAGAGAAAACACTCTTTTTGGTGAGGGTCATCTATAAGGTGTGAGCTGGCCAGAGGTTGCTACATTTGAAGCACCGGGGAGGTAGTTTCTTCTCTGTAAAATAAAGTGGGTGTAAAATGCTGCCGGGCTGTTTGGCTGTCTGTAAGTCTAACAAGGGACGTGACAACCCAAGGTACATGGCAGTAAAGAAGAAAAGCTGCATTTTAGCTAAGCATAAGTAATGCTCGACAGGTATTTTTGAAATGTGAATTTTCTTTCCCCTCTAAGGCTGAGGTGAGTCTCAGGCAAACGCTTCAAGGCATTGTTCTTGAAAATTATGATTCTTTGGTTAAACAAAGAACAACCTTTGCCTGTCTGATTGGCCAGACAAGATACAGCAGTTACATTAATCACAGAGTTCAAAAAATTCCCTTTCCCGCACTGCTTATGTCAGGTCAGTCCCTTGCACGCAGTTCCACCCACCCCTGGGGGAGACTGAACAACATAATGAAGATGAGTTAAAATTCTGTTCACAAACCCACATTTCTGTGCCAAATCCAAGCCCTGAGATGAACGGGTGTTCAGCCAGGAATCTAAGCAGAGACACTGTACTTTTACAGAGCCATTTGGGAGCCACTGTGACCCATAATGAGGGCTAAACACAAGGTAGTAAGTGTTTTGGAAAAACGGCTCCTTGTAGGGAGGATGCTCTTTGCTGTTTCTCTCTTTCCTGTCTGACAGGCAGGGAGCACATGCACATCCCCAGCACCAGTAACACAAATCCGGTCCAGAGCTCGGGGTCCTCTGGAGGTTAGAAAAGTATGTGGGAAAAGGGCTAATGACCATTAGATAATTAGACTTTTTTTCTCTCTTTTGGTGTCTGATATTTCCAGCTACCTTGGAGTGTCTCTTGACTAAGAGCAGAGGTTTCTTTAACTGAGAAAAGAGGTTGCTCCTCGGGCTGGTTGAGAGGAACTCAAACCTTTTCCTACCACGGACATAGCACAGTATCATCTTGTCTAGTTCTGCTGGCTGGGCTCTGCTGCAGCTAGAAATTATTTCTGAGAAAGATCTACCCTGGGCCCTTCGCCATGCCTTCCCTTGGCCGTGACAATGATTCTAGCATGTACTCCTTCAGAATACTAAATAATGCAGTTTTGATGTTTGGGATTCTTTACCCGGTGGCATTTTACTCCCTAAACCGTGGTTTTCTTTTTAGACACATTGCTCAGATTGTTCAAAAGAGTGCTGAACGAGCTCTGCTGTTTAGGGCTGCATGAGACACAGCACATCCTAAATGTGTCAGGCCAGACCCTTCAGGGCTTAGGTTGGAAACACCAGTGAGAAGAGAAAACTGCTTGAGCTACTGAGAAAAGAGGCACCAAAAGAACCCTGCTCATTCTCCATAGCTGCTGAGCTGGGAATTTAGCTGTCCTGGTCCTACAGAGATTGGAGGGACTTCCAGCACAGGTTCTTCTGGTGATACCACAGCAAGGATGGAAAACATCCAGGGCTGCTGGACAGGCCCACTTTTGAAATGGGCAGCTGTGTCTGGAGAGTCTTTTCTCACTTTTTACTCTCCGGAGATGAAGAGAGTGTTCTAGATGAGGCAGCAGATTTGTGATCTGTCACCCTTATCGTCTGTTCTGGGGGCACAGTTACCTTTTCTCAGGAGTGAAAACCCCCAGCTGATGGAAGTTGAACTTTTATCTCCCTCACTGCTGCGGCCTTATCATACACAGGACTTTAATCCCACACATCACTTAAGAAATATCATCATTAAAGATCTGAGTACACATCACGTAAGAAATATCATCATTAAAGATCTGAGTACACGTTTTGAGATAAGATTGGTTTGCGATATTATTACTGACTGTGTAATTATGGAAATGAGAAAAGAATCCCCTCAGGCTTTGTTGCAATGACTTCTGAGCATCTTGCATCATCACAGGCAGACAGCAGACTTCAGGATGCCATGCATTATTAGAAGGAATGTGGAAAATCTTGTTTTAGTTGGTGTCGATTTCTCTGGTAAGGGAGGACACCATGTATTTTCCACAGTGAAACTGGATCAGGTAGAAAACCATGTGATCTTTTGGAAAAAATGTAACTCATCTTTACTTGATCTCCTGCACTCTTGTCTTTTGATGCACTGGTAAACTGCACCCCTGACAGCTACCCCTGCTGATCTGTGGCCTTGAGAGACCCTGACTGCCTGGGTCGTGCCTCTGTTCTGAGTCAAAAGGCAATGTGGGACCACTGCAGACCTGGCTGCACAGTGCTGACAACTTCATGGGCCATGTCCATTGACGGCATCGTTGCTGTTTCACTGGTGCGAGAGGAGGTGCTGTGGGAGTGACCTTCCTGAGTGTTCCCTGCCCAGCAGCTGCACTCCCATCCAGCAGAAATTAATAGGGTGAACACCAGTGCACCAGCGTCAGCACAAATGGAGATAAAAACACACACATGGACTTCCCTGGGAGTGCTTTCTGTAATTTTGGTTTGTGTTAGAGCCACCGCCAAGGGGGAGCGCTTAGTATCACGTGTTTTTACAAGGGGGAACAAGCAGGACCCTGGGACTGCTGACCAGCCAGCCTCACCCTAGTGCCCAGTAAGATCATGGGGCAGATCCTCCTGGAAGTCCTGTTGAATTATATGGAAGACAAGGAGGAGATTAGTGAGAGTGAGCATGACTTCAGCAAGTTCAGTCATGCCTGACTAATCTACTTACCTACTTACCTACTACAACAGTGACAACTGAGATCATCTACCTGGACTTCTTTAAGGCCTTTGATAGACTCTCTCTTGATATCTGTACCTTAGAACTGGAGAGGTATGGATGGAAAATTAGATGGACAAGGAATTGTCTGGATGGTTGCATCCAAAGAGTTTCAGTTTACAGATCGGTGTCAAAATGGAAACCAGTAACGAGTGAAGTGCCTCAAGGGCCTGTACTGGGAAAAACACTATTTAATATCTTCCTCAGTGCCCCAGCCTGTGGGACGGAGTGCCCTCTCAGCAGGTTTGCAGGTGACAGCAAGCTGAGCTGGGCAGGATGGGCTTGAGGGAAGGGATCTTATCCAGAGGGACCTGGACAGGCCTGAGAAGTGGGCCCATGAGAACCACATGAAGTTCAAACAAGGCCAAGTGCAAATGTATTAATATACGGTTTGTTCCCTGTACCAAACCATCTTTGCTCAGAGGAAGGGTCAGGAAGTGTCACCAGGTGGTCACATCAGTGCCAATTCTGTGCACTTTTCCCCCTGGGCAATCAGAAAGATTTTGCTGGATGGCAACTCCTGTGTTAGCTGTGGGTGTGGATATTTTCTTAAGTATGGCTAATCTATGTTGCCTGAATTTTTTTACCATTAATCTCTTCATATGGTGTGAAAATGGGTGTCTCCCACCAGTCTTCTTCTGTCCTCGCTGTGATTTGCTCAGGCCACACCCTCATCTCTCCGTTTTAGCAACAGGGAGTGCCGTGGTTACGGGTTCTGCCACACTCTGGTGTCCACAGTGCCAGCTGTAAAGTGGACGTATGGCCAGCACTGCTGGATTTTAAAACCTGTGAAGTTTCAGGCTCTGGCCTCACTCAAGACTTGCTGGGGAAACCCTGGCGTGTGTTTAAAAAAGACACGTGTGCACACACAGAGGCATACACACCCTCTGGCACACATTCTGTTTTTCTGGAGGGACCACTGCATGCCTCTTTATCTTTTCCTCCCACTCACTCATCCCTTCTGACACGCACCATAGCTGTGACCACTCGTACCCTATTTAGCTGGATTTTCCAGGCACTTCAGAGTAGTGGATGTTGCTATATATATAGTGCCTAAACACTTCTACTGAGGCTGAATAGTAAGTAAAACACTGTTGCATTACATGTTCCACCAAGTGATCAGGATATCCCTCACACAAATATCCGCAGTGCTGCAGAAGGAAGTGTCACCTTGCGTTGGCCACAGCAGCCCCTGAGCTCTTCTGCTGAAAGCTGCAGTGCTCCTCTTATGAACCTCTGTGGCAAAGGGATCTCCAGGCAGATTTCTTTTCTTTTAGCTGTGGCTGATGAAATGATGTTAACCCATGTTAATTAAATGATGTTAATTTGGTGTCCAGTTGCCCCTTTAGCTCTGGCTGGCCCACAGTCATGGAGGTTTAATTAAGGACCATTGCAGAAGCTCATGACCCTGACTGAAAGCTAGGAGCAACTCAGTGCTCTGGCAATGATTATTTACTGTTTTTCCCATGTTACATGCTGTATTTGGTCATGTTCAGTAACTCTGTAGTAATCAGACAAGATGGAACGGCGGCTTGTCAGCTGATTTAATTAAAACCACATTGTTTCTTTTTTTTTTTTTTATTGCCTCTCACACATCATTAATATTCTGTCTAAGACGCGCCTGCAATCTAAAGATTGGAATCAGTCTCATTGTGCTCTTTCCAAGCTTGAATTCCCAGACACACAAACCTGGGAAAGAGTTTTAAAGGGACAGGTAATAGTAAGAAACTAATTTGATTACATTGAAATGGACCACTCATTTGTCCAAATAAATGCTTATTAAGGGACCAGTCTTTCAGGTTGCTTTTAAATGCAATGCAGGCTTGGCTTTCTTGGATATGAGTGGGAATGGAATATATTTAGGATTTCCCAGGAATCAGGTCTTTGCTCTGCAGTCTTCTGCTCATTCAAATTGTTGGTTATGCAAATATATTAAAAAGACTCGAGTAAGTAACACTGCACCCATTTTAGCTTGGTTTATTATTCAGGTCTTTAGCAACAGTGTTGTATTGTCCCTTTTCTGAAGTGCCAGGTAAGATCCATTTCACGGTGACAGTGTTAAGGAAACTCCCCGGCCAGCCCATTCCCGGGACTCTCTGGCAGCGGCACTCCCAAGGTCAGGGACTTCTGGGACCAAAGGCCCTTCCCCGGCTCCAGTGACCCACGGGTCCCCGCCTGGCTCCCCACACACCCCCCTCGCATCACACCGGGTTTGTATGGCAGAGGTGGCAGAGTCCCAGATGTCTCATTCCATAAAGCCATTTATTCCTGGGGCAGTGACGCAGAAACAGCCCGAGCTGGTGCC
>VXAZ01003150.1:0-170138 GCA_013399875.1 Gymnorhina tibicen
AATGATCTGGGAGTAATTTCACACAGCAAAATTTGAACAGATTGCAGAATCCAGGAAAGGGGTACAGCACACAGCTGCTGAGTAAACTGGTGGATTTTAAGATACCAGAATTCCTCCTGGCAAGCAGACACAGCTGGCTTAGGCAAAAGCTGACATGTACTCCTTCCCTGTACCAAGGATGGTGGACAGAGACACTGTAAGCTACCCTCCAGTGCTCAGGCTTCTTCTGCCTTCAAGGAAAAGCCAGTTCTGAGACTTCAGGGAAGAAGAGAAGGATGGTAAGTAAGCCCTGTGACTAGAGAAGCCCTGCAGTACATTGTGCCAGGCGGGTAGTGAAGTCTGTGATGCCAGTTTTCTTCCAGAGTGGGAGATGTAAGTAGCTGTCAGGTGTGGAGCACGATGGGGGCTGCCCTAAGGAACAAATGTGGACAAGCTGCCCTTTGTTAGGGTATCCTACAGTGTGGGAGGAAAACACACTGCAGCATGCTCAGTGTCCAACGGGAAGCAACTTCCCAGATAGCTCCTTCCCTGGAGCCTTGCCAAAATTATAATAGAGGTGTGCTTGATCCCCTGTTGGCTCAGTAGGCCGGGCTGGGTGACCCTGGAGGTCTCTGCAGCCCCTGTTTTCTGTGTGTCTGGGTGAGCAACTCAAGCAAAGTGTCACTGTCAGGATCATGCCTTTGTGCCCTGCACTAGCATGGTAAGAACAAGCTTCCTGTGTGCCGCTCTCTGGCACAGGGGACTTACCGGGCAGGATTGTCTTCCACAGCCTGATTCCCAGAGCACAATGCCCTGTCAAGAGCTGTCCCCTTGGAGTGACCAAGAGAAAACTGCACATAAAACCCACCACCCCCCAACAGTCATTATAAGGTGGAAATCGATGAATCTGGGGAAGTGTGCTCTGTGCTGGTGCTTGTGACGGAGCTGGTGAGTAACATCTGTGCAATGTGCTTGCCAAGGCCTGCAACCCTTGTGCCCTGTCTGCTCCTCGCTTCTGGGGTGCCTTCCTGCTTTGGCCCAGCGTACAGGAGGCACAAAGCTCTGGCTCTGGTTGTTCTGCCTTCCTTGGGACAAGGGCAAGAGCCACATCACTTGCTCTAGCTCCCTGCTGCCTGAATAGTCCAGCTGCTTTAGGGAGGCTTTGTCAAAATTTCTAGAGGAAAGCTTCTTAGAGGTGCTCTTCCAGCACAAAGCTATCAGGGGGGCACTGCTGCAGCACACTCACTTTTTTTTGTGCCTTAACACTGTGCCGTGGTGACATTGAGTGCAGACTTTGCTCTTAGAGGTTTTGTTTTCTCATGAGTGAATGACCTCTGCACTGTGGCGTTCCTCATTTAGCAGCTGCCCCAGAGCCCTGCCGAGAAAGCAGTGGGTGATGCGCAGTGAGCTCGGAGGATGGGCATGGCAGGTCATCGAGGGACAATGTGGCTTCTTCCCGTTGTCCTCCTTTTCCTTCAGATGATGCAGACAGGTAGAGACGTTTGCTTTAACTTGGCTTTGTGCTGCTTTGCCTGAACCACACAGGCAGCTGTCAATATTTTTGCTTTGCAGGGCAGGGGACAGGAGTGAACACGCGGTAGCTTTGCTGTCTCGTCCACCCTGGTTCTCTTTGCCAGCTGCAGTGTAATGATATCCAGGGCTCGGGCACATGGGGAATACCATTTTGGACTGACAATCGTGTCAGTGTAAATTACGGGGTCAGTAGGTCAATATGTAGTGTTTTCAAATGCTCAGCACCATTAATGGGCTATTTTTCATATTCTCAAGAAATGTGATCATTAAATAATCCTTACTTTCCATTTGTAAGCTGCTGAGGGACAAAATGAATCCCACAATTTTTAACAGTGCAGAGGGGAATGAGATCCCTACCCCATTATCCACTGTACTTTTGCAAGTCTCCACAAAATCTTCACATCTCTACTTGAGAAATCTCCCCACCTCTCTTTCAGGTTGGACCCTGAGATCTTCTCTACAGACCAAGTTTATCAATCATGTTGCAGACATGATGCATGCCTTATATTTTAATTTTGCTGTTGTCTCTGATTGGAGACAACTGAACAAACACCTGAGTCATCACCATTATAAGAGCTATGAGTTAGAGGTAGATTTTGACATCCCAAACATGAGATGGGAGAGGTACTTAGTGGGACACAGGGTCCCCATGTCTTCAGGGTGCCCTGACAGTCTTCAGAATGTTTCAGGGAAAATCTTGTCATATAAATATGTAGAAAGCAATTTTGAGTGCACTCATGTGCTTTTAATCTTAATACATATGGATTAGAAGTCTTTGACAAAACAAAGGTGGAAGGTGACTTCCATAAAAGTAACTGTTAAAATGACAGAGCTCATTAATGAAGTAAAAAAAAATGAACAAGAGAATAAAATTAATGTATTTTTAAAAGAGAGTCTACTAAAATCCTCACAAAACCCCAAAGTGTTTAAGGCATATGTCAAAACTGTCCCAAGGGCAGGAAAAGACAAGACAATTGATAACAACTGTGAGATCTTTAGTGACCTGACCTCCAAAAGGAAGCATAAAAGTGCCTAACTCTGTATAAAAGAATTGTAAACATCCTGACATAAAACCAGAAAAGCTGAGGAGTAAATACAGTAAGATAAACATCATGTGAAAATCAAGAACTGATCTAAGTATATAAATAAAGGAAGAAAGACTAAGAATGTTAGTCTGTGCCCGATGGAGAAAAAGGTCTTTCTTCCTCAAGGTACCAAATAACTTGCACCCAAGAAGGAGGAAAGAAACTGCTGAATTCCACTAGTCAGGAAAAAATCACATCAAATTTCTCCAAGGGAAAAATCCCATCAATTTTCTCCAAAGACAGGATAACAGGCTGGGGGGCTGCAAAAGATGGAGTAAGCCTCAGGTCTCTCCTTTAAGGGAGGCTTCTAACATCATTTTATTTAACACTTTTATTGCAACAGAAAGAGAAACATCTAAAAGTTTGGTGTAAATCTGGCCAAGAAACTGTGTTACTTGATTGAAAGATTATATGCATGGAGTGCGAAGCTCCACACAGGTGAGCCTGAAGACCTCAGACACTGGTATTTTCCACAGTAACATGCAAGACAAAAGAGAGTGTTTACTCACTGCTTTTTTACCTCCTTCCAAACTGGAAGGACTACCATGAGTTGAGATGAGCATTCAGGCAGTCTTGGGAAATTGAAACAGTGGTCCAACATAGATAGAAGCCAGTTATGTAAACACAAAACCAAAAATTCACCTTTGGTCCCACAACACACAACCACAGAAATTTGTAAAATGTGTAACAAAAGGAAGACTTCTCTGTTTTCATGAGGATGAACAGCTAGGACAAGAAGTAATGGGATCCCATCACTCTAAGGGCCACTCAGATGAGATGTTAGGAAACACTTTTTAGACATTATAAGGCTAATTAAGGAGTGCATTAAGCTGTGTGGGTGAGCTGTGGAATCTCATTAGGAATCTGTAGGAACAGGTTAGACAACATCTGTTAGGACCAGTTTACTTGCTCTTGCACTGTTGGAGTCAGGAAGTGCTCTCTCACTCTGCCTGTGATCTTGCAATACCAGGACTGTGCTGAGGTAGCATGAGCCATATACAGATGGCAAAGGAATATTGCAAGGATCTACCAAGAGCTCAGTACCTCATTTATTACTGATGCTTTAGTTGTTGCTAATTTTTGCCTCTTACCCACACCCATGTTCATCTTTGCCTTAGTACGATGGCTGCTCTGGCAAGTACAGATTGCTTCTTGAACTGCTCTCTAAGAGCTGTTAGTTACAGCTGGGAAACACAACATTAGATGTAGAATAATAGTGGTCTACCTAATCTTGACAGCTTACCATTTTTAAAATAATTATACAACTATTGTTATTATTAAGGCCTTTTTCAGGAATTGTACTGTATTTTCTAAAGTGGTGGGGTGTTTGCCTAATGTTTGCGAGCCAGCTTTTACAAGCTGCTTATACTTTAATGAAGTCACCGTGCATCGGTAACCTGCCTATACCTTTGTCTCCTTTGCAGTCATACCAAGTGATGCAAGGTCAACTTGGGAACTGTGAGCAGTTCTGCAAAACTGAAGATGAAGGAATCTTATATTCCTGTGCTGCTGGCTATGCCCTGAGCAATGACAAAACCTGTGTTTCGGTAGGTACAAAGCCACATTTGTAGTTCATTCTATGGGACACATCACATCTGTACCATGTTTAGGAAGCACTGCTGTGTTGCAGTGCCACTGTAGCATAAAGAATAATGTTAATTGTTCAGGCCTTTCACATGGCTTACTTGAGCTGTTGATAACAAATTTAGTAAGACCTTAGCTAAAGGACATAATTTAAGCAACATCAAATTAGGCAACTGTGAGGGATGTGTGGCAGCAAAAATAGCTCAAGAAAGTATTCTGTGCGATTGGGTGTGTTCTCTCACGGGACTGCAAAATCCATGTCCCAGCATGGGTAAAGCCATATCAGAAACTGGTGATTACAAAGGGGTTCAGGTTCCCCTCCTCCCAAAGACAGAAACAGGCCTTTCAGGCTATGGAGGATTTTGGCAGAAAGTAACAGGTTAGGTTTCTGATTGGTAAAAGTTGGTGTCTATTTTCAAGGCCTCTGGGACATGCTGAACACCCAAAGATCCAAATAAGTAGAAATCCAAGAAACTTCTCCCTTTACAGTACGCAGTTCACAGGGACTCATTATCATTTCAGTGGCAGTAACATAATGTGACTGAGTTATATCTCACTTGTTTCTCCTCATATATCACCTGTTCCATTTGAAAGAAATACAATCTGCCTTTCTCTTTTCTTCTAACAACTGCAGGGTTTCCGCAGTTAACAAGTGGCAACCTAAATACATCAATAACAAGTGACACTGAATTTAATTCCATCAGTTTTGCCTTCATTCAAATTGAACATTGCAATGAAAGTTGGAACTACCTCAATGTTTCTGTGGTAGTACATTCTTTACAGAAACAAGCTGGACTAGGATAACATCAAAGCAAGACAGTATCAGAGTTGGACAGCATTTTAAAAGCCTCTGAAAAAGCTACCTTATTTTCTAGATCTATAAACGTATACAGGAAAAAAACTAGAAAATGTGAGAACCACTCATGTATCCACAAGAGTCTAATTAACTGTGCATGTCACTGAGTGAAATGAGCTGTTAGATGAAGCTCATTGAATTGGAAAGGCTTGCTTACCATCACCAAAACCACTGCTGGTCTGATACCTTCTTGCTTTCTTTCTGAGATACTTTCTTCACCAGCGTTATTGATAGAATGATTTTGGCTATAATAAAGTGAATGCATTGCATACCCTACAAATTACAATATTGTTATATGTTATTATTTGTATAAAGTATTATTTAAATCATTCACAACTGAAAAGATTTTAAATCTACAAGGGGAACTAATATTTCAAGACTAGTAAAAGCCTAACTCTCTCACCAGCTGAACCTGACATCCTCTGTCTGCCTTATTTCAATCCAGAGAAAAAAATTATTTGTTTTGCAGCCAGCTCAGTGGTATGTAAAAATTGTGAAGCAGATACTGAGATATTTGAGCCTTTACAGGAAAAGTACTCTGTGTTGTACTTCAAAAAGGGAGTCAGTACATATTTTGGAAGACAGGAAAAAGATGTTACAAATTGGATTGTGGCATAAAATGTGCAATGCTTTTCTCATTCCCTAGCTTCACCATATCCAGTTTTCAAGTGTGAAAGTCTTGGGAGGACTTTTATAATGGAATTTGTTGATCAGTTCGAAAGGAATAGAGCAGTTAACTTTGTCCTGCAATGGTCACTGTCTGGTTTCCCTATAAAAAACTTAGAAAACCCACTCTGTCTGTCCCATTTGTATTATTTCCCTGCCATTTTTCTCTTACACATCCTGAACTTCAGGCTGCTAGATGAACTCGATTCAGGAGTGACAGTGCGTTGTGTGTCATGGTGTTCAAGCCATGGATAGAAGTTCAAGCCCTGATGGCTGCATATGTCCCTCCCTGACATCACTGCTCCAAAGGATATACTCCTGTTTGAATTCCCATAGGACCTCTGTTGAAACCTCTGACTATAGTTCAGCCCTAAACTATAGAGAGAGCAAGCCTGATATATGGAACTGTGGGCCATGCTCGGATGTGTCCCAGGGGCTACAGCCCTAACACAGGGCTTGCACTTGCTGACCCATGCCCTCATTGCCATCCATCTCTCCTCCCACCCAGCCATGACCACTTGCCCCGGTTCTGCTGCACTCCTGGTTTATTCATAACCAGTTACAGAGGGCACAGACACCTCTGATGGGCTTTTATTGCTGTCTTTAGCTCAACAAGCATTCAGAGGAATCAGTCATCTGAGCTTCTCCTTCTTCACCTACCAGTTTGCGTTGCCAGGCATGAAACACCATCATCAGCCTCCTCAGATGCTCCTCAGATAAGAACAAATTCTGTCTGCAGGGCCACTTACCACAGCTGCTTAATTGAACAGAGAATTGCAATCCTCACTCAAGACACGTAGGCAGGCACACATCATCAGTGCTCTGCCTGAATGCTCTTTGGGTCTGCACAGACAGGATAGAGTTTTAACTTGAGTCATCCTGAGGATGTACTTTGAAACTTGAATAAGCTTTTTTTGCCATCCCATTTCAATATGGATGGAAGTTTTTTTCCTGTCATAAATGCAGAAGTCAACTTCCAAAAGCAGTCCAGCAGTGTGACAGTTGCACAAGTCCACAGAATCCATGTCTCCCATGGCTTGGAAGTCAGGTTTATGGCAGGAGCCAGTTTCACCACCCAGTTACATATGTCTGGGCTGTGGGTGGAAGGTGTCAGGTGCAGTCTTTGCACTGGTGCTGCTGTGGCCAGGACTTCTCTCCTGCCAAGTCTGCTGCAGAAGAAGTGATTGGTCAGTCAAAGGAACAATTTAAATCATAACATCTGGACACAGCTGCAGGATTGCTGCCCCATGTCCTCAGTGGAGAGAGTCGGGCAGAAAGACAGAGGAACATGAAATTGCATTAAAAAGTCTGAATTCCAGGTAAAGTCCAAACGATTTCTTGTCGCTTTGGCTGCTGGCCGCCCGGAGGCCTCGGCAGGCGACAAGGTTCGGTGTCCCGGTCGACGGGAGAGAAAGCACCTGCCCTGTCAGCAGCTGTTGGCTCCCTGCAGGAGACCCACAAGCAGGCAGGCTGCAGCACCGCTGTTGCCGAGCAACGGAGAGGCAGTAAAGGGCTGAGGGACCTCTTTCTTGTGCTCAAAGTTCCAGCTTTATTGTCCCGCGAGGGAGCAACGAGGTAACAGGCGAACTCGTTGAAGGGCGAGCGACAAGAAAAAAGCTCGACGCGGGGCCCGAAGCCTCTTTTAAAGGGGTACCAAAAAGGGGAGGAACAAGGGGTACAAACCAATAGGGAATTGATGGGGAATGACAGATAACAAATCAGGGGAATACAAAGGAGGGACTTACAAACAGAAACCAATCAGTAACCGAAGAGAAAAGAACTTTCCAGACCAGATTGCATATGCAATGAAGGTAATGAATAAACATGACAGGCAACTAATAGAGAATGAGGAACCGAAGAAGGGTCTGGACTGAAGGGAGGAGATGTCGCAGGGGCGACACCCAGTGGGTGGCGACTCTACTCCCCCGACCCGCCCTCCGGGTCGGAGTCATAGGCGGGGAAATCCACCCACTGAATGCTGTCCAGCCGCGCAGTGGGCTGAGCCACCGCAACAATTTCTTATCTCTTCATTATCTCTTATCACTTCAGACTGTGTCAGTATTCCAGGAGTTTGCCTGAAAAATCTGCTGTTTAGGTTTCTGTGAGAACCATCCTTAATAATTTTTATCCTGAACTCCAGGTTAGGGCAATAGGGAGATGTTACCAGGAAAAACTGGAGGAAAAAAAAAATCTTCATCCAAGTGGCACAGATTCCAAAGTGATTTTGCTTTATTTTTCACAAGGGGTGAGGGGATATTCCTCATCTCAGACCAAAATTAAGCACTTTACCAACCCGCTTTATCCGTTACTGAAACTGTAAGTAGGAGCTGAAGTGCTATGGTGCTGTCTGTGCATGCGCTCTGCCATCTTCTGGTTCTTCTATAGCCAGGTTTTTTGGTTGGAATTTTGGTAGGGAAAAGAATTTTAGTATAAAAGTTGAGGGAAAAGGTAAAGAAACATGAAGGTGGAAGTAAAGAAATAATGTATTTTAATAAATGAAATATTAACAACAAATGCTATTTTTAACAATATAAGCACAGAAACAGAAAATGTCAGAGCTCGCATTTACAGAGATCATAGAATCACAGAAGGATTTTGGTTAGAGGGGACCTTCAAAGATCACCTTGTACAACACTGCCTGCCATGGGTAGGGATACCTTCCACTAGACCAAGTTGCTGAAAGCCCCATCCAGCCTGGCCTTGAAAACTTCCAGGGATGGAGCAAATGTCAGAGTAGGTCCAAGGTGGCTTTTGTTTTCACTGCATCAAGAGACTTGCACATCCTTGAGGGTAGGCTCACAGTCTTGTTGTGAGTGCAGCACCTAAAGGAGAAAATCAGAGCTCCCTGGGGTTACATTCCCTCCCCTGTTCGCTCCTCCAGGGTTTCCTGCAATCTGTAACCAAACCACAAAGATGGTGCTGATGCTCTTCTGAAACAGCTTCAAGGTCCTCCCGTATTTAGAAATGCTGATACACTTTGGATTTGGCAAGAAAAACTTTTTTTTTTTCTGCAGATGGTGAACAGACCTGGCTGATCACAATCCAGGTGTTTAGCTGAAATCATTACCCATTTTAACTGAACTAAGCAGCTCACTAGCTGAGGTATGCATTTCCAAAAAAGCATGTGATGAGTTACTCGGGACAGCTGCCCTTGGCCTATCATGCTGCAGCAGGGCTGATGGCCAACCCACAGCATGAGATGGGTGGCATTGACATGTCCCCGTCACTGCCCCGTCACTGCCCCATCACTGCCTGGGCAGCTGGTCTGCAAACCCACTTCCCCTGGGTTGCTGCACTGGGCAGGGAACAACTCCCATGTGAATCAGTTGCTAAAGCAGGACTAACTCCCTCAGCTGCTCCATCCTGAGGAACTGCTAACTTCGTATCTGACACTGCCTGCAGGCTTTGTCCTGGAACGAGTAACCCTCCAAGAGGAAGGTAATCCCTAAACAGGGCTGCAGGAAACAGGGTGCAGGACTCCATAATGAAACACGTCACCATGTGCTCGCTGTGGTAATTAAAGGAATGGAAAAAGAAATGCCAGTAACTCTTTATGAAGAAACACATGAGGAAAGGACTGCCCTTTTAAACCTCTCTGTTTATGAAGTTTTTCATAGTCATATGGAAGTTAAAATGTAAACCTGTTGCGTTGATGTCAATACAGAAAAAGCAAGGTCAGTGCCATACGTACTGAGTACACTGTGTCCCATTCCTAAGGACATGGCTGCTCAGTCAAAGGATACCTTTTGTAAAAAAAATCCCACAGTAAGAGAAAAATGACCATGTAAACTAAGATCTTGTGAGAATACAGCTTCTGAAGCTCTGTGTCAGTAATATTAAACCAATTTGAATAACTAACTTATACCTACAAGAGTTCCTTAATTGACAAAGGTTTAGGTTTGTGAAATGCAAACAGTTTCGTTAAAAAAAATTAAAAATCTGTGGACCCACATTTTTGTGCTGGGTTCTGCAAAGTCCTGTGCTGACATCAAGTGGTGACATATTTTTCATGCCGAAGGGAGCCAGACTGGCTGTGCTGTGTATGCATGGGATGATATTCATTATCAGGAGAAGGTAAAGGCAAGTAGTCCCAGGCCACTGGGGGACTACAGCAGCAGCCTCACTGGCAGGTGCTCCCCTGGAGATGGACAGCCAGAGGAGTGTGGAAAAGCAACACAGCCACTGCCATGCAAGGCAAGGAGGGTGATGTAAGCCTCCACAGTGACTCCTGGGCACAGGAGGTGCTGTCTGAGCCCCCAGCACCCACCAAATGTGATCACTGGCAACAGCTCTCCCTTTCCTAGCCAAGAAAGCTCTGGCTGGGAGAGGTACAATGGGGCTTGATGGCCTCACAGGACTGAGGAGAGCATGGAGAACTCATTTACTAAGGAAAGCTGGACACAAAGTTAACCAAAGAGGATGCGAGACTGTATTAATTAGTTCTGCAGAAATATCAAGGAGGGCAAAACAAATATGTAAGGTCATGGACTGGCTGTGAATAAAATTAAGCTTGGTATTAGAAGGGACTTAACTCCAAGTGAACTTCTGGAACAACAGCCCTGCAGAAACTGTGCAGGAAAACCCTCCCACAATGGAGTTTCAAAGCACAGGTTGATTATTTGCTGCAGGTATTAGGGCCCATGATGCGAGCTGTAACATCAGCCCTGGGTTGGTAGGGACTGGCCTTGGTGAGGGATGTGGTCTGTTTCCCTCATCAGCCTCAATACTCACTGAAGCTCCTTTTCAAGCTGCAGCTGATCAGAATTGAAGTTTTATTTGGGGATTTACCCATGGATGTTCAGATCAATCATACTTTGTTAAAAGAACTGCATACTCAAATAATAGCTGGGGATTTATGATGTGAAAACATGGAATGGTCTCTGTTCATGAGTCAGATTAAATAAAAAACCACTCCTCCTCTCACTGGTTGTTGCTCTGAATGTAGAAATGGTTTCCTGCTCTTCCCATGAGGTTGCCTGTGCTGGGAGCCCTGCAGCACCATTGCCATTGCATGCCAATGGGTTTATCCTTCCTCTTGTCCAGGGCTGGGAAGCAGGGTCACCACAACCACCAGGTGCACAGCTCAGCAGCCCAGGGAATGGTTATGTCCTCTCTGTACCTACACCTTCTTTCATGGACTCTGTCTGTCTGTGCATCTCTGTGACTGGCATCCTGATGTCAGGAAAAGTTTTCCATGCTCTCCTTCACGGCTGGGCATTACAAACCTAATAGTGAAAAAGAAAAATGCCACATCCATTCAGATGCATCCCTAGGGGGGAAATTACATTTTGGGGCTTGATTGCTCCAAAAGCTGGTGGGATTTGCTCATTGCAGCTAAGCCTTGGTAAATATTTTGTGGGGACAACGTGTAAAAGAGCCACGTCATCAGCCTGTGCTTTGATACGGTACAAAGAAATGTTCGTGCTGTTCATCTCCACCCATGCTGTGTTACGGTAAGTGAACGCTGGGGCACAGGAGGAACACTCAAACCTTGGAGCAGCTCTCAGTGGCACTGGCAAAAGGGCCCCATAGTCAACCAGGACACGGAGAGAAGGGGCACTGTTGCACTACTAAGCTGAGGGTTGAATTTTTTGTTTGGGTTTGGTTTTTGTTTTTTTTTCCCCATGTGTTGACATTGCAGTCCAGATTTGCCCTTAGAGGTTTTGTTTTCTCATGAACAGCTGGACTTTAAACTTCAACATCTCTCCTGTAGCCATTTCCCACAAGAGCTGCAGGAATGCAGGCAGGCACCATTAGGCTCAGAGGGTAATAATGGCAAGGAGCTCTTGGATAATATTCTTCCTTCTCTCTGCCCTTTTCCTTCAGACAGAGCAGACAGGTACGGCTTTTGCTTTGTTGCACCTTTAATTCTGATTTGTGCTCTTGCTTTTCTAAAAACACCCATAATTTTGTACCTTGTATAATGTTTACTTTGTAGCACAGGGTGACATCACTGAAAACGGTTCATTCCTTATTTTCTTTACATTTCTGCTGTTTATTTCATGCAGCTAAGTGAAAACTGTTGTAGGCTAATGGGGCAATATAGTTTTGAAGTACCATAATTTATGCCAGGGTAATATTTTGTCTTTCCTTACAATCTTTAGTGTTCCAGCTATTAAAGAGAATTTTGTTTTATATTTGTAGTTGCTGCTGAAATAAAAATAAGAGAGTCCTATGAAAGAGGCTGATATGCATGCTTGTTATAGCTTGAAGAAATTTATGTTTCTGTATCAATCCCCCATGCTTTGTCAAAAATAAGGAGGAGCCAGGCAAGGAAGAAAAAGATGGTGATCTCTTAAGAAAGTCAGAACACCCTGCAGCAGAAGTTCACTGCCAGCTGTGCTGGATGTGGCAGAACCACTGCACAGCAGAAATATGTGCTGGGGGTCAGATAACATTTAAAATGCAGAAAAGAGTCATGAAGCTTTTCCTTTTTTAATATCATGTGCACGTCAGTTGCTTATGGGGTATCCTTCAAAAAGATAACTAAACATCTGTACACAGTTTCAGAATAATTTTGCTATTGCTATTTCCAGTTCTGTGATTATTGATTATTTCAACCAGCAGTGTTGGGCCCCCAAACAGTGTATAAAAGAGAAAAAAGCCCCAAATATTCCGTGCTCCAACACATTTACTGTCCAAGCTCAGAAGAACTGACAAACGTGCTGACACACACGGTCACATATTGATTCACGTGGAAGCACCAGCTGCCCTGCTGGCAGGCAGTTTTCGATGGAGGTATCATTTGCAAAGAGGACTTTTAAGATCTGTTAACTCTTGTGTCTCTGGTCTCTCCTCCTTTTTCCCCAAATCCAAAATATTCCAGTGTCTTCCACATAAACAGTGGTATGTGGTATAGCCCTCTTAACTACGAGCACTGCTGAGGGGTAGCTTTTATTTATTCTCCTTAAGAGAGAACTGATTGAGAACTCAGCCATGTCATGGCTCTGTTTCTCAGCAAAAAACATTGCCATGAATTAAGACTGAAGTGCATCAGTTTGGAGCCACTATCATAACTTAATACAACTCATATTCACTTCTACCAATGAGTCTGAAACCCCTATGCAGTCTCACAAAAGAGCCTCTGCCTTTTATAATAATGTTTTTCCTCTTTCCCTGGCTGTGCCAGCACACTCTGCTCTGTATGTCTCATGTAGTAAAATAATGTGCCAGGAAGGGCTTCAAATTCCCCCTGCTTGGGAGGAAGTCAGGCGTTCCACAAAAGTAAAAGGTCACAACTCCTCAGCTGAATTTGGGCTAAGACAGTAGAGATCTTTAAGTATGGAAGTTTTATGTGTCTGAAAATCCAAATCAACCAAAATTATTTAACTTTAAAAAGAAGGTAAAAGTATATAAGGAAATTAATTTAAGTACTTAAGCTAGTGTTTTGTCATACAATGTTCCAGTATTTATATCAGCTGATGATGCAAACAGTGTTATCAAGAGACAGAGGCGAGCCAGTTCCCTACTTCTGGAGGAGGTCCTTCAAGGCAGCTTGGAAAGAGAATGCCTAGAAGAGAGATGTACACAGGAAGAAGCAAGAGAAGTATTTGAAAATGATGAAATGCTCGTAAGTATTTTGTTTCCCTGAATGCATAATAAAAACTGCTGCCTCAATCCTTTACTTACGAAACTCAAGACCGCTTCATTTCTTTGGGTTTCTCTCCATGTGAAATATTTGCACTTTCCATCTCAGCAGGTAGCAAGCAGGTGTCTTCCATGGTCAAAATGGAAATGAAGCAGTCAGCTCTGGTATTTTTCAAGTCCTCTCCTGAAAATCATGTGTCATGCTCCTTATATTAGTAAAACACATGGTTGTTGTCCCATCCTGACCACATGCAGAAATACAGTTTCAGCATCCCTTAAGGACCAGCAGGGGCAAAGTGGTGTTGGTCAGCCGAGGAGCACCTGAAGGGCAGCACAAAGGAATTCAAGCCACTCCAGCCACTAAATTGGCTTCATCAGGGCCCAACTCAAACGTCTCTATGCAAATGCATGCAGCATGGGAAATAAATGAGAGTTAGAGTTGTGTGAGGCACTGGAACAGGTTGCCCAGAGAAGGTGTGGATGCCCTGTCCCTGGAAGTGTTCAAGGCAGGGTTGGACGGGCCTTTGAGCAAACTAGTCTAATGGATGGTGTCCCTGCCCACAGCAGGAGATTGGAACTAGATGATTTTTAAGGTCCCTTCCCACCCAAACAATTCTGTGATTCCATGACTGGGACAGAGGGAAACAATGCACCAGCAAGTAGTGGGACTTAAAGATAGAGGCTCACTTGGTGGGTAGTTGCAAACTCCCTTGCACAAGAGGCTCTCTGGACATGTACAGATGGATGCTGTCCTCTTTAATGGGACTCTGGATGGAGTTTTGTTTGCAGAGAAAGCAGAGGAAACAGCTGTAGGGCTGCCCATGGGCAGCCATGGTGCTTTGGGAAGGGAGGGGTGGGCAGAGGTGTCCCTTTGGGGGAAGCATCAGGGTCAGCTGCAGTACCCAAGGAAATGCAGGACACATGGTGGTGGTGACCAGTGGTGGTGCCCTGCAGCTCTGCTCTGTGCTGACCACTCTGCCTCTATCAACACCTGCTGGGGGCCAACTGGGGCGGGACAGGATGGGGTCATTTCCCACACTTGCTGCACACTAGAGAGACAATAGCCAGCCAGTTTTTTCAGGAAGCTGCATTGCTAAAGGATCCAGCTGTTCATCTCTGGCCTGTGAAGTGTTTCTTTTCCTTTACAGCTTCTTAAGAAACAATTAAGTAAGCAGCAGGCAAAGCCCCTCCCTTCTCATGCATATTTTGCTAGCAGAGCAGAAATCATAGTTGTGCAACTTTGTAAACATTAAACTGTTGTATATGTTCTCTCATAACATGTGTTTGGTTTAGCAAAATATTTATGGCATATTACATTACTTGAGAATTAAAATCTCATTTCCTCTTTTTTCCCCAGAAAATGTTTTGGGATATCTACTATGGTAAGCTGGCCTCTTAATTTCTCTCCTTCATAGTACTGTCACATTATGAATATTATGGTTCAGTCTAATATTGGTTTTCTAAGGGTTTATTCTACAAGAAACAACCAGTCTCTATTTTTCACAGCTGTAGTAAAGCAGAAGGAAAATTCTTGATGTGAAATGATTTTTAAAAAGTAATATATAGGAAAAACCATTTACAGCTCCAAAAACAGTAAGAGTGGAAGGTGAGTAAAGGTTATCATAGTAAATATGCTACTTCCTTTCCTGAATCTAAAGCTGTTCTGAAACAGCCTGGGACGTGAGAAAGTATGTTTTGCTGATATAACAGAGCAGCACAGTTTTACCAGCAAAGTCTCCCAAACACAGAATTAGCACTTAAACCTGAGTGAGATAAATAGGTATTAAAAGCTACTGAGTTGTCTACAAACTGCACGCTGGGATTGCATCATTCCCTATCAGCTGCCAAGACAAGAAACAAATCTGTAGAAGCTGAGGGCCTGATATAATTAATGTCACCTGAACAAGAAGCCTGTGGCACCAGCTTATGGTTACTATGCCCTATTTTCTCCCTTTTTTCTGTATGCTTCATCCCAAGTTTTTCTCTTGTTTTTAACTTAGCTATTATGAATTTCCAATCTTAGGTTTAAAGCGTGGATAAGGAGGTGGCAAAACCAGCAGTCGGTAATAATTTTCTGCACAAGCCACCTAAACCACTGAGTCCTGGGAATCATTGCATAGAAGAACCCCATCAGTGCTATAAATGTTATGAAGAATGATGCTAAATATCTGGCATTTCATTACTTCTGTGAGGGAGGGATTAATTTCTAATTTGAGTCATTGGATATTTGTGCTAAGCATGTCATGCAGGCTTCCTCTACGGTCTAGGAAGAGAGAAGGGCAACCAGTTCAGAATGGTCCCCACAAACAAGCTGAGCCACAATCAGGACACCTTACCCACTTCAGCCTCAGAGGTGGCTTTCTTGCTGTAATTAAAAGCCATGTTTTCTGTCTTCTTCCTAAAGAACAGCAGTGTGTGTTTCCTTCTTTGTGATGTTTTCTCTAACATTTTGAAGAGTGGCTTCTTTCCTCCTCACTAAACAAACACATTTTTTCATCCTGTCTTCCAATAATCTCATTTTCTAGACCTCTGGTATCCACATTGCTTTCCCCCGAAAGTCCAGGGTGCAGTGGATAAATCTGCATTGTG
Source organism: Gymnorhina tibicen (assembly GCA_013399875.1). Lineage (NCBI taxonomy): Eukaryota > Metazoa > Chordata > Aves > Passeriformes > Artamidae > Gymnorhina > Gymnorhina tibicen. Next base: position 15,880 of record VXAZ01003150.1, read on the forward strand.
AACAAAAGAGGCCTGGGGAAAAAGGCTGAGCACCCACCTAACTGCTGGGGCTCCCACCAGCTCTGTTTTGTACTGCTCCACCTTTGTCCCTTCAAGCCAAAACTGATGCAGAGGCATCTTGCTGGATGTCTGCTGTCAAGGCATTTTGCCTGAGGTCACACTTGTCCCCAACCCTCTTTTATCAACAGTATAAACTTAGCCACTGACAATCTCTCTTTAAACATCACTTTCCAAAAGTTTTGTGCATGTCTTATAGCGGTCTGCTCACTTAACGACAATGTCATTGGAGACATTTCTATTCTATGATGTTCACTGATTCCCCCTAGGTCCCTTACCCTATAATATGATTAGATTTAAATGTTTTGAATTATTTGTTTTTGAAAAACGTATGTTGGTTTTTACCTACCGCCTTTGTGTATTGCTGGGTGCTTACAGTTTAATCATTCCAGTAGCTTTCCAATAACAGAAATCCAGCCATTTTCTCTGTATTTCCTTCAATCTTCTCTTTCCTCCTTTAATAAAGCTAGGTGCCGGATTTATTTTCTTCTCAGCATGCATTTCAGAGGCTTGAATCCATCTAACTACTTCAGGCTGCAGGGGTAACCCTTCCCTAGCTCGAGCTCCTCAATTCTGCCTGCTCAGCTGTGTAGGTGTGATTCCCCTAATTCACCCAAAAACCCTCCCTGGAGGCCTACATTGTGCTTGGATATGCTGGTGGCATCTGACTGCAGAAGGGTTGAAGGTGGTAACTCTTTCAGCCAGTATTTTAGTACATCTAACACTCAAAGAAACGTGCCCACAGCCTAAGCAGATGGTGATTGGAGGTTTTTTCCCAGTAGCTGGCAAAGTTTTCACTTTTCCATCCCTGAAATCAGCTAGGGCAGCTTGCTGACTGAGTTAACCTCTCTGACAAAGTGTTAATTTTTGGAAAGGTTGCACAACACGTCCCAGGTTAGGCTTTTCTGGTTTGCTTACTGATAGCCTATGCCTACAATAAGTAGTTGTTACTTGGAGCATGCTTTCAAACTATTTAGAAGTCATTCCCATGGGCAGCTTGACAGGAAACTGGCAGATCTGCCTGGTGCTTCACTCATAATGAGGATACCCTCTCATTTCAATGTTCAGTTCATCAGAAAGGTTAGACTTGCTAGTGTCTGAGCTGCTATACAATAATTGTGCATATATATATAAAAGTTGTATTTCCTCCTATTTTGATGTTGCTTGCTGTATACTTGCTATATAATTTTAATGCCAGCTTTTTCTATCCACTGCATATCAATCTAACATGGGAGACATAAAACACCAGTCTCATATTACATTTGTAACAAAGCAGGAACTGTAACTCAGTCCTTTTCCCTGAATCCTCAGAGCATCCATCCTCCAGAAGCAGGCTCTGCCTCTGGGCAGCTCCCAGCCTCTCTGAGAGGGCCTGCAAGAGTGCCTCTGGAAGCAGACTTGAGCTAATATAACCCCTGAGGAGCAGTTCAGTGACACTCAGCCCATTTCCTTCCAAACTGTTCTCACAACACTTTTCTGAGCAGCTCATGTGCCAAAAAGGGGGCTGTGTAATTTGGGATCAGTGGTGGTGGTGACTTCTCCCTCTCCATTTCTTCAGGTGGCAGGAGATGCTCCTCAAGCCCCTGCCAGCACAACGGTGTGTGTGAGGACAGCATCCGTGGCTACACCTGCACCTGTGCCGAGGGCTACGAGGGAGAGAACTGTGCTTTCGGTGAGGCATTGCCCCCCTTCTGCTGAGCCCCATCTTCTCCTGTTACAGGGTGTCCCTGTGAAACCACACACAGCTACCCCCACTATGCCAGTTACCATGTTTTTGGTTCAAACACACAGTTCTTGGCAGAGCAGGGGTCATGTGTGCTGCCTGTCCACAAAACATCGTGGCATCCTGAGGTTCCGCAGGGTGTCCCTGCGCCCTGAGCCTCCCTTCTCTGGGGATGTGGCAAAAGGGCTGAAACCAAACCACCTCACGGGTAGACCCCAAAGCCAGCCCTGCCACTGCCACCTGTGCTGCCTGGCTGCTTGTCCGGCTGTGGTCTCTGGTGTGTGGCCTGAAGGACCAAGGCTGCATTGCCAGAGTGGCTTCCCATGCACCCTGGGGCCTCTGAGGCCACACACACCCACAAGACAGTCCCTCAGGACAGAAGGACTCCACAAAACAAACTGTTTCCAGTGGAAGTGAAAAGCATAAAGTAAAACAGATGCTTTCTGGCACAGGAAAACCCTGGGCCAGATACTACATTTTTGTATCTGCCGGGTTCTACTTTCCAGCCCTTACATCAGTATTTCTGCTGGTTCAGAGGTCCCCTGGGGTGGGAGACGCCCTGGCTGCAGCAAGGCAGGGTCATTTTCTATATAAGGGGCGTGACTGTTGACCAGCTTCTGGGGGAGCACAGAAGGTGACACAGCTTGGACCAGTGCTGGGAACTAGATCATCTCAGCCTGAGCCTTAGGGAGTCATGTTATACAAAATTTTTTGCTACCTATGAGCTAGATTAAAGAGCTGTTGCTTTGTGCTTAAGATTTAGGTGTTTGATCAGCTATGGAAAGTTGAGCATGTTTCACAGTTCATACTCCCTTTCTTTTTTTCCTGTCTTTGGTGGCCGATAATTTAAACAAGTGTGCAAAATGAGAGCTATGTGTTTCTTCTTCCTCAAAACCAGGAACTTTAGCTGCCTTCTTCCTCAAGCAATACTTGTCTTCTTAACATGTACAACAGTTCCCCTCACTGCAGATACTTGGTGTTTTGTTTAAAAACCCATGGCATCCTTCCATGGATTCACATGGAAGGCCCAGTATGACCCATGGGCTAATGCTCCCCAGAACTCAAAGAGGTGCAATGTCTGGTGCAGGGAGGTGCAGGGGGGAGCACAGTTTGTAGTGAGTCTGTGAATGCTGCAGAGACCCATCTCTCTCCAATTTCTGCTTAACAAGGGAAAAAAAAAAACAAACCAGTGGTAAATACTACCAAGCCAGAGTCCCTACCCTCCTCCACACAAAGTGAATTAAAAAAAAAAAACATAGAGGACTCATGCTGTGAAAGAATACTCCAGGTGAACTGTTCCCAATGTTTTCTTTCTGCTTGTTCTGTTTAGCTAAAAATGAGTGTCACCACCAAGCAAAGGTAGGATGTGACCACTTCTGCTACCCAGGCAGTAATTCCTACCGCTGTTCCTGTGCCGATGGCTATGAGCTTGGGAAGGATAAAAAACAGTGCATCGCATTAGGTAGGTGTGAGCATGGAAGTACAGGGGGCACCTGTTCAGGGCTGGGGTGGGCAGGCCACCATCTGACATCCAGATGTGAGCGAAGCATCCAGTGATGCTTCGAGGCTAAAGCGATGAGAATATTACTGGGTAGAAAAAGAAGGAATCTAGGGACCACTACCCAGGATGCCAAAGTAATGGTAAAAGAAGTGCTATTTGATTGGAATATTTAAATATGAATCAGCGGAAAGGATTTGCATCACCCTACACATCACTCACTGGACCACATTTTCCACTGCTGTGTTTGGTAAAGAGTGATTCTGCTGAACACCTGTTTGCTTGGGAATGAGATTCAGTTGATCCCCATCAGGCAACCAATGGTCTTATAAATGAAGGGAAACATTTGCTGCCATATTAATTAGCTTGAAGCAGTAGCCCTTTTCATTTCTCCAGTCTCCTACTCGGTATCTCATCCAATCTCATCCCCTTACGAAGTAGGTCAACTAAAACCACAAAGTGTACTTAGACCTGTATCTGTATTAGCACAAGTGGGGCAGCCAAATCAGAGTTCAGCTGTAGAGCCACGCTTTTGGTGGTGAAAAACTGATGTCCACCCTCTGTGCACACTTCAGGTGGGCTTTATATCAAACTGGCTTAGGTCTAAGCACCTGTCAGCTCTGAGAGCAGGTCATGTGTGCTCCTGGAAGGTGTCCTGTGGTTTAGCTTCACCTGAACAGAACCCAGTCTGTGGGACCCAGACCCAAACCCAAACCAACTGGAAGTGTGACAAATGCAGATAACTGGGTGATCCAACTGAAAAGCATGTGTGTTGTTTGAACCAGATGAGAAAGGCACGTATGCCCCTAGAGTGACAGCTGTAACAAGGAAAACCCAGACTGGGCCACAGCCATTAGGTATTTGACATAATTTGAATACAGGATACAAAGATAAAAAAGCAGGCTGTGCTGATGGTTGGCTGGGGAGGAAGCCTCATTTCATTAGTGACAGGCACAGTGAAACCTGGTCACTACAAGTCTAACACAGTGATCCAAAATGTTCAGCCCATTGCTAAACTATTATGACTACAATTGCCAAACAAATTATTCCAATTTTCATCAGCTGAGAAATTGTCATTCTCCTTTTCCTTTGTGCAAAAACAGAACCCCAAAGTCAAAAAAACCAAGGTAGAGCACAAGGCACTTGCAGGTATTAGCTATCTTGAAATGATACAGCATGAAGTTTTGATTTTTTTTTTTTTAATTCATTTGGTAGATGCATGTGCATGTGGCAGACTTCAAGACAGTGATAACCTTATACGTGAAACCAGGAAGAAAAGTGATGAGCGATTTCCTTGGCAGGTATTCCTAGCACTTCATGAAACCTCTCACTTACCCCCACATGCACAGTGCTGTCTTATTGTCTTTTTGCATTTTCTTAGGTACTACTGCTAAACTTGGAAGGGAAAGGCTTCTGTGGAGGAGTGTTGCTAAAAAGTAACTTCGTGTTGACCACAGCGGAGTGTGCCCTTCTGCACAGCCATTTTGAAATCAGGGTTGGCGCTGGTAGGTAATCCAACACATTTTCTCCTGCTGCAGCCCATTTCAGTATTGACAAGCTAAATTTTAAAAAACCTTACTAAACTTCTTGCTGCATAAAATTATTGTTAAAGGAAACAAATATGCTGTCATTTCATTTATGCACCTCAGTAAAGTTTCTGAGCTAGAACTACAGCTGCCGCACGCTCCCCTTTACAAGGCAAGCAGAGATAGGTGCCTCTCGAGCACAGTTCAGAACTCAGCACCCAGGGATCAGCTTAACATGGTGGATTTAGTGGTGGCTTTAGTTTCATGCTAAAATTCACATCAATGTTGGATATTTGTCCTTACTGCTGCTATTACACATGCTACTACACAGCACCAAAAAGCTGCCAGTGTATTATTCCTCGTTTCCCTTTACTGCAGTGGTTTCGAGGAAGAGCACCTTTAGTTCCTCTGCTGCACGTATTTCTCACACGACCAGGCAGCTTGCATGCAGCTTTCAGGTCTCTGATGAATTTATCCTAAGAGCAGGGAAATGTCATTGCTTCACAGGGCCTAATGGAACAAGTGGAACCGGGAAGATAATGCAAGTTAGCAAAAAGCACGTACACATCCGGTATGATGAAGACACTGGTGAGAACAACATTGCATTACTACAACTTCAAGAGCATGTTGAGTGTGACAACTACCACCTTCCTGTGTGCACCCCTGAAAGAGACTTTGCAGAACATGTTTTAATTCCAAAACTGGCTGGTACAGTCAGCGGGTGGAGAATGGAAGGTGATGAACTTCAAGGCGAAGAGCTGCAGGTTTCATACCTTCCTGCTGAGGACTGCAAACAAATACTCAACATCAGCCTCACAAACAGACAGTTTTGTGGGCACCTCCAGGAGGCCGTAGACAAACGCCTGGCTGGAGGAAGCTTTTTGGCTACTGAGTATAAGGGCACGTGGTTTCTGACTGGCATCCTGGGATCCTGGCCGCTAGAAGACACCGACTGGGAAACATTGCTTTTCACCAACACTGCAAGGTATATGATATGGGTTAAACAAAAAATAAAGTAAGACACAAACACAACCAACTCTCAAGCACCAAGCCCCTACCAATCATTGCAAGGAAACATATGGATGCAGCCAGGACCCCCCTTTGACTCTACTACAATTTGCAGCGGTGGAAGTTGCAACAATGACATGTATTTAACTCCAGTTTATACAGAAAAGCCTGTTTGGCTTTCCTTCTGCTGACACACAGTACTGTGAAAGTCACGATGCAGTAAACCTAGCTGTTTAACTAAAAACTGATTTAACTTTAAATTTCCTAGAACTGTCCATCCTAAACCTCAAAACATGCTGAGTATTTTTCTGTGATTTTAAATGTTGCTAGTACCCTGAGGTTTGATTCAGCAAATTCATACTCTTACTTCATACAAGTAAAACTTATAAAGACACAGGGAATGTCAAGCTTTTAAATGTCTGTGTTGAGGTAGGACTTGACACTTCCATCATGCTAAAAAATGCTTCCCCTCATACACGGAATCTATGTTTTCCTTTGTGAATGATGTCCACGTCAGTTAGACGGCAAAATAAAACCCAACTGCCTAAGACAGAAAAAAATGTTTAATTTAAAAATAATTTTAAACCCCCAAAACTACAATCTCATCGGTCTGGACAAAGATATATTGTACCACCCCCAAATAAACCAACCATACCCCAGGGCAGTAACACTTAAAATACTGGATCCAGTGCTAGTGTTTTCCCCAGAAGCAAAATAAAACAGAGTATGGATAATTCAGCTACATCAGCTTTTGTTCATCATAACAAAAATTAAACAAAATATGACCAGAATTAAAAAAAATCCCCAAACCACCTGTGGGCACCTACCACATGTACTTGAACCCGTAAGTATTACTGACACAGTAAAGCTTTTGGTGTCAAACACTTCTCTAGCTTTTAGAGAAAGTTTGAAGAGAGTATTTAATACCAGCAAGATTACTGAGACTAAAAAAAAATTGGAAACCGTGTAAGAAAACATTATTTCCATTCTGAAGAATGGATTAACACAAGTAACAAAGGCTGATACTTCTCCCTGAAAGATAAACACAGAAATAGTAACACAAAGTACTTTAGAAAAGCTTTTAAGTAGTTTGGAAGGAATTCGGAATGCTTTGCTTTATTTCTTCATGAAATACTTTGACTGATCTCAAAAGCCTGTGGAAACTACCATTTAAAAGTCAGCATTTCATTTCAATGCACTTTGTAACACTGGCAGCCTTGGTCATTCTGGGAAAGGAGCCACAAACAGTTCCTGGTATTTCAGTCCTGGACATGAACCAGGCCATTTACAGTGTTCTTGGGGTGACTGGGAGCAGTTCCACCAGCCAAGCTGAGTATCTGAAGAGTACTTGCATGGCTAAGATGCAATACTCAACAACACACTGTTGACAGTGGAGGAAATGGGTTCTGCTTGCTGACCACAAGCTTCTGATGCTGATGGGATATGTAGCCTTTAATGTGACCCTGGCAGAAGGAGAAAAAGGCAGTGTTAGTACTTGGAGCTGGTAACACAATCCCTACAACCCAAGCAAACACCTACAAGCTAACCATAGCAAAGCTGTGTATGCTCACTCACCACTGCACTACTGTACTTAATATCCATGAGGGTCCAATTTATGTGAGTGAGTCACCTCGGAGAGCAAGGAGAAAGCTGCAGCCACCACCACGTTTGTGTACCAAGGGTGCTGTCAGACTGAGAGCCTCTTGCCAGAGCCCCCTATGGATCTGCTTACACTGTCTTGAAGAGACAGAGCTCTACAAAAGTGTTTCTAAATTCACTCTTGTTCACTTTAAAATGAGGATTTTAATCAATTAGTATTCCATACCTAATAAACTAAATGACATAGTACTTCCTTTTCAGACATAGTGTTGTAACAGTGAAAGAAATCTCCCAGTGACCTAGACCACACCAAATAATGTTTCAGAAACAGAGAAGTGGTTGATTTTCTTGCTGACACTGCAATGATGCTTCAAAACCTCTGATTTAATACAAATATTTACATTTCAAGCTTTTATCCATTCATAAGTAGTTGAAGTTCACTTAGAGTAAAAGACAAAATGTGGAACAAAACCAAAGTAATCTGGCTCAATTTTTTTCTAATTTGAGAAGATCAAGAGTCTCCTACTTCAAATGCAGAACAAATCTTTTTGGTGCCACTTAAAAGGTTTGTATTTTTAAATCAATGTTTATGCATATATAGAAATGTCAGTATTGATTTCATAATGTGAAATTCAACTTCAATTTTAACTGATTCCTGCAAAAAAAGGCAGGAACTAGAGGTAGTCCTCAGGGAAAATGAGAACATTTCACTTTGAGCACAAGTCCCTCAAAAAAACCACAAGAAAACCTGGGATTACTGATGTGTTTTTTGTCATAAACTGTTATTCTCTATCTAGTATTTTTTACTGTCGGAAGTCTGGAAGCACCAGACAACGAGTGGTCAGCACTTACCAAATATATAAGGTTAGCCAAAATACACTGGACTTCATCAATATCAACATCATCTACTTGCATGAACTTCAGAGCAATCAGAAAAGCATCTAGAGATAGCTGATGGGTTTTGAGTAGTAAATATCTGAAAGAAACAACAGAAAAAATGTGTTATTGAGAAATAATCGCTTAAAAATTCTGTTTCTTGGAAAATGGCCTTTCTACAATAAATTCACCTTAACAGGAAGCCAGTTCTCTCAGAGAGAACTAAGGAGCATATACAATTCTACCCCAGTCCCAGGTGAAACTATATTAAACCTGCTTTTGCAAAAATGTAGGTTTTGTTATGCTTACACTTTCTTGAAGAGATTCCTGTATGTGATGATTTTCAGCTTCTCAAGGATAAGAAAGATTCCACATCGAATAAAGAAGGTTTCATGCTTTGTCAGAGCATCATTCAGTAGAAGAAGATTTCCTTCACTGCAAGGATAAAGAAATGAAAAAAAGAGGTCTTACCCCAATGAGAAAAGAAATAACCTGACTTGGTAGGAATATGCCTCCCCTGCCTTCCTCAGCCACCCCAAAGAAATACTTTTTACTTAATACTTTTCGAACACAAAGCAGCAAAACAAGCATCATACCTCACAGACTTTGTTACTTCAGCAAACTGCATAAGGTCATACTTTTTTAAGAGCTGAACTGTTGGCATATGGCCCTGAAAAATAAATGGTGTCCAAGTTTTCCAGGGTAAAGTCAAATGCACTTTAAATAGAATCTGGTAAGCTATAAAAAAAATTGTTAAGAGAGAAAGAGGAGTGTTTAACCACTTTTTTTTGCTACAGAATAAGAAATGAATAAAAGTATTCGTAAGACAACCCCCTTGTCCCTTTCAAACACCTCGCAGCACAACTCACAATAACTACTGATTTATCATGATTTAGGGACTACTAATACTTAATGTTAGGGAACAGCTATCAAACTTGTAGAATCAAGATCCTGTGACATGAGGCCTCGGCAGATTCAAATTTTATGTCACGGCTGTATGATCTAATCTACAAACAGAAAAAACATGGGAATCCCTAGCATTTCCAAGGGAATACAAGCAGTGCCTCAGCCCTGTGAAATGCTATCTCAGTTTGTAACAGATCTTTTCTTCTCTATGCCTCCATGCAGAAATAAAAATGTTCTCTCAAAAAACCCACCACCACACCCCCCCCAAAAAGAAAGAGAGAGAAAGGTTAAATTGAAGGAAACAAAATGAATTCTTATTGTGAGATCAGGTAAGATTGAACCATCTACAGAATCAAGACGAAACTTGGTTTTTCATCCCCTGCACACCAAAGATCAGAATGCACATTGACTTGGTCAGACTTTAAGTTTAGTTACATCATGCTATGCTGTTGCTAACTCCTTTCCTGGATGGAGGATTAGCTGAGAGCAGAACTGAGCTGCAGGTTTACTGAGAGCTGTTAGGAACAAAAAAACAACATACAAGCTATTTTAGTACAGTTTGAAGTTAGTGTTAATGTTTGGACTCTGGTTTAAAAAAAAGCAACTGCAAATACAATGACCTTTATCTAGTTTCTCTAATGCCTCTTGTACACTAAAACTGGTCCAGAAAAGCCACAGTAATTCTAGGCACTAACAGGCCCACCAGTTTAAGGCACTCAGTCAGGACTGGGACAAAGTTTTTAGGAAGACTATTAGTAAGTTTTCCTTTATCAACCCTACCACTGATTGATCTGAAAACAACCACTAAGAAAGTCAACAAATAAGAAAAGGAAAACAGAAGCCAATTATCATACCCACTACCCCTTTAGCCACTTGACACAGCAAGGAACTGGAAAGGGAGCACTGAATGGAAAAGGCAGGAAGGTCACAAACAGGTCAGGGGGAAGGTAGAAAATGGCAACTCAATAGAGGCAGATCATAACAACATTCTCCATGGTTAATTTTGGTAACAGGACCAGAAGAGGAAACTCTAAAATCTAGTTCCTGTCCCCTCAGTTACAATGAATTAATACTCAGTATAATCCACTAATTCAGGGATACACAAATGTTAGTACAGCACATGGGAAAGGACAGGAACAAGAAACAGATGTGCTTAATTCTTTTAATAGAAATATGAAATGATCAAACAGTAACAAGTCTCCACTGAGTTTTCAAAACCAAAATGCTCTGCCTTATGACCCTTCTGAGATGCCTCGAATGGGAAAACGTACAAGGTGCAAATAGAAAACCCAAAGACAGGCTGTAGCTGTGGCAAAGCCCTCTCAACAGTCCTTAACCATCTGTTTGCACATCCTTTTTTCTTCCACCAGGTGAAAGAAGCAGACAAATTTGTTCTAGTGAATCCACATCTTCCGTGGCTTTTGTGTGCAGTTGATCAGCAGAGAGGCACTCTGCTACAAGCAGAAGTTACACTGTTGAGTGTTTCACCAAAGAATTCAAATATAACGTTATTAAAGTAGTAAGATCAGGTTGCACTCTTAGGAGGAGTGGGAGAAAGGTAGGGGGAAAGGAGGGATGGGCTGGTTTTGTTTGAGGGTGGGGTTTTTTTGTTTGGCTGTGTTTTTCCCCCCCTTTCTCCTTTCCTTTGTTGCTATAAATGACAACTCAATACTTTTTGCCCTCTCACAACAAGGTGTGCATATGCTGGTTCATACAGGGATAAAATAGCCTCTGAATTCCAGTAAGGGAAAATCAAGAAAATACTGAGCATCAGTTTCATTATCTGCACGTGTACCCCCTTCCCCTTATTTAGGAAAGTAATATCTACTCACCAACAACATTTTTACTGGCAGCAGGTAGATCAAAATCATTCTTTTGTTCTTCTGGCTTGATCGGTGACAGTGCTCAAAGGCAAATGACAGATACTCTTCAGCTGCAAACACAAGTAATATGAATCAACAACAAAAATGGATTAAAGCTGTAACCCAAATTCTGTGCTCAATGTCCATCTCTAGCTTGAACACATGACATTTGAAATTGTATAAAAAAGAATCACACCACTCAAAATACATCAAGAAAAATTGGAGATTCACACTAAATACAAATTATTACCAGAAAGATAAGTTCTCTTTCAGAAAGTAAAAGAAAACTTGTCAAGGTCTTGATGTCAGACATTACAGTTACAAGTAATACTGGAATTTTCAGCTCATTTCAGTAATATTATTGTGCTCCTATTACAGAAGCAGAGAATCTCAAGTGCTGATAATACACTCTATTTCCTAAATTCAGATCAGGTTCTTCAAGAGATGAAAGCTGAATGCAATGCACACATCTCCTGAGCTGCAGAAATGTGCCAATGAGACCACACAGCATAACAGCATGAAGATCTCTCAAGCAGCTTCCACTGATAGAGAAAAAATGATAAGCCTGACAGGCAGAACACACTGTTTGGAGTAACAGAAGCAGCTCCAGAACAGATGTTGGTCAGGGGCTTCAGTTAGTGATGAAGCTGTACACCTTAGCTCTAGGTGCATTTCTGTTAGTGAAATCTATTAGAAATCTGGGAAATGCAGTTTCTACATCTTCCAAAATCAATGCATCAAGAAACTAATTCCATATTACAGTTTGCTGAAGATTTCCTACGTGGAATGCTGCAACTTGAAGAGCAGAAGGCTCCTCTGTGAAACTTTTACAAACCTATTGTTTTGGATGCTCATACATTTTGTAATGCACACACATAATGCATAAGACTGCAGGGGACTTCACTGACACAAATATTTTAAAGCTGGGCATATACTACAATTAGAAGTGTCATGTAATCTCATCTCTGTTTCGAGTCAGCCTGTGGGCCTCGGACCTTTCAGTATGAATCTTCCTTTGATCAATGCAACTACAACTGCACCTTCTACTCACATTTTGAGTCACACAAACACACAACTTCAGCCAGATTTCAGGCCAAGCAGCAAGATTTTAAACATGTCTTACTGTCACACAGTACCTTGCTTAAAGTCACTGTCAAACATGGCCTTGCGTCCAACATAGTATTTGTATGTAACTCTCTGTGCCATACTATACTCATCCTTCAGATTTGAGCTGTCAATTGCTCTTATTAAGGGCTTACAGAGATGGAGCTTGTTGATCTGTTAAAAAAAAAAGCATTTTAATCAGAGTGTAGGTAGACAGTATCATATAAAAAACAGGGTGGGTTTGACTTACAATACGAAATACAAAACACAGCTTACCAGACTTGCCCCCTACCTTAAAATAAATTTTAAACAGCTGATTCACGAGAAACAACATGCCCCACTTTTTTGAGTCTTCGATGCCTGCTCGACTGCCATAAGAAAAAAGAAAAAACCTGCTAGTACTGAACATAGTAAGAAAATAATGACTTTTTCCTAACAGTAAATTCATTGCATAGATATTCACTCCATAGCATTTTTAGGGTAAACATAGGTGTAGCCCTGCTATATATTTTCTCAACATAATGAAAAGATGTCATGCAAAATATTCTTCATCTCCATCAGGGTCCTCACTCCTGTCTGTAGATAACACATACACAAGCACAGCAGTGGCTTATAACACTCGAGGTGAAAGAAAGACCAGAAAAAACCCACTTTTTTCATTTCCGAAGTGTTAAAATTGCTAACACTGGAAACCAGAGTCACCTCTTTTCCATCTAATTCTAATGGAGCAAACTTCACAACTAACAGGGCACAGAAGCATTAACCATCTTTCCTGAGAAACAGAGATATAATCAGTTCCTCCCAACAATACCTGCTAGGAATGCTAAACCTGACGTGAGGGCTCTCCCTCTGTAATTAACAGTCAAGAGAGAACAGACTATAAATGAGAAGACAAGCCTCAGAAGTGTTCATTCTAAGACCCATATATGGTCTAAGTAAGTGGGAAAATCTAAAGACAAGTTCATAAAGTTCTTAACAATTTAACAGTGCAAGTTCAATAGAGGATCTTTCACTTACGTGTCACTGGCACAGACTCGAAAGCAGCCCATCAGCAGTTCTGCTGCTTTTTCCAACATGTCACCAACTTTGCTTTTCCCTTTCTTCACAAGCTGTTGATCTGCCTAGCATTACACAGCAAGAAACAATATGCAATTCTACATCATGGTTCACTAGGTTGCAAAGTTTAGTTCTTTAACACAGCATTTTATGAAGTATTATAGCAAGACATCTGTCACAGCTGCTATCTTCCAGATCTAGAAGGCACTCAAACTCACAGAACAAAAGAAAACACTTGGAGAGGCTCCTGACACATATCAAGCCCAATGTACAGAAGGAGAGTCCTTTGAAAATAGCACTGATCACTATTACCTTTAGTATCAGTCAGCTTAATGCAGGTCCCAGAAACATAAATGCAGGTTTAATACCTGAATTGGAGTATTAACACTTCAACTCAAGTATAAAAAGACCAAGAGTCTGCAAAAATAATGGAGTTTGAGTCTTAGAATTTATAATTCAGTTTCTCTCCACAGCCACAAAGACTAGATTTTATTTCTAAACCATATTCAATAGTTTCCAGTAGTAACACACACTGCTGGGACCTGAGACTTCCAGAAGAAAGATAAAACATATATTACAGCAGCAGAGAAAAAAAAAATTCAGTTAACATATGGGAAAGATCCATGCACTGACTAATGCAGAACTTCAACAGAAAGAATACATCAAGTAGATATTTATTATGTGCTCTCTAAAAAGTTGTATTATACTGTTTGCATTCTCACTAGCTGAAAAGTAAAAAAAAGAAATGGAAATGCATCCTGCTGCAGAAGTCTTCTCTGCATCCAAATCCTCTGAATACACCAAGGTTAGAAGACAGAGTTTAAACACTTCCAGCATGACTGATTCAACACTTCCCTTTCTCATGCATCTCAGAGATACGGATTTCTCTTATTCAGACTGAGAATTGAGACTTGGCACAGAGTGGTCACACACATGAAAAATACTCCCTGTGCAAGCATTCCACATGTGAGGTTTTGTGGGTAAGTGGGCACAAGAGAGTGATGAGAGGATGAACATACTGATATTGATACTGAAAATACTGGATATTGTCAAACTCTAACCTAACTTGAACTCTAGCTTCAACTCTTCAGGTAAAGTGACTAGGAACAAAATCACAACGCTGCCACTTACCTTGGCCTAGCACTTCTCAACAGATCCCTACACAATCTACTTCAATTCACCAGCCTGAGAAAAATAATGTATATTTGGGGATTATTTGCATGTCAGCAGTTTTATGGGCTCACCAAGGGCTCCAAAGAGCATCAAAAGTGGGGCACACATCTGGAAAAGGGGAGCAGAAACTTCCCTCTTCAGATGTAGTGAATGGTTAGATCAGCTTGGTTGTCTGTGATACCTCCAATTTCCACCAAATCCTAGGGATAACATGGAATTAGTGACTTAAGCCATGTGCTACTCAATAAAGAAAATACTTATCCCTTCATAACTTCTAAGCAACTGCTGGGAGTTGCATTCAGGTCCTCAGAACCCCTCTAGTTCCATCTGAAAACGGGAGGTGGACAGACCGAGCAACCTCATTTTCCAATAGGACTGAATGAATTTAGTGTGTCAACAAAATCCTAAACAATGAGTTAAAGAGAACTGAGCAAAATTAGGCTGTGTAATAAAGTCTAAAAATATTTCTATTGCGGAAATACCAAAGTGACAAAAGTAATGAGGTTGTTAATCAGATCTACTTACATTATTAGCAAAAATTCGAAGATCAAGAGCTACAGAATACATAATAGGTAAGGCCCTGGAAAAGAAAATCATAGTATACTTAATAGGTGCAAATCAAGCAATAAGTAAGACACGAGAAACAAGCAATTTATGTTTTTTTTTGCCAGTTGGTCATACAATTAGGAAGGTATATGTTAATCTTTAAATAAAGAAGGATGCACTTCTTAAAAGGACAGTTCTTCAAGATCTCAGCATTTCAGAAATCCTACACTACGAGAATTATTTCTAAAGTCTTTTTTACTGTGGTTTTAATAAAATACCACTTCTCTTCGAACAAATCCTTCATGTATGGACATATGGACCATTCTACATAATTAAGCTCAGATGTTTAGTTTTCACACTTTTAGACATAAAAACTCAACCAGGCAACAAAGCCAATTAGGCTTGATTTTAGCATCACTGGGGATAAATAAAAACTATAGGTATAATTTTAGTTTGACTACTATGGTATTACACTAGGAAAAGATGATCTATTTTCCAGTAGCTTTCTGTGATGTACTCACCAATTTTCTTCTTTATGTGCCTGAAATGCTCGCAGGAAAGATGTATTGTATTTAGGAAAATTTAAAATGCCATGAAATAAAGCACAGATCTGAGAAACAGCTGTTCAGTGGTACCATATATGACTTCATGAAAGACAAGAAATCAAAACACCATCAAGAAGTTGAGGAGTCAAGTTGTAATACGGAAGAAGGTGAGCACAGCCATGCACTCCTTTGAGTGGCAGCAGCAGTAAGAAATGCTGGCTAGAGATAAGATAGAAGCTTCTTTATCTTCCTCTCTAGCCAAGTACAGACTGCAAGGTATTATAATCATTTTTTATTCTAAATAAAATATAATTTTTATTATAAAATTATTTAAAAATCGTATTATAATAAAAATTTTATTATAAATAAAATTATATTGTATTTATATAGAAATAAATATAATAAAATTATTATAATAATTTTATTATAAAATAAATTTANATTCAACTCTCCTATATTCTAGGAGAAATTAATATTCTATTTTGAGCCAAGTAAAAAATTCCTTCTTAGCCCTATAGAAAGCTGGAAGAAAGAGTGTATCTGGATTTCCTTGCTTAGAAACCCAAACAGCTGAAGTGTATTTGGAAGCAGACCACGTTCTATTAGATTTTTAAAAACCATAAAGAGAACTTAAGTCTACAAGAGGTTAATCTGAAAACAATATACAAGATTTCTGGAAAAGGATATTGGACAATAACTGTTTGGCATTTGTATGCTTCTATGAAGTCATGGTTCGCAACAGCATAAGTACACCTGTCAAAGAAAAGGTGCATTAGTGCATCAGGAAATATACATAAACCAAATATTTATTTTTGTGTCCTACCAGGCATGAAGTTTTACAGTTTATTTAAGGCACAAAGAAATATGATTAGAAGCATTCCTAAAAAACTAGCACAAGTATTTTAATAGAGCACTAAGCTTGATAATTGTAGAAAACAGATCCTAGAGATGAATAGGTATTTGTTTTATATAAGCTAATGCTTATTGAAACTGTCACCAAGATTAAAATAAAAAAAATTCCAAGATTGTTGAGAGAGACTAGATGCAGAAAATTATTAAGTAAAAGCCTCACAGATTTATTTAGATGCTAAGCTCTCTTAAGAGTACTTTTATTATTAAAATTCCCTTTAAAAAATATTTATTTCCCTTACTTATTTCACTCTAAATTCTTGTGTAGCTAGCAGGCAGAGCAAGGGAAACAGCAAGCACTGACACCAAAGCTGTGCCAATGGCCATACACAGATGACAGCCACATACATAGAGCAAACTCTATGTGGAGAGGAGAAAGTAAGTCTTTATTTCCTGCAATTCTAGCAATATTTATAAGAGTAATAAATACCAAGTTTTCAGGTGTAAGCCCTTTAAAATAGGCAAGTAAACTTAAGGATATCCTTCCCCATCCCTGCTGTACACCTCAAAACTGACTTTACATTCCGGGCTCATCTTTACCTTAAGTGGGCTGCAAACATTTCATCATATGGTGATTCCAAAACTTGTTGACACTTCTCCTCTGGAGATGGAAGCTAAGGGTACAATACATCAATAAAACATTAAAGGAACATCCAGTGCACCAGAAACAGAACATCGTATGCATATTTTGTCATGGCAGTTCTCACAGACTTGTTAGGGTTGGAAGGGACCTCTGGAGATCATCTAGTATGCATCTCCCAGAACTTTAAATTACACTAACAATCATATCCAGAGTAATGAATTTCTAGTGTGCATTCTGTCTCCAGAACCTAGACAAAGCCAGCCTTAAATAAAAGCATCCAAAATACACAAACACCAGGCCCTTACTACCCACTTCTTTTTTTCTCTATAGTGCTTTCCACTGTGCTATGCTCTTAATTAATGCAGACCTGGTCAGAAAGGACATTCAAAACTGTATCTATCCAGAAAACAATTCAAAGTGGAACACAAAGATCCAACCAGAGAACAAAAATTATATATGGTATCCTTGTAAGAAGAAAAGGGAAGCAAACCTACAAGGGGATCCTGCTTTGGCCTGTGAAACAGATTTCTCAGGTTTCTCTCCAATGGAAAGGAACCCACATACACAGCTAGAAAAACTGAAAGTAAAACAAAAGGTCAAAAAACAGATCCTCACCTGTAGCCTTGGGTTTGCAACATGTGGATGTTTAAATGATACTAATTCTGCACAAAACGTTCCATCTCTGGTCTCAATGGCTTCTTGCACCTACCAAAGTAAACAGTCACATTACAGAATAAAACCCAGCAACAGGCACACAACATATTTACACAACTACAGAAGCCACCATCTAGTTACCATTGTTCATACATATTAATATCAAATCACATGTGAGTTTTTCAAGGTTTAAAACTGAATAAATAATTTTGTATTTCCAATACACCTGTTTTTCAAAAAGGTCTCGGGGAGAAGGTAGAGAGAACGCCATGGTGGTTTTTTCCTTATTTGTAGGGTGCAAGCATACGTATGTACATGGGTTTAGCATGGTAAAACAGCAATTGGGAGCCAGATTTGGTTAAGCTTTTTAAAATCCCAGTTGGATGTATAGGCATCAAACACGTATGTGAAGGCACAATCTTCGAGTAATGCTTTAAAATGAAGACATTTAAAATGAAGATTTAACATGTAGCTATCATTTCAAAGGCAATGTCTGCTATAAGACTGATAGTCTACTTACATAGAATGCTTCTGAAACCTGAAAAGACTGTAAATATTATATTCTGTGGGAGAATGGTTTAATTCTGCTTCCTGCTAAAGATAACTCCTTGTTAAAAATAGTCTGCCTGGACAGATTATTGTGAATCAAGGCAGAAATTTCTTCAGTTATGGAAGTAGTTTTAGGTATTACTTCTTAGGAGTTCCTTTCCCACTGCTTGTGCTTTATTTGTCATATTTTTGTGTCCCAATATGAAAAAAAAAATAATTTTGTTTTATGAAAAGCTCATACCAAATGGGAAAAAAAGCCATAGATTAAAATAGCAACAAAAGATGGAAAATCAACTGCTTAAACTCTTTCAGAAACTTGTGTTTAGCTTTTATTTCAGTTAAAGGAAGAGATAATTTTATGTTTGCTAGTTAGTTTTTCATATTAAATGTTCAATGGACTGTCAACCGAACAAGATGCGGACTTTTCAGAGCAGACCGCTGTCCTGGGATATCTCAGATGCTCCATTTTTGGAGACTAAAACCCGAACAATTACTCCCTTCTTGTGCCTTCACCTAATTGGTTTAACTGATGCCAGATGAAGTGAGTTAAGATGGTAAGATTACGTGATGAGATTACGATGGTCCAGCAAGAACCATCCAGAGTGGACACACAAAAAGCTTGTCACTGACGCTCCTGCCTCTCCATCCTCCCTGTCAGAAGTGTGCGTCCGCACTTCTGGACATCTCAGATCCCTGTATTTCTCGAATTCCTGAGCTGCCCTTGTTCCTGGACACACACACAACCTTCTGTGGCGGCTCTTACAGATAAATTGCCTCAGAAACCTCCACACTTTTCAGGCATTCTAGGTGTACATCCTTGGCACTCAGACGGTGAGCTTCACACACGCTGAAGAAATATATTTCTCCACCACATCATTCATCCTACGCTGATGTATTTCTTAACCAAGGCAGCGTATTTACAGCAAAAAACACACCCGCATACTCAAACAGGGCCTACAGATTAATTAAAAAAAAAAACTAATAAAAAATCTTGCTTACTTGCTGCAAGTACTGATTTATGGTGATGTGCGCCATTAAAGGGTAAGGAGATGAGGCGGGAGCCCCACACCTGTCCCACCCTGCGAGCCCCGGAACTCCCGGAACTTCCTCAGCGTTTCCGGATCCCGGCGCATCCGACGGTGGCGGGAACGGCCCCGAGAGTCACGTGACAGCCACCAACCGGGTCTGCCTCGCCTCTGCCCCGCCCACCGCGGGTAGGGGGAGTGGCTTCACTCGGGTAGCCAATGGGAGTGAGCGATGGGCGGGACAGAGGTCCGCGTCAGCGGTAAACCGCGTGCGCGGGGGCGCGCCGCGCATTCGTGGGTGGTGGTTGATTGTGGCGGGTGGAGCTGTCTCCTCTGCTGCTCCTTAAGCCCTCTGTTTGTAAAGGAGGCGGGCTGTGCTCAGCCTGTGGCGGGACACCCCAGCTATCTTCCCGGCAGAGCGCTAGAGGCCCGCCTCCCCTCCCTTCTCGCTACCTGCGCTGCCCTCGGGGAGCGCTGGAGACGGGTTTCGGTGTACTTGGGTCGAAAAAGTTGAATCGAGCATTAAACTCCCGAACAGGTTGACTCCTAAAGGCACTAACGCCAGGGAGATGTGTGAGACAAGGACACGTTCCATGTTCGTGCAGGCTGGGCTCGGTTGGGTTTGGGGGGTGCCGGCGGACAGGGCGCAGGCGGCCTCTCGGGCTGGTGGCTTTTCTGGACGGGAAGCGCGGCTGCTCGTTGGCTTCGGTTCCGGCCGCCCTTCGGCGGGTACCAGCAATCAGAGCCAGGGCAAGCGGGGGACACCGAGGGGCTGCTGCCGCCCGCGGGAGGCTGCCCCGGCCCGGGAGCCATCTTGTAAGCGGGGCTGGCGCTGCCCGAGCGCCGCGGGCCGCCCGGACCCGGGAACGGACTCGAACCCGGACCCACACCCGGGCGACTATCGGTGCCTCCCGGCCCGGCGGCACTTGGCAGCCGCCCACGGGCAGTGAGGGAGGGCGGCTGGGTGGTGGCGGCGGAGGAGGAGGAGGGGAGGGGAGCGGAGCGGAGGCGGGGACGAGCCGGCCCCGGCCCGGCCCNGTCGGCCTTGGTGGGACACACGAACGGGCTCACCAAGCCCGCCTCGCTGGCCGCCACCGCCACCCGCGTCGCGGGAGGGGGAGGAGGAGGCGGAGGCGCGACCGCCTCCTCCAAGAAACTCGTGATCAAGAACTTCAGAGGTGGGTACGGGGCAGGCCGGGCCCTCTGTCCTGGCAGGTGCGCCCGGCCCGATCTTTGTTTACTGCGGCTCCGGCCGCTCCCCGCCCCTTGCCCGCGGCCGGGCCCCACCGCTGTCACCCGCCCCGCCGCTGTATCGGGGCGAGGGGCGGCTGCCGCCGGGCTGATAACGCCGCCGGGCTGATAACGCTGCCGGCACCGTGCCCGTGTAAGGGCTCCCGGGGACACGCGTGGGGCTCCGTGCGCGGGGGCAGCGGCCGTAGGGAGCGGGCAGAAAGCCACTTTAGTGTCAGCGCTGATTAAAGCCAGGAGAGGGTGGTTGTCTCGCTAAAAGTAACACGGGCGTCAAACACAGCAGCCGGGGGGTGAAACGCGTCGTGCAAAGGCTCGGGTGGAATTAGTGACCCCTCTGAGTGTGCCAGAGTTACATGGCCAAGCGCAGAGACGCTTGGCAGAACTTGATGGAGCAGCAGGGAGAGAGAGATTGCTGCAGGCTCCCGTTGGGTGGCTGTTTTTAAACTACCTGTGTCTTACTTCACAGAAAGACCCAAATTACCCGATAATTATACTCAGGACACCTGGCAGAAACTTCATGAAGCGGTGGGAGCAATACAGAGTAGCATTTCTATTAAATACAACCTTGAAGAGCTCTACCAGGTAAGCCACATAAGGTTTTGGTGTCGCTTTTTGCAAATAAACTGCTTTGGCAACATTCAGCATAATGTATTTTGATTTGTTAAAAGCTGATCAAATATTTTTCTACGTACTCTGTTTCAAGTCAGTTTGCAGTTCTACATATCAGTTCCTTGGAGAGCTACCAGGGTCTGGGCCCATGAAAAAGCAGTTTATGTTGGGAGGCACAGAAAGCTATTCCTGGGCAGGGCTGAGATCTAAGTCTTAATATCTTCAATACTCTGCCCACTCAACATGCTGAAAACAGGATGTTACTCTAACGGGGTTAAGAAGTGATATATTGTATGATGACTTTTGTACATGCTATGGTCTCTTGTAAATAGAAAGGTTGATATATTTATGTCATATATATATGATATATTTAGATTATAACATTACACTTCTATACCTTTTGGGGAATTAATAAAGACTCTTGATTGAGCAGGCAACAAACTGTCACCTTACCCACGTTTCAGGTTACTATTGCATTTTCATAACAATCAGGATCTTAGTTTTTCTATTCAAGTGGTGAAAAAGAATTTCTGGCACACCTGGACTACTGGAGCAGGGGCTAGGGAGGGCAAAAGAGAGACGGACTCCTGAGCCATTTCTCTCTACTTTCTCCAATTATGTGGTTTAGTTCTAAGTTATTTTAGATGTATGTGCTGTGAGGTATTTAACTGAAGTAGTAACTTTGTACAGTGATCATGTTATAAAAAATTACTGATGTG
Source organism: Gymnorhina tibicen (assembly GCA_013399875.1). Taxonomy (NCBI): domain Eukaryota; kingdom Metazoa; phylum Chordata; class Aves; order Passeriformes; family Artamidae; genus Gymnorhina; species Gymnorhina tibicen. The sequence goes on from VXAZ01003150.1 coordinate 37,658, forward strand.
CTAAATTGTGCTACATAGCATAACTTAGTTAGGAGTTTTCTGTGGGTGCAGGTGTTTGATCTGCAGATTGATGTCCTTGCCAGATCAGGATTGAAAACATTAGTATGCACACCTAAAATTTTCTAAATGTTTAGTTGAGATGCAAAGGGCAGACTGTGAGAGGAGAAGGCCGGTAGCCCATAATGGGTCCATGTTCAAGAAAATCAGGACGGATTTCAGAACTGACTATACTTGTCTCTTCAGTTAGGGTATGCAATATATCAGTCTAAAATGGCTGATTATGTAAATGTATATAAACTTAATATGATTTATTTCCTTTAAATAGAAAACTTGTAATATTCATCTCTTAACACTTGCAGATTTGCAGCATTTGAATGACATAATGCATTTTATTGTTTTAAATTCAGCATTTGAAAAACCCTGCTTTTCCATGTCTAGCAAAAAAAAAAAAAAAACCAGCCCACAGATGCTTTGAGTGTTACCTAACTTGTTTTCAAAGGCTCAGAAATGAGATTATAGTAATATGGCTATGAAATCACTAGGGTACACACTTGAGTTTTGGCAGAAGAGGAGAGAGATTTCAGATAAGCTATGGAGAGCTGTACTTCTTGCTTTGTCTGTTTACCTGCTTATTTGTAAAAACTGTGCAAAGTTGGTCTAATAATCTGTAACACAGCGAATCAGGAAGATTTCTGCACAGTGGGTGGTGGTGCTGAGTGTGCTTGTGCATTGACAGGTACTTACTCTCCTGCCAGAGGAATAAAAGATGAGGTTCAGCATCCATTGGAAACTGGATCTGTATTTACAGATCATTTTAACTGCCTGTTGGTGAGCACCGAGTCATCTGCAGGGGAAAATATCTCTGGGTGCATCAGTTCTTACTATCAGGCCTTTTTGGTTGGTTTTTTTGAGTCTTTATCTGACATTATGGGAGAAAGTGAGAGGCCTGCTAGAGTTCAGCACACTGAGCGGGCTGGTGTATCAGCCTGCAGTTGAACCTTCTGATTTATTTATTTAATTTGGCACAGTGGCTGAGGAGAAACTGAAGAACAATGATGAGACTGTGTGGAAGCCTGAAGGATACTCCTTTCCAGGCATTAGAGGCAGCATGGAATCAGGCATGAAGGTGCTTGGCAGAGATGCAGTCAGCAATGGGAGGGTGGCAGCCAATTTTTTGTGACTAAAATAGAAATGATGTCTGGGATTGGTGGTAGATTGCATAGATTTTGATAGGAGTAGCTTATATTTGATGGGATAGAGAAAGTGGGGCAGTACAAAGAATTGCCGAATGAGGAGTGAGTGATAAAAATAATGGAAAAAGAAAATTACCTTTGCAGCAAGGTCCTAAATAACCTGAAATGGGGTAGCACTGCCCTTCTGGAGGACATAGAACAGGACAGTGTAGTAGCAAAGGAAAGACAGTAGAGCAGTGAAGGAAAAAATTATGAGAGTCCTGACTAGACTTATATTTAGATGGGTGGATAGGAGTGGCTATGAGAGTATCTGCAAAATGATTGTCTGAATACTGTTTCTTGCAAGTTATCATTTTACTTACTTTAAGACCAGATGAAAAACATACTATAGGCACTGTGTTAAAATTTTGTTTGCATGCTTTAATGTTGTATCAAAATTGTGGAGGCCATTTTTAATGTGCATTTAAATAAAATTAGATTAGGTCGGTTAGAATCCTCTGGGGCAGAGAAGAACATTCTTGGGTCAGTTTTAGTTGCCGAGGTGACATAGTGCTTTAAATCCTTGGCAGTGTTCTCTGCAGTCTTGCCTCATAGTATAAAGGCAGTTGATACTAATATAGTGACCACCAGAACACTTGGTTTTGGGCAGCATTGGTCTCCTTAGTTAACTAAGGATAAATACTCAACTAAATCCTATGAGCTCCCAGTAAATCAGTTCAAGTCTTTATGCAATGGCTAATGTGTGGTTGGTTTTTGGGGTTTTGTTGTTGTTGGGAAATTTTTCTTAATTATTTTTCCCCTCACGTTATGTACCTTAGCATGAGTATGTGAATCAGTGGAAATATTTGGGAAGAAATAAATTGATAAAAGACAGTAAAGTAACTATACTCATTTACCATTTAGACAGACTGGTTGAAATGCCTACCTTAAAGTTATTAAGAAATTAAAATATTTGGTATGATTGTGTTCCTGCCCCAAAAAAGCACTCATTTTGTGCATAATGAAGGATGCACAAAATGGACCTTCTGGAGGAGTTCTACTGCTGAGCAGTACTGAAGGAGGCAGAATTCTGGTAGTGTTTAACAGCACATCTGAAATGTGACCCAGATTGTGATGGTGGATCTTGTTTGTACACAAAATCTAGCAGAATAAGAAGGGACCAAAATCAGAAAGGACTCCTGAAGTCTTAATTTTTCTGCATAACTTCATTTTGATGTTTTGGTTTTGTGTACAGCGTGAACATGTAATGCTGTTTTGTTTTTTTTTCTTTTGTTGTCAGCCTTAATTAGACAGACACAAAAATTTAAGGTTTTTTTTTTGTCTCATTCATAATCCTTTTTTGGTTTTTAGGCTGTTGAAAATCTCTGCTCCTACAAAGTCTCTGCTACACTGTACAAACAGTTGCGACAAGTCTGTGAAGAACATGTGAAAGCACAAATCCTTCAGTTCAGAGAATATCCTTTTGTCATGCACAGAAGTGGTTAGAATGGTTAGTTTAAATCATTATTTTTTAAAACAATGCTTTGCAAAAATGACACGAGTAATTGTCAATGTGTGAAAGAGGTTCTTGACCATTTACATGTTCTTAAATCAGTCACAGTCAACTTTAGTCATCTGGGTGAATAATTTTTGTGTATTGATGTCTAGCATGCTAATAAGAATTTATCATTTTAATAGGGATGCAAATTCTACACATAATTTAGAAAATGTCAGTATGACTATGAGATTTCTCAGCAGGTATTAATTTCTGTGGCAGGTGAGTAGTGGAGATGCTTATGGCAGCAATAGCTTAAAAAAATCACAGTGATTGTCAACAACAGTAAAAGAATTTTCAAACATAGTACACCTGTTTGACCAAAAATAACTACTGGTCAACAGTGATGTCTCACAGAGGCATTCAACAAGCCTTCACATATCTTATGTGTACTTTGGGAGGTTCTTGGGATAGAGCTCTAAGTTGAGGAGATCATTTGGCTGTCTTGGGATGCATAGAAAGATGAGATTTTATGGTGAATTTCCCCATGGTTTACTGAAGCTACATTGCTGGACTTTTCTTCTGGCTGAATGGGTCACAGAAGTGCCTGTAGATCTTCTGTGGACACCCAGCTGTAGCCAGCCCTGTTTCCTGAATCCAGTGAAGCTTTGCGTGCCAAGAAGGTGCTTTATACGATAGGTGTCTTTTGTGTAATAGCCACGGGGTTGCACTTGCTGGAGCAGCAGATGAATAGTCTCTGTCCACCTTGCTGCCCCCATATTCCTGGAAAGTGCCTTAGCAAGCAGATGCTGGATGGAGAGTGCTGTATCGAACAGATATTACAGCGCTGTGGCTGCTGGCTTTGTTTCCCAGCTCTCTATATGCATTTTATTAGCAGAAAATGACAGGATAAAGTAGAAAGAAACAAGGAGCCAGGGCCCAGAAAGAGCCTCCTTTCCAGGTGAATGCTTTAAATGTGCTTTGGATTGTGACTCTCAGTTTTTTGGTTCACTGCATTCCCCAGGTAGGTGCCTACACTCAGAATAATTTGGGGTTTTCAATGTTACGTAGCACCAACATGGTTTCGGGCTGTGTGGTTTTGGTTTTGTTTTTTGTTGGTGGTTTTTCTGAGTCCCGTTGAAGGCATCTGGCTTCTCCATAGCACATTAGTACAGTAGTCTTAAACATACCTGGTCTTTGAGAACCAAATCTTAGTCTTCTTTAAAGCAGTGTACAACCATCTTTTGCATTCCTGCTTTTTCAGACTTTACATGATATTACAAAAAAAATGTTTTAAAACTAGTATTTTCAAACTTTGCTTTCACCTTGCCCTCTTGACAGGGTGATGGTGGATTGGAGAGTTGAAAAATTGATATTTTACAGGTGTACCGCTTTGTATCTCAAGGACATGAGATCAAATTAATCAGATTTGACCAGAATGAGTTGGAATGATAATGTGCGGGAGAGGAAGGTAAAGCCTCATTTAGATTTACTTGTGAGACACATGAGAATTCTGTTATTTGTAAATAACAGTTGGATCTGTTGTGTAATGAAGAAAATTCTGTAGATTACTTAGGGTGACCTGGAGATGTATATGAAAAGAGTGGTATTTGGATTTGTTGAGGATTATTTCGAACTGTAACTGCTTTTAAGAGATTAGGGTCACTCCTGTTGTGCACAGTGTGAACTCATTAAACAAACAAAATAACCTTTCCATCCCTCTCACCTCAGTTGGTGACAAATGTGTGTTTGACGCTGGTGGGTTTTCTTGTTTAAATCTATATTAAGGTTACACAGTACAGCCACTAGATGGTATTACTGAAGAGCTGTGAGTGTTATTCCTTGAAAACACAGGGAGGCCTTTTGGAGAACTGCCAGCCACTGTGCTGGGCAGCTCTGCAATTAACGGTTTATCCCTGGCAGGCACAGTAGCACTGGAATATCCATGGAGCAGCTTTGCCTAATGGCTGGCAAAGATCATCTCCAGAATCTGGCCTCCAAAGATACTGGCAAACTAGTTTTCCTTAATGGGTGCTGTACAGATTCTCTGGATAGTCTTTTATTTTTAAAGAAGATAAATAAATGCTGGCAAGATCATTGCAGACAAATGGTAAGTTGAATGTTTGTTCAGAGTATATCCTTGAGGTGTGAAATCTGGCTAAAATGAGTTTGTCAGAGTTTTAACTTGGGACTGCACTGCACCTTCTTCTCCAAGTTTCAGCATTTCTTTTCACTTTCCCCTTTGCTGGCTGAGGGAACTTTTGTTGTTGAAATGTAGATTCTGTTAACTCTGACTTTCAAAGGCTTCATACAAGGTTTGAACATCACTCAAATATACTGACACCTTTTTTTCTATGGGTGGAAAGAAAAACTAACCAAGAAATGCTGAAGTTGTTTGCTGTTCATAATTTTTAGTAATTGGAGAATCTTTGCTTTTAGATAACCTAGTTCTTGGAGCTAACTTGGGACTTTTTTTTTCAAAGCAGAGGTGATTATCCTGACTATAGAGCTAAGAAACAGAAAGGATAAAGAACTGAAACTTGCTTTCTGTCTGCCTTTCTTGTCTTCTACCTCCACAGTAATTTATGTTACAGAAAAAAGTTCTCTCTGAAACACACTCTATGAGAACTGTGCCTTTAAGAAGGTGTCATTGTAATTCCAGACCAACATTTTACAATGACCTTTTATTGCATTGTCACTTTAGCTTTGGCTGCAGATGCCCCATATGTTAGATTTTCTATTTTCATTCCTTGAATCCACTGTTCTTTCCTGTGAGGGTTGGGCAGAGGTATGTGATTTTTATCTGAATTTAAAATGGAAGGTGTTAGGGAAACTATTTGAATTCAGCAGTCTATGAAAACAGAGTTGAAGATACTGCCTTGAAAATGTAGTTTACATGTAGAACCTGTTTTTTCTTAAAAAGACTTTTGCTGTGAACCCTGTTTACTTTAATTACTTGTAAGCATTCTTTTTTTTTTTTCTGCCTTAAAGCAACAGCCTGTAGCAGGTGGCTTTCTTGCCCACGTGCTGGGTTAGCACTTGTGCTATTTAAGAAAAAAAAGTCAGCTTTACTGCTGTTTTACTTTAATATGCTTGGTCAGATGTTATGTCAGCTTGAGAATTGCTTCAGAGGCAATGAAATCTTTTAGGGAAGGAGTAGGTGGACAGCTGGGAATAGAAATCTCTTATCTGGCCTGGGGGTGAGTTACTGACATCCAGAGTTACACTAGTGCTAAACTGGGAGTTGGGCAGCCTTCTTATGAGCAAAGTTAAAAATGGATTTTGAATGTAAAAGACTAGTAAGCTAAAAAACCACCTCCTCCTTCTCCCACTTTTTTAATTTAATAAAGAGATAATATTTTTATACCTCCTTTCTCCTGTTGGATTTAATGTATCTCTCTTTTTCTCATGAATTTTGGCAGTTAACTTTTATTATGAAAAGATCTGTTGCACAGCTTATTACTGTCTCTGCTTAAAGCTCCCCTGTGTTTTTGGTTTTTTTTATTTTAAAACAAAAAACATGGCAGCATGCTATTTCAGGGTGTTTACTGACTGTATTGAAGGTACTGTTTGAATAGCTTATGTATATCACTGGTATAAAACTCCTAACAGACTAATAAAACTATTTAGTTCATGGTTATGAATTTGAAAACTGTCCTGGATGTACTTGGGAATACCACCAAGTAGTAGTAGTAACTTCAATAAATTGCATACCTGTACAAGTCACCATAAAAGTTTAAAATACCTACATCAGTAATTCAGGTATATGTCTGTTGTGTAGTTTTTCAGAAGTTGTTTTATAATTTAAAAGATCACATGGTGGTGAAGAGAAAAATATTTTCTTTATATATTTTCAGATCATGATCAGAAGCATTTTCTTATTTTTGGATCGTACATATGTGCTTCAGAATTCAATGCTTCCTTCTATATGGTAGGTATCCATGTAAGTATTCCTATAATCTTTAGAGTGTTGACATGCTATTACATTTGCAAGGGTTGAAAATAGATGTTTCACATTATATTTGAGCTATATAATAGCTAAAATTTTGTGTCAGTTTATGGAAATACGTGTGTCAGCATATGCATGTGTCATTTCCTCCTTCCCCAGGAATATTCATTGTCAAGTGAGGGTAAAAGAAGAAGGTCTGTGAACATAGGCTTAAAAGTCAAGGCATGTGTGTAGCTGTAGTTGTCAGAGCCTGGGTGAGGCTGGCTCTGTGGGAACCTGCTCTTGACTGCTGCCTTCCACCTTAGCACTGGCCCAGCATTACTGTAGGTACTCCTGGTTTTGACAAAATTCAACATTCAGCTTCTTGCTCTGTTTTTTTAAGTAAGTCAGATACAGTGACAAGGTGTAGATTATCTTTCCAGCAGTGGCCACTTGATGCTTTTGTACTTTCAGCCCACCATGGTCACATCTTTGGGCATTCTGCTTTAAAGCATCCCTCCTGAGAGGCATTTTACATCATTTCCCAAGTGAACAAACACAAGCTTTGCCAAACATTTCTGGCACTGTTACTTTATCTGAAGCCCCCCCTCCCCCTGCCAAAGTAGATAAATTACTGAAGTAAGAGCCTGTCTTTTCCCTGCCTGGCTGGCTGAGGAGCCTGGCATCTTTCTCCAGCCTCTTACTTGTCCAGTGGACATCTTTTGTTTCCAGCTTCAGCAGTTTGCCTCCAACTCTTTGTGTTAGGCTTCCTTTTACTAAATATTATTGATGAGGTCTGTTCATACTTTGTCTTATTTTTCTCCTACTGGGAAAATTCCTTTTATTGAAATCCTGATGCATGTGAAGAAGTCGGCGGTAACAAGTTTTGTCTAAGATTGCTCAATTATCAATGATTAACAATTAGCTGCTTCATGGCATAGAAGCACCTTTCCTCATCATCTTAGAATGGAACAAGAATCTGATAGAGGTGATAAGATCCTAAAGATACAAAGAATTCAGGCTTTTGAACAAAACTTATAAATTACATGTACAGTGTCTGATCCAGGGAATCTTATGTTAAGGTATATGCTCAGATTTATTTTTTTTAATAAGCAGAGAAAGTTATAGTCTAGTATGTGAAAGTTGGACAGGCTGGTCACTTCTCCACTGAAGTATATGCCTGTGGTAGCATGTGATCTGGTGTTTTTAGGATAATTCTTGTTACAGTTTTGTTACAGTACAGTGTCAAAAAGAGTATACACACCATTAATATACTCTCTTTCTGTGTAATATATATACACTGTAGATATTTTAGATGTGTCTATAATTTTTTTGAAAGAATCAACAGTGTGACATTAATTTTCAATATTCACATAGGGATATGGGGCTAGAGTTATTTAGAAACCATATCATTAGTGACAAGCAAGTTCAAACCAAGACTATTGATGGAATTCTCCTGCTGATTGAACGAGAACGAAATGGTGAAGCTGTGGACAGAAGTTTGCTGCGGAGTTTGTTGAGTATGCTCTCGGATCTGCAGGTGAGTACAGCCAAATTCACTAGGAACAGCTTTGTTTAGAAACACAGTTTGGACTGCCTAAGTCATGTCTTGCACAAAAATTATTCAGTTCATCTAGTAAATGTGCTTAAAATCTAGCTATTACATTGGCATGATTACCTCTTCTTTACCCTATGTGCAATCTTATACTGTTTTTAAATGAGACTTCTTTGCCTGTTTTCCTTAGCAGAGGTAATGGCCTCAGGTCTTAATAGATTTACAGGTTTTTTAGTATGTGCAGTATTTTGTCTGTCTTAATCACTCATTGTCTCATCCTAGTGCCAGTTAAATGTAGGAACAGAAAAATCCCTCTCTGTCACCGTAAAAAGGTGTCACTTTTTGGAATCGAGATCTTGGGTCTGTATCACAAAAACATCACTCTACTGGCAACTTCTTAGAAATGCTGAGGATAGAATGGGATGCCATATTAAGGCCAAGGTTTTCAGATAGATCATGTCAAGCTGCAACTTACTGGAACTTTCCATGAGCAGAGATAGTAAGTAACCAAGGTGACTGATGAATGTGGTGCTTCTGGCTTCCACATAGGTTGTCCCTGAGTTGATGTTGCAGCCTTGCATGATGTGCAGTGAAACTTTGGACCTATCTTTCATTCTTAAAACCTGTTGAGGTTGTTCCATTTCAAAGTGGCATGCAGCACTACAAAACTGGCTGAAGGTTTGAAAGAATATGAAGAACCAGACTACATAAAAAAGTCCTTTCTGGTTAGGCAACTTACCTGGTTTTCTGCCTTTCATGTTAATCCTCTTGACTTTAATCTGTAGCTTCCTCTAGCATCCCAGAAAAATTATTCTGTTTGAGAGAAAAGCCATTGAAAAAAACTTAAGCTTTTGAAAGTGATAGAATAATAGAACGGTTTGGTTTGGAAGGGGCCTTAAAGATCATCTGGCTCCAACCCCCCTGCATTGGGCAGGGAACCTTCAACTAGAAGTCCTTAAGAGACAAAAAGTGGTCAGAATGTAATGAGTTTTACAGTTATGTGTTTTGGAAGAAATATTTTCTTCTATTCTTCCACCGCACTCAAGGAATTTTCCCTTTTACTTTTCACTGTCTTTCTGTTTACATATTAATCCCTAGTTATCTTCTTCAGACTGCTGTAACTTTTTCTTTATGTAGTTGTCCTTTCTGACTTACTTCCTTTCTATAATAAACTTCCTTTCTATAATAAAGTCATTATGCAAAAGTTCTGTAATGTCTCTGATTGTTGTTGGTGCCCTTGTTTACATACCTTATTTGTTCCCTCGAGAAACAGTTCACCTTATTTGATATAATTCCTTTTTCCTGGGCCACTGAGAGAAAGCTGGCAGATCTGAAGATACGTTACTGAGCATATTACTCTTTCACTGATGAGAATTACCTGTTTTGTGCCAGTGTTTCACTAGTTTGAAAGGAGTTTGTTTGCTGCAGAAATATCAGTGGGAGTTCAGATCTCAGGTGGATTGGATGTCATTGCTGTGCTGTGATGTTGGGTAGTGGTGTTGGGCTGTGTGCCTTAAACAGAAGCTTGTTAATTTAGACTGTTTGCGTACTGATGACTGAGACAAAGCATTGCTGCTCTGGGAAGTCAGTTCTGATCTCAGTCTTTCTAAAACCAGTGGGCAAATAGAATTTGTTAATGTAACGTTACATTGGCACTTCTCACAGCTGTGTGCATCCTTCAGATTTTACCTGGCCTCTTAGGCCTGACAAACAAAATATGCTGCTGTTACTATGAGCTTAATGTAAGTAACTAAACTGATTTCTTGAGCAGGTTTACAAGGAATCATTTGAACAGAGGTTTCTGGAAGAGACAAATTGTTTATATGCTGCAGAAGGCCAAAGATTAATGCAAGAAAGAGAGGTAGGTGCATGTGGTAGATGATTGCTTTTATGATAGTTTTATCAACTGTGGGATTACATGAGAACTTTGGTAGTGCTATGGCGTATTAATGTCCAGTGAAATTTACTGGCACACAGGTTTTCCATGTGTTTTGATGTGGACCATGGTGTCGTATCAACAGGGAGAGCAGACCCCAGGTTGTCATGGAACTTGATAGATACAATTGTGTAGTAACCCAGTGACATTTTTTGTAGCTAAAGTCACATTGCCAGCTATAATACATTTAATATGAAATAACATTTATTAATAAAAATACAGGTTACGTAGTACATAACAGTGTTCTGGTGGAATAGTCCTTTCCGATTCATATTCTCTTTAAAAAACATAGTTTAAAATAATTGTCATGGAACAAGATTAGCTGCCTTTCATACCTTTGTAGCTGAATTTCTCGTTCTCTCGTCTTGGTAGGTCCCAGAATATCTTCACCATGTTAATAAACGATTGGAAGAAGAAGGAGACAGAGTAATAACATATTTAGATCACAGCACACAGTGAGTACAAATTTTATCATTTTTAGTGGAAGTCAAGCATTCTTCATAAATCAGTATGATTATCCATGGTTGTAGAGACACAGATTATTTCTTCATTATCTTACAGATACTATCTTGTTGACAGTGCTTGTGAAATAGCTTGTTTTTTTAAAGACTTCATTTTTATCAAAAGTTACTTCTTTAAAATAAAAGTATATTTCCAGTAAGAAGGAAAAAATTTGTTCAGAAATATTAATTCTGTATACTGCAGTTAAAAAAACATTATAAAAGAACTCAAATTTCCATTATCAAAATAGCAGCTGATTTTAGCCATTCATGTACTGATAACATCTTTAACCACAAATCCCTTGAGGGAAGGAAAGACTCATTAGAAAAAAACGCAGCCAAACAAGCAAAACCACAAACAAGACAAGAAAAAAATGAATATAATTTGTAAGCAGTCCAAGGTGTGAGCTTAACAGTAGATTGGGTGCTGCCAATGTACTGTGTGAGGTAGCTTGTCGTTTTTTCACTTGATTTTTAAGTAATAGTTTGTGTTTTGTTGGGTTAGCAGATTCCTGCAGGAACTGACACAGTAATAAATCCATATATAATTTGTCCTGTAGTAAGCTGTTGCTTTTTTTTCAGTTAAGAACATACTATTAAATTTATTGGGTTTTAGTCCATTGGCATTTCATTTGATGGTGAAAGGATAACTGAATACAAATTATCTATTTAACTTTTTTTTCAGACATTTTATATATATATACATACATATATATATATATACATAAATATGTATACACACAGCTGTGTGTTGTGGGTCATGGCACATATTTGAACTTGGATCTTCTTCCTGTAAATGCTTATTGCAGGGTGACCTAGCTTTTTCTGGTGAAACCACTCACATTGAAATATATGGAACTATATCTGTTTATAAAGTTATAGCAAATATATGTATTTATTTACTGTTTAGGTTAAAAAGTAGATTGATACCATTACATTTTCAGTCTAGACAGACATCAAGTACTTGTATTGAATCTGACCCTTAGTTAAAGGCTTAAAAACCTACTTTTAGAAGGCTTTGCACTAATTTCCTTTCCTTGCATTAAGAAAGAGCAGTTCTTAAAATTAGAGCACTTGAGTTTTCCTGGGGTCATACTGTTTCTCTGTGTGTGCAGGAAAACAGCAGAAAGGATGCTATTTAGTTGCTGGGTTTGATCTCGAGATGGAAATGATACTTCTAGGACAAAACCATCATGTGAAACACCATTCCATATACTTCAAACAACAGATGGGAAGTGTTGTTGTAGCCCACAGAGGGATTCCTTCAGCCCAGCAGTACATGCTGTTCTGGACAGCTGACCAAACTAAGTATATCTCCTTGTCAGTCAGTAGATGACCAAGGTACATGGCTTTCAGGTCATACAGAAGGTACCTTCTCACACTTTCCTTAGCTAGCAGTCAAGATAGATACTCAATTTTGTTTGCTTGCTAGGAGGTAGTGCTTTGCCTCTTGGCCTCAAGCAGACAAATTGTCCCTGCTTTTCCTGTACTCAGAGTAGGTCTTCCAGGGCAAAGGATGGTATTTCGTACAACCCTGACTCCTTGTGGTGTTGGAAACAGCCAGCAACTGCAGATAGCAGTTGTTGGAAATGGCAGGGGATATGGAAATTACCATAAAAATGGCCATATGTGTTAATAACAAGGGTCTGTCTAAGCAGTATTCCATGTTCACTTATGACCACTGGAGGGAACAGAGAAAGTGTACGTGATGCCCTGATACTCTCCTAGTGTCTTCCTGTGTTCAGCTCAGCGTGTTTCCTGAACCTGCTGTGGTTTGTGTCTTTGTATCTCTGCAATACTTGCAGTCTCTCATGGGCATTCACATCAGCTTTTCTGTCTGTGCCAGGCTTTGGCAAAGCATTCCACCAGTGCACAGCCACCAGGAGATTAAGTACCTCTTTTTAACTCTGGTACCCAGTACCATTGCTGATGACCCCAGTTCATGCATTGGAAGGAAAAATGATCAGTCAGTTTCCTTCACTCCTTTCCTGCCTGTTAATGGCATCCCTAAGTCATCTCCTTCCCATAAAGAAGAGTCTTGACAAGTGCAGTTGTCTCTCTTGTAGCTGCTGCTGCATATTTTGATCATCCCTGCTCCCTTCTCTGAACCTTTCCAAATGAAGGACCTAAACTGTTGTTTTGTATGGAAGGTCAGGCATGTCACTGATGGGCCATTTCAGGAGAGGGAGTGTGTTAGCAAAGGTACACTTTTGTTTTAGCAAACATGTATGCTGCTACAGGAAAGGCTTCCATCAATGTGAGTTGAACACCTCTCTTCTAGGAAATCTCAATTAAGGTAGAGTTTTATAAAACTTAACTCATAAAGAAATGGTTGGTTTTTTGTTGTCCCATTGTAAGCAGCATATAAATGTTGAAATTAATTACCCCTTTGCACTTCAGGCATTTCCTTCATCTTTTAGGCAATGAAAGATGTAAGGGAAAACTTTCCATTGTTTTTCAGTTCTGTCTAAAATGAATGTATAAAAGTAAAAAGTAGGGGATATTCAAGGACATTTAAAATGTTTTGCAAATTTGTGTCTTATGGCTCTAGCTCAGTTTATGCTTGTATACATACATAACACAATTAGCTGGAAAGTTTGAATTTTTAACATCACTTGTGTGTATTGTTTTGGTTTGGAGTTCAAACCCTTGGAGGTTTTTGATTTGTTTGCGTGTTTGTTTCCAAAATTCAATATGACCTTTTTCCAGTAATGCTTTTATATTGACTTTTGCAATATAAGCTTCTCTCTTCTACTGTGTAAGGACTTTCATTTTAGTATTCAAACCTGAATTTATTTTTTAGTTACGTAGTTTATTGTTGTCTTTCTTATATCATGTGATGTTTTTGTCTTAATTTGTAGTCTCTGTTTTAAGTAGAAAATTGTTGGGATTTTTTGCATTTTAATGTGAGTTATGCACAAATACTGTGACAGAAGGCAACTCCTTTATACTCTAATGCTTCTAATATATTTTTCTTGCCTAAATCAGGAAACCATTGATTGCTTGTGTGGAGAAGCAGCTACTAGGAGAACACTTATCAGCTATTTTGCAAAAAGGTATTTTTTTTTTAATTAATGTAATCTTTGATTAGCAGTGGATTCTCATACTCTGCAATAGCTATAAATTCCTCAGCTTTTACTTTAGGGGATATTTTAGCCATGGGGAAAAACTTCCACAGACACAGAAAGCCAACCCTGTGATTGTTACACCCACTGTGACAAGTAAATGGTTTATTTGGAAAGAAAATATCTAAAATCTAATTCCATACCTGTAAAGGTTGCTAAGACTCTAAATCTCCTTTGACTTGCAGCAGTGGACTTAGGAATTAAACCTTTGGAACTGCTTGTTTCCTAGAATTATATAAACTCCTAAATGAGAGCTGCAGTTACTGTTGTAGCTTCCTTTATGTGATAATCACACAGCTCAAGTGCAATAGTTTCACTTATTCTCATGATTGCGTAGTTTAAGAATCATGAATTATTGGAACTGAGGGCATTTGAGGCAATGAGCTTTCTTATGCCTTTGTCTGTACTTTGTTTTGTCTGGCAATTTCAGATAAGAACTGCAGCCTTCTTAGGAAGTCCTTATTCAGACATGAGTGTCTTCAAATTGCCATTTCTTTGTTCCTCTTAAATTTTAAAATCTCCTTTTTCACTGAATTTCTGGGTTTGTTCAGTATTCCCTGATCTTTTAATACTTTAAATGATCTTTTCCTTCTCTTGCAGTAGCCATATTTTAGGTTTTAGATCTTGTAGCAAATTGTCCTTACGTCTGTGTTTTCTTTTATGTTGCAGTACAGATATCCCTGGTAGTCTGCTATCTTCAAGCTCCATCATATCCATGTTTAACACTTTCGTGTTGTTATACATACCCTTTCCATGTCTTTCTTTGTCCCTTTTAAAGATCACTTATGTTCACGGTTTTCTCTCAGCTACCCTGGGAATAGGTTGTTTCACTGTTTTCAATACATTTATAAAAATAAGCTTGGCCACTTCATCTTAGCTATTCTTAAACTTATCGTAAACAGAAGGTAAGAATAATTATATTTTGCTGATATATGTCAATTTTGCTTGCTCTTTAATTCAAGTATGATTAAGTAACTTTTCCAGCAATATGCTTGTGTATCAGGTGGCTTAAACAGGAAGTACGTGGTCTTGTTTCAAACTGGACTTTTTCCTTGGTTTACAATGTATATGAACCATCCATGTAAATACTGAGATATTTTTCCATTTCTAGCTTCCTGGTTACTGTGCTTTAAGACTTGAGTATTGTTTGATCAGCTTTTGCATTCTCTGTCTCCACTGGAAAAAAAAAGTTTTAAAAGCTTCTATCATCACTTGACTTGATTAATTTTCTGTATTAGTTTGATCTAGGACACATTTAATTTGCTTATAACATCTTTGTATTCTGTGCAAGTAATAGATGATACTGCCTTTTGTAGGTTTTCTTCATTAAGATGAGGCATGTGAAGTAGTCAGTTTGATACAGGGGGAAAAAAGCTTAAAAATGCAGAGTCTGTATAAGAAACCTTTTTTTCCTTACATTAGTATAACTGCTGTTAACTAGATATTGGTGGGGGTTTTTTTGTGAGTACAGTAGATTTTTCCAAGGCTGTGGCAGTGCTTTCTGGAAGCTCTGTGAAACCTTTTATCAGAGGGCTTAGCTATGTCCTTTTCATTTGTCAAATGTGTGACTAAGTATTTCTTCAGTCGCACAGCTCACGTTAGAGAAAGAGGGAAGGCTAATTTTTATGAACTAGGTTATAATAAAGCAGTTAGTGTATTGGTGTCCTTAAATGAATAGGAGGTAATGCTTGAATGTGATGGGCATTTCCTAATTAAGAGAGCTGGGGTTATTCAGCATGGAAAAGAGAAGGCTCCAGGGAGACCTCACTGTGACCTTCCAGTACTTAAAGAGGGCTTATAAAAAAAGAGGGGGCTGACAGTGATAGGTCAAGGGGGAATGGCTTTAAACTAAAAAATGAGAGATTTAAGATGGGATGTTAGGAAGAAATTCTCTACTGTGAGGCTGGTGAAGCACTGGAACAGGTTGCCCACAGAAGCTGTGGATGCCCCATCCCTGGAAGTATTCAAGGTTGGATGGGGTTTGGAACAACCTGGCATGGTGGAAGGTATCCCTGCCCACAGCTGGGGATTGGAACAAGATGATCTTTAAGGTCCTTTCCAATCCAAGCCTTTCTCTGATTCTTTGATTTCCAGGATTCTAATTCCGTGTTCAATTACAAAAGAGCACTAAAACCCTGTATTTGAGACCGTGTAGTCTGTTGTCTTACATTTAAAGTATGTCTACTGGTATCTCAAAAGTTTAGGAAATCTCAAAATAGCAGACAAAAGTTTACCTGACATCATTCTTGAACATTGCTTGCCTTTCTGAACATGTAAGTAAGTTACAATATACAGTGAACGTATTTTTAAGATGAAGAATATAGTAGAATATGGGATAACTTGGTAGTGATTTGAAAATCAATTTTTAATACAAATTAAAAATTAGCATTATTGCAATATTGTTGCAGTGTCTCCTTTTTCCCCCCGTAGCTGGTTTATCCCTGTTATATTTGGTTTACCCTGGTTGTCAATCCTGTGTGCTCACCATCCCTTTCCCCTCCCCTTTCCAGAAAGTTCTCCCCTCGAAGCCCCTTGGTCCTTTTGTATGTCCCTCTTCCCCTTGTTTCCCTGGATCAGTATGTGAAACCCTGCCTATGATCCCTCCCCTTAGCCTCTCCTATTGGCCCTGAGATTGCTCCTACCCCTTGTCCCACCCCGCTTTAAAACACGGTGTAACCCCCCCCTGTTCTTCATCTTCGGTCCCTGGAGCCTCTGAGGATAATAAACTGCCTTGGATACTAAACCAAAGTCCTCCCCTTTCCTCCTGCTTCCACACGTGCCTGCAGACAGTCTTGCTAGTGAGCTTTGCCTCTGGCCCTGGGACTTACTCCGTCCTGCTCCCAGGACGGCCACAGACTTGGCGCTGTGAGCCACCGGGCAGCTCCAACAGCATCAAAATATATTTGGTGAAGTAGGATGGTTGTACAGTGTCAGCTACACTGATGGTGTGAACTGTCAAGCTGGGCAAAATCAAGCTTTTTGTTTTTTAAAAAAATGTCATAAACCTTTGATGTTATGCTCCGGTATTACTAAAGCCTCTGTAACTGACACCAGACAGTGTACTTCAGATTACACTGGAACTGCGTTCCTCATATTCTCAAATGGAAAAATGTGCATGAAGTTACTTGTTACATTCCTTGAGCTTCACCTCTCCCATTTGTTAGTCCAAATCTGAGTCTCACGTACGGTGAACTGACAAAGCAAAAGTTGATTGAAAGGAATTTGTAATCTTGTGTCATTCCCTTGGTAGGAGCATAGGCTGTTCCCAGCACATTATTAATATGGCTCACCATGCACCACTGAAAAATATCTCGTGAAGTATTTATAATTACGTTAAATTTAGGGCAGTTTACTTAGCTTTCTGTTTTCATTAGAGGTTCTTGATAAAACTGTACCCTTGAAGTCAAGCTCTCTTCATAACCATTCTGCAAAAGGCTTACAATCATCATACTGTAAGGAATGTTGGGAAAGTATTTCAGTTGAACTATTTTTTTAAATACTATACCATAAATCATTTCATCCAGTTTAAACAAGAGATCATATCACTTGCTTTCAGAAATTTAACCTTAAAGCATTCATATGTTTTAAGGAGAGTAGAGGGAGGGTCTTGTCTTTTGTTACATTTCATAGAGATTTCTCTAATATATTTCTAACTACATTCATGCAACTGTATTCAAATTTGCTCTTTCTTCTAATTTATTTTTTTTAGGACTTGATAACCTGCTCGATGAAAATAGAATATCAGATTTGACCCAGACATACCAACTGTTCAGCCGGGTAAAAGGTGGGCAGCAGATCCTTCTGCAACACTGGAGTGAATACATCAAGGTATTTCAGAGATCTCTTACTAATGTAAAAATTGATGCTGTTACAAATTTCTTCTGTCAAAGCCAAGAATAACATGTATGTGTATCACCAAACGTCTGTTTTGAATAAATATGGGGAGGGATGTTAATGCTTCCCCCTCAGTAACAGTCACATGATGAGGAACAGCAATGCCTGCTTTGGTTTTAAATTTCTACTTGGAAATTGCTTTCTTTGTAGGTTTGAATGTTACACAGGATGTTTTTGGTTGCTTTGCTGTTAAATAGAGCTACATGCATATGTGTTTAGAGTGTGCTGGACTGTACTATGTGTTGTTTTGCTGCAAATACACTCAACTGTTTACATACCTACAAAACCAGTGAAACATCAGATGTCACTATTCTTCTGCAGGTTAGCAGTGCTACTTGTAGCCAGCCTACAGCAATGCTGATGAGTGTTAAAGCTATTGGGAAGGGAATGCTCCTTTTGAAAATAATCCATCATCAGTCATATTTGGATGTTTTGGGTTTGTTTGTAGGCATAATATCCATATAGCATGCTGCCCCAGAGAGCTTGCACTCTAGTGATCTTGCAAGATGAAGGCAGGAAAACTTCACAGAAGATTTTTCTCCCTAGAGTGGATAATTCCTGATGGAGTGGTTCTCCCCTGGATTGCCCATGTGTTCATCAACCTTCAGGACTAAGTGCACAACATCAGTTAATTCCAGAGGTGCCTTTTCTGCACACCTATGTCTGGAGTTCAGCATGATCCACCAGTGTTGCAGCTCATGGGAGTGGAACATGGTTACCATCTGCCCCCAGAACTGAGGTGGAGCTTACTCATTAGGTTGCTGCCCAATTGAATGGTTTGCTGTGGCTGAGGAGGGACATCTTTCTTCCTCATTCTCCCAGATCAGGCTGCTCACTTAATCCTAGTGCTGCCTGCCACTCCATAGGCTCTTCTGTGGTCTGTTTTATCACAATACCTGGGCAAGGTCAGTTTTATCCCAGGTTTAGTGAGCTAGAGACTCACAGAAAATTCCATGTGCTGGTCAAAGGAAAGAAGCAGGAGTTCAAGATGGGTGGAAAATTAGGAAAGGAACCTCTCCTCTCACAACAAGTTGTTAAATTGGCTTGTCATACCCTATATCTCACAGAATCAGACCTCTTATGGCTTTAAGATGGTTTTGTACGTACTCAAAAACCTAGAAAACCTTTTCTGTAGTGGCAGTAAATCTCCTCCTTCCAAACATTCTGTATGACAGTAAAGAGAGGCTTCAGGAACTTCAAACGTATCTCATGAGCCAAGTTACTGTGGTAAAGGTCTATGCTCCATTGTAGTCACCTTTTTGTGATTTCAGAGGTGCCATCTGGCTTTCTGTATCTCGGTTTGCCATTTGCAGAAGGGGGCAATTTATGAATGTACCTGATAGAGATCGTGAGACACCCAAATGCTATGTTAATGAAGGAGAAATTGTGACACGTGGAGGATCTGACGGACTAGGTGATCATCAGAGGTCTCTTCCAGCCCAAACCATTCTGTGATTCTGTGATACACGTGTTGGATCTAAGGACCTTGGGAGCCTTGTATTCAGCTTTACTCTGAAATGGTACTTGAGAGAGCTCTCCATGAAAGATGACAGTGACTAATTAAATAATGCAGTGGAAATTCTGAGGTTGGAGAGGGATTTCCCCCTATCTCTTTTAGTGTTGTTGGCTAACACTTCAGTTGGTGAAAATATACCAATTGAATACTGTTTTGCTTTTGCTGTGCAGATGTTCCTCTTTCTCACCTTTGAAAGCTGATCATTCTGTCCAGGGCACTGATCAGTGTTACTAAGCAAATGTAAATTGTCCAGTAGATGAAAATCCTCCCTTACAGGATATTTTGGTTCATTAGACAAATGGTGTTGTATCTCTAAGATAATAAATGTAGGAACAGGAAGAGAAAGTCAGGTCTGTGGCTGCTTCTTGTGCATGAAAAAGTTTTGTTTGCTTGCAAGTCAGCTAGGATTTTTTTGGTTTAGAGCCCTTGATGAAAGAGAAATCTTTGAGTGATGAGCAGCAGTTAAATTGCTACTTGTTTAATCAGTTAAGCTCTCTAGTGGGTTTAATAAAAATAGTGCTGTTTTCCTTTATACTTAACATTTCTGAGGCAGTTTCCATTTAATTTATTTTACATGAATCATAGTTCTGTATCTCACTGTAAACTTGAATGTCATAGTCATGTCTACTGTGTATTTATTTAATTATTTTTTTACTTTCGTCTTAAATGTAAAATAATCTTTAAATCAAACACTAATGTTTGAAATCCATTAATGTGTGTCTAGTTTTTATTTTAAATTTCAGTGCATCTCATTTTTTAAAAACTTGAAGTCATAAGTAGCTCTGTAAAAGAAAATTACTTTTTCTAACGATAAATTTTATAAGGGTAAATGTCTGTCGGGGGAGATAGGTAGCACTCTAAAGTCTTTTACTATCAAGTGTTTGTTTTACAGAACTTTGGGACAACAATAGTGGTTAATCCTGAAAAAGACAAGGATATGGTGCAAGAGCTACTAGATTTTAAGGATAAAGTGGACCATATCATAGAAGTGTGCTTTCAGAAAAATGAAAAATTTATAAACTTGATGAAGGAGTCCTTTGAAACATTTATCAACAAGAGACCAAATAAGCCTGCAGAATTGATAGGTACACCAATATTTTTCTGTAAAATATTTCAAAAATCTATAGAAAGCATGATAATGCTGCTGAGTGTGCTAGTGCAGTAGTGGTGCAGTCGCATTCTGCTGTAGGAGACTGGTTTTGGGATACGAGGCGAACGTTAACCCGGGCGCGTGGCGGGCCCCGAGAGCTTGGGTGCGCTGTCAGGGCTGTTCTGGCGGAGCATGGCACCCTCCTGTCCCTGCGCTCTGCTGCTTGCACGGGGCTGGGGCTAACAACTGCTCACCGGAGCACTGGGCTGCCACGGGAGTAAATGGTCAGGGGGAAGGAGCAGCCGTGGCAAGTAAAGGGGAACTGGCTTTAACTGTGGTAGTAGAGGAGTTCTGTGGATGTTCTGGATCTCTCCGAAAGGAGTAAGTACAGCCCATCCATCTGCCTTGACGGCTGAAGTTGGGATAACAAAGCCTTCAGATACAAGGAGTTTTAATAGAGGGAAAAAAAACCTGCTACCTTGACGGGAGAACTGGTGCTTATTAAGGGGAAAGATAATAACAAATACTTTAAAAATACTATTAGTTCATCCCTGACCTGGCAAAAACTATCCTGACAGTTTTGCCTACTGAAAATCTGAAGCTGTGGCATTTTATACCAGGAGAGGATCCTGCTCCTTGGTTGTTTGTTTTTCCTCTGTACTTTCTTTTGCCTTTATTCAGCTTATTTTGTGTCTTCCTTCTAAAATCAGCTTTATGTAGGACAGATTGCACAACATAGTGATAGAGATTAAAGCCATGATACGGGCTGTTATCATTTGTGGATCATGGTGTTCCAGCTCCCACAAAGGTTTTCTTCTTAAACAGAAGGTTGTATAAGGATGCTAATGTGGCTTAATAAATACTTAGCTAAACTCAAGGCTTAACCTTATTTCTGGCAATCTGAAACTACTAACTGGAAAGCATTGCTTCTGTTTAAATTTTAATGTGCTCCTACCAAGGAGCATGAGGGACATGGTAAAGGTCTACAAAAATATAGTGCTCTTTATGTTGTTTGTTTCTGTTTCTCATAAAATACATTCATATACATTGCACGCTTCCAAAACATTGTCTTTCAACAAGTAATATGCTTGTTATGACTATAACACAGAATGTGGGAATTTCTATTGCATTAATTTTAATTATTATACTGTATTCATTTTTTGCCTTGGATTATTCCTTTTTGCAGTACTTTTCCATGATGCCAGTAATACAGTAGGGCTCTGTCATTCCACTGAACATAGGGATGGGAAAAGGGAAAATAGAAAATTTAGTGCTTATCCTATATTTTAACATATAGTAGTATTTAACACATAGTAATATTTCAAGCAGGAGATGCATAAGTTGGTTATTTTAGATCTATTTTTAAGCTGTTACATAATTTTATTTATTTGTAGCAAAATATGTGGATTCCAAGTTAAGAGCTGGTAATAAAGAAGCAACAGATGAAGAACTGGAAAGAATCCTTGACAAAATCATGATCATATTTAGATTCATTCATGGTAAGAAATAGTGGTTCACTGTTAATGCAGTTAAAACTGTTCCCTTTGCTACTAGCAGGGCTGCTTTCCTCTGAAAGTAAGAGATCTTATTCAGCATGAGTTTCTGCTCAACTTGGTCTTTAATTCAGGTTGCCTTACACCTGAAGGAGCACAATAAATATACCAGGGAGGACAAATACTTCTGTGGAGATTGGCAAGTTACAGACCTTTCAGAGTCTTGTGAGTGGAGACCTAAGAGTTAGAGGTGTTGCTGGAAGTCTTTTCACATAAATTAACCATGTCTGTAACCACAACTTCTCCTCTAATGACAGTACAGACTTCCTCTTTCCTGTCCACCTATATATATTGTAGGTACAAAGCATGAAAACCCACCAACTTCTCTTTTGACTTCTTTTCTCATAATGGCTAAGAAGGAACACAGAGGGGGACTCAGAATAATAGCAAAAAGTGTTACTGCTGAGTTTCACTGCCTTTGAAATGCACTTCCCTCATGTATGTCTCTATCTGAGCAAAATCCTTGAATGTGTTAGGAGAATTTTTTTTTTTCTAGATATCAGAAAAACCAGTGGTCTAATCCAATACAGATACATGGTCACTGTTCTGAGGGAAGTAGAATGTGTATCGTGGGCTGGGGTAGAATAGCAGTAACTACCCAATTCTGTATCAGTTTATCTGAGATCTATGGGGTTCTCTCCTCATAAAAATCCCAAACAAGTACAATATAATGGGAAAGCAGTCAAGTCATAAAGTAGTATCATTTGCATAATTGCATCATAATTGCATCATTTTTGTCAGATGGAGATGGTGAATGAAAACAGTTGTATGGCAACTTGTCATCCTAAGAGATGAATTTCTGTTAATATGAAACTTTCACCAACTCTTTCTCTTCATATTTTTTGTAGTATTGAGCTAAAAGCGCAAGTTTTATTTTGAGCTGTCTAGTACATAAGAGCTCTTTTAAGAGCAGATGATAATTAGTAGGTGGTTTCTGGGCATCGGCCTTTTTGATAATATCTTGATGGAACTGGTTCATGAAACATCACCAGGACAGGATGGGGAAGGAAGAAGACTATCATAAGCACTAAAATGGAAGGTGTTTGCAAGGAATTACAAGGGACTATTGTAGGCAACACAAACAGTGGCTTGAGTTACAGTGAATTTGTTCCTCTTAAAAGGGAAACGCCTTGCTGGTACCTTTGCACTGTCAATAGGGAGAAGCTTGGGTTTAAGGTGTGAAAGTTTGTGGGTATCTGTATGACTCCTTCATTTTCAAAAGTGTATTGGCAAACCAAGTGAAAAGACTTCTGTTAAATTTTCTTCACCCTAGGCTTTTAAAGTATATTCTTTAATACATAGAAGAGCTTCCCCCGCCCCTTAATAAATCAGACCAGTGGAGGGAGAATGTTCTTCTGGACTCCAGAGCAGTTTCATGTGTTTTGCAGCTGCTCCAGTGGGAAATACAAGGCAGACCAAGTTCCTGGGGCAGAAATAAGAAAGAAAGAAGTAAATATTTTGCAAAATATGTTAAAAATTATTAAAATATAAAAAGAACAAGTTGTCTACATGTTTTTCTTTGCTGCATAGTTAATATTGTTCTGCTCATCAGCTTTTCATGAGAAAGGCTTGCGTCACAAACCTGAAGGGCAGTGATGCAGAGAGAATATATCATTTCATTTAATTTTATTTTTTGTTTCAATTTCCTTATAGGGAAAGATGTGTTTGAGGCATTTTATAAGAAAGACTTGGCCAAAAGACTTCTGGTTGGAAAAAGTGCATCAGTAGATGCTGAGAAGTCCATGTTGTCAAAGCTTAAACACGGTAGGTGTCTTCAGATGTATTTTGTATTACTTTTTGGCATGCAAATTGGAATCCCTATTTTCTCATGCTTTCAGGAAGTGACAAGCCAGATTTTAAGTAATAGCTGAACAGCTCTTACTTAAATACTTTGGTGGGGGGATGTATGTTTGTGTGTGTGTGTGTGTGTGTGTGTGTGTGTGTGTGTATCTCACGGCTTTCATTATGCTCAGCAAGAACTACTGGGCTGACTTCTTAGGTATGAGACTGGTTTATTTAACGGACCTACAGAGGAGCAAAATCCTGAAAGCGTACCTATTTGTGGGTGCTCTGTAACCTGGTGAATGTGGCTCAGCTGTCTCAGGTTAAATGTTTATCACTTGTTCTGTGCTTCTTTGTAATTGTGGGATCTTTGCTTTTTTTTGTGTGACAGAATGTGGTGCTGCTTTTACCAGCAAACTGGAGGGCATGTTCAAGGACATGGAACTGTCCAAAGATGTCATGGTACAGTTTAAGCAGGTACATTTAGCTTTTGTTTGTATACTAAATTTTCCAGTCATGGGGAGGCATTTAATGGTGTTATACCTTGGATTAAGCTAAAATTAAACAAAACAGTTTTTGAGCAGGTCCTAGTCATAATAATAGTGTCTACTTGCAGTTCTGTTTATACAACAGAATTTATTTATTGTATACAATAATTTTACAGTTTTGATTCCTTTTCAAGTAAATTAGTGTAAATACCACGTAGTAATTTAGTTGACTGACATCCTTGAAAGTCTGTAATTTTCATTCTGTAAACTGTTATTGCTCTGATGATTTTTTTTGTGATTGGCCCACACCAGAGAAACTCCCTGAAGGTTGCTAAGTGCACAGAAACTGCATGTTTCAGCCCCAGAGTTTCCAACCTGTTGGTGACTGAGGGAATGCTCACAGGAAAACACTGTACATGCTCACCATGTTGTTGCATTTCTCCCTGGGTGCTTGTTTTGGGGCCTTACTGAAGTCAGGATGCTGGGTTAGAGATCTGACCCAGGACAACACCTGTAATGAAATACTGTAGTGACTCTTCTGTCCCAGATTTTGCAGTCTGGCTTGACTGATGCTCTACCCCAAATATATGAAAAAGTTTTGGCTAACAGATGTAAAAGTCCAAAGAGATCCTTTTGATCTTATAGTCCTTGCCATGGCTTCTGATCAAAAGCTTTTCTTCTGCTTTATTTGCACATGATTAAAGTTTCTTTGACATTAGCACCCTGTATAGACAGTGGTCTAGGATATTTCAAGGCATATTGATCTTTTCTTTTTACTCCCAACTGCTTGCTGTTTGGAAGTTGGGGAAGGGGTCATTAGATAGTTACTCAAACTAACCATACTTGGTAGAGCATGTCCAACCAAGGATGTGGCCTGTAAGAATTTTTCATTGTTATACTAACCCTAAATTTCTAATTTAAGTGTATACATTTTCTATTTTAGTATGTAGATAGTATACTTGAATAATTTTTGTCTCTTGTATTTTAGTATATGCAGAACCAAAGTGACCCGGGAAATATAGATCTGACAGTAAATATATTAACTATGGGATATTGGCCAACTTACACACCTATGGAAGTCCACCTAAATTCTGAGGTTAGTGTTTGAATTCTTCTTCTAAATGCACTTTACAGAATGGAATCATTATCACAGGGTGAATTAATGCCCTTCATTTAATGTTTTTCTGCTAGATATTTAAGGGGTTTATGTAGTTTTAAAGATTCCAGAATTGCAAAAAATAAAATGTAGTGGATAAAATGCACTTTTTTTCAGCTAATTATTTCACTCAGTGTGGGGGTTTTTTACGTGAATAATAATAGGAATAAAATTGTCTCACTTAGCAGTGCAGTCAATCACTTAAAAGTTTGCAGTTGGTCAGTTCACCTTAATTTAGTCAATCTTTAATTACATTGGTTAAGCACCTTGAACTAGTCAGTAGTTATGTTGTTGCACGTTCCTTTTTTTCAAAGATCCTTCCTCTGTTTTCTGCAATGTGTCACACAAAACTAGCCCCTGCATTTAAATAGTATTTGCCTGCCAAATGATTCCTTCCAAGCTGAGAGATTTTTGCAAAGCTCCTGTCAGCAGCGATTTAGGTTGAAATGTGTACTTGGAGTCCCTATTCCCTACAATACCTTGCTTGATCGGAGGTGTGGGAAGCACTTCAAAGGACAGAGGTGTGGTAATGGGGTTCCCACTCAGTTTGGAAGATATGGAAGCTCTTGCTCTTTTGCTCCTGAGGTGTCTTTTCCTCTGTGGCAGACTACTTCCAAAGGAGCCAGCCTGAGCAACACATCATGAAAATAGAGGGGTAGAACCACCTTACTTGAAAGTAAGAGGGCATAAAGTAGTGGAATTGGACTGCAGTTCCATTCCATCCACAGACTACAGGAAGACTTAAGAGCAGATGGTACTAGCCAGTGTAAAGGTGTGAGGTGTATGCTTTTTGTCCCATGACTTCTAGGTCAGATTCAAAGTCCAGGACAAAACCAGTATCTATTTTTGAGGTTTAAACCCTTTACGGGGAGTTTATTTTACTGTTACTTAAAACAAAAACCCAAGGAAAATTCAGTTATTTTTGAATTGAGGCTTTCTTCTGTGTATAATAGTACCAATGTACTTGAGAGCAGAATTTTGTTCTTTGGATTTTTCCCACAAAAGAACCTATTAATGAAACATGGTAGAGGAAAATAAAGAAATTACATGTGTGAAGTCATTTGGTATCACTGCACTGGTATAATACTAATGTGTTTCTCTCTTTTCTTTACAGATGATAAAGCTTCAAGAGGTATTTAAAACCTTTTACCTGGGAAAACACAGTGGTCGCAAACTTCAGTGGCAGACCACTTTAGGGCATGCAGTCCTAAAGGCAGAATTTAAGGAAGTAAGTTTGCTTATATAATGCTTTGCCTGTTGGGTTAAAATTTAAGTCAATTATTTGGAATCTAATAATATATTGTATTTTTTATAAAGTACATTAGTAACATTTTTGTGGAGGAACAATCACAGTTCAATACTGTTATTTTGTACAGAAAGTAGGCTTTTTATAATTAAACTGAAATACTACCTAGATAACAAGACAACAGTGATACCTTTTGGTAATATTCATTTGATAGGAATTGTTGCTCATTCAGATAAATTAAGTTATAATAAAGCAAGAAAAGAATAGTGCTTTTTTTATCTTTAATCTGGAATTGTTTTGATTGTAGAAATCCTGGTGATGCTTCTAGTATGCTTGACATACAAAAAGAGACTAAAGGGTGTTAGTCATGTGATGGCCGTGTTTAAAATTTAAATGCTTGTTGAATTATTTAACTGTTAAATAACTGCATTGTTTGTTCATGTGGTTTTGTTTTGTCTCGTGCAGTATCTTGCCTTGTAGTAGTGCAGCTTCAGTGAGCCACAGCAAAGACCCTTGAATTCTTTTACTAACTCATTGTGAATATTAACTTAAGTACAGAGAAGTTCACTATTGATGGTGGCAACAACAAAATTTCATGTATTGTAATTAAAATAGAGGACGTGAAGTAAATACCAGGCCATTCTAATGAGCTTCTGTTGTGTACTGTATTGTTACTGTTAGAGGAGCAAAAAAAAAGAGGTTTTAAAAATATCCTGTTTCCTCAGTTATTCTGAGGAAACATTCAGGCTGATTCTTCTGTGTGTCAGGCATTCTAAAATGCATATCCATTCTTTTAGAAATAGAAAAACTAATGTATACTTTCTGTAACTGTCAAATGTAGGGGGTACAATTGAAAACTCTCTGAATATTACTATTATTTGTTGTTTTCTCTTTTAGGGAAAGAAGGAGTTTCAAGTATCGCTCTTTCAGACATTAGTATTGCTTATGTTTAATGAAGGAGATGAATTCAGTTTTGAAGAAATTAAAATGGCCACTGGTGTAGGTAGGAAGAATACTTCCTGATTATTAAATTGATTTGTCAAGTGATTGCCAATTATAATTTGGTATGTAAAGGCCTAATTTTAAGAAATTTGACATGATCATTAGGACTAACTTTATGCTCCAATAGCGTACGCACACCAAAAGAGATGAGGAAAACATACTGCAGGTATTTCTTAGTGTATTTTCTTGGTGTGTAAAATGGATGCTTCACAAACTTATTAGTAAGAGCTGTGTGGCATGTGGTACTACTAACAACCTATTAGATTTACAAAATGTATCATTGCAATTCTTAAAATGTAAGTGGTGATAAAAACTGTTGTGTGTACAGATTATTTTTGTTCCCTTTCAGTTTCACATACTATATTTTGAAAATTATCTGTTGTAGAATGCTGTCATTTGGGGGTGATTTAAGAGTATTTTCAGTTGAACTGTTCTGAGAGCTCACCTGCCTCTTGCCCATTACTGTTGCTAGGGTGCCCCTTCACAGCAGGTCACAGATTGGTTCAGAGCAGCAGTGTGTGCTTGATGTGTACTTTGTAGCTGTATGCCCCTGCACTTTTGAACCTGACGGACAAACAAAACTGAGGAAGAATACAGTTTTCTTTTTAACCATCTCCAGTATCTGTCTTCTGTGTTTTTATGTTCTTGGTGGGGTGGGGTTTCCCCTGAATTCTTACACTTTCTGGAACTAGTTACAGCCAAAATACTATCATCACTACTCTCTGGAAGTTCTGCATCAATCAGCAGCTTATACCCCTTAGTCCTTCACATGTTGAAACTTCAGATCAACCTAATACAGCAGTATCTGAAAGAGTATTTGAGCCCATACAAGTACTAAAATATTGTAATACATATACTAAAATACTGTAAAATGGGGATACCAAGAATCCTTGCGGTTCAGAATGATGCATTGCAGAAGGAAGTACAGCCTGGGTGCTCCCTTGTCTCAGTGTCAGTGCTTCAAGTTGTGTAGTCATCCTCTCCATTAATGGTAAGGGAGCTGAAGAAAATCCATGCCAGTGATAATCATCAGGATAGTCTGGAGAGGCTCAGTAGGTTGGAGTACAATGTTTACAGAACAAACACAGGTTCACACAAGCCTGATCCAGGTCCTGCTTTCTCATCTTGGATTGCTGTCCCTTGGAGCTTGTATTCTGGCTGCCTGACAGCAACTGATAAAAGCTGCTGCATGGAAATCCATTCCATTATAGCACAAAATAAGGAATTCAGTAGACTGTGTTTAAGGCAGCTGGCTGGAATTGATAGTTGGGAGCTACCTAAATGTCATTGCACTGAGTGCCCTGTCTGTATTTCTCTCCCCTATGGAGAAGTAGTATAGAAATGTAGGTAGTAAGGACAGTTCACGGTCCACAGGGTTCCTGTAAGGCCAGGATGAATGGTTTAGAATCACAGAATGGCTTGGATTGGAAGGGATCTTAAAGATAATCTGCCCTGGGCAGGGACACCTTCCTTTACACCAGGCTGCTCAGAGCTCCGCCCAGCCTGGCCTTGAACAATTCCAGGGAAGGGGCATCCAGAACTTCTCTAGACAACCTGTTCTAGTGCCTCACCACCCTCACAATAAAGAATTTCTAATACCTAATCTATTCTGTTTCAGTTTGAAGCCATTCCCCCTTGTCATGTCACTACATGGTCTTGTAGATTTACAAGTCCCTCTCCATTTTTCTTGTAGGGATTAACTGGCCGTGGTTGGAACTTGTGTTTTCCAGTCACCGTTAAAATAAATTACCATCAGTCTCTTTAATGAGATTGTCCCTGGTACATTAGGACAGTAAGAAAATGCATAAACTGTTACTCAGAGAAAGAATGGTCACCTTCTCTCTGCTAATTGTGCTGCTTTGAGATGTGTTGTCCAAATATACTCCATGTTTTCACTTGCCTTATTATCAAGGAAGCCTCCAGGAGCTGTAGTAGCTTTTACTTTTACTTCAGGGATTGATAGGTAATTGTAAATTCCTTCCCTCTGGTGTACTGTAACCTGTGACTTCACATGCAAAGCTCCAAAGTGTTTTAACAGCATCCTTGCATTTGAACAAAAACATAACTCAACAATCTGCATTTACTGAGGTTGAAACACACAAAATGTCTCAAATGTCATAAATGCCTGTTTAGCCCACATTGTTTAAAGGGCTTTTTTTAGAAATCATAGAACAGTTGGAAGTTTAAAAAAAAGGTTGCTCTGTGTGAAAGCTTAAATATTTTTAAAATAGCAGTAGTGTTAATCTTTTACTCAGCTGTACTTCAGCACTAGATTGCAAAACCTTTCTTTCAGTTTTTAGACTATAACTGTTCAGGAGATCCAACACATTTAGTGATAATTTTATACTGTGAATAAAGTATTCTAGAGACTGCAGAGGCTGTTTCAATGCAAAATCTTGATACAAGACTTTGCAACATAATTATTAGACTGTTTAAGACTTCATAATGCTTTTAAGCCTTAAATATTACTAGATAAAAATTTCCTCACACACTTGTGTCTAATACTCTCCTATTTTGGGGGAAGTTTGACTATAACAGCTGTCAGCTCTACCTTCCCACAAAACATCTTCCTGTCAATTTAGACTTCTGTATTTTTACTCTATTTTTTGCTGTGACAAAAACAGTAAAATAAGGGGCTTGACTTTCTTGTCATACACTGACTTTTTCTTTTATAAAGTCCTGTTACTACCACACAAAACTAAAGCACTAGAACTAAGTTTGTGTTAATGTGAAGTCTTTTCTGAAACTATTTTGGAGGAAAAACTCAGATACGAGCCTAAGTCTGTCTTTTATGACATAACATAATCCTGTGCGTGCTCTCAGCACTTAACCTGTGAAAGATGAGATGAAGTTTGAAGACTGTGAGCTGCTTCCTAATTGGAACTTAGTTGGAAGAAAGTATTAACATAAAACCACTAGCTTTTCAATTTTATTTCTGGATTAATCACATAAAACTCTTCATGTTAATGTTTTGTTCTGCTTTCTCTCATATTTGAACTCCTTCACAGAGGACAGTGAATTAAGAAGAACCTTGCAATCTTTAGCTTGTGGGAAAGCACGAGTATTGATTAAAAATCCAAAGGGCAAGGATGTAGAAGATGGAGATAAATTCATCTTTAATGGTGATTTCAAGCATAAATTGTTTAGAATAAAGATCAACCAGATTCAAATGAAAGAAACAGTACGTACTTTTTGCATTCATTCAGTTTATGTATTAACTGTTTATCTACATATCCTATATGGAAAGACATAATCTCTTGTATTTTTTGCATATAAAGAAAGGAATATTTAAAGGATATTTAATTTTTAGAATAGTCAAGATGACTCAGGCAATAAAGACTTTTAAAATCACTGAAATTGAAAACAACTTAGGTTGCTTTTTGGGCTTGCAAATTTAAATGCCTATATATAAAGCTAAAAGGATCTTGTAGATGTTTCAGTCCATCTTAGACGTTTCTGTGGTATTGCTGAAATGTTAGTACTATATTGAACTCATGAATCAAATGTCACCGTGTCACATCTATATTTAGCAGGTAAGAGGGCTATAAAAGTCAGGTTTGTCCCTGATTCTGCAGTGGATATTTTTGTTGTATCTGAATCCCCATTCTTGACACAAGGTGACATACTTTAATTAACATTGGCTTGTTTCTTTTTTGCCTTTTCATATTAAATTCCATAAAAGTCAAACTGGAGTATAACACAAAATGGTACTGTATTTGAGCTGTCAAACTGTTAATGGGTTCTCTCAAAAATCTGAAGGAAGTTTTTAAGATTTACTTTAACTTATCAAATAATGTAAAATAAGACACATTATTTTTTCCTTTATATTATTGTGAATTTTCTCTTTTACTTGTTTTAGCAGTACTTCAGAATCACTTAGCTCTTAGCATGCAGTACTGTGTGCATCTGTCTCAAGGATGAGTAAGAATGCATGAGTTTCATTTTATTGCAAAGGTTAACTATAGAGATGTAATTAATAAAAAGTAGTAACAGAAGGTGATATGATTTATGGTGTTCTATTGTTCTTCAGGTTGAGGAGCAGGTCAGCACAACTGAAAGAGTATTTCAGGACAGGCAATATCAGATTGATGCTGCTATTGTACGAATAATGAAGATGAGAAAGACTCTTGGTCATAATCTTCTTGTTTCTGAATTGTATAATCAACTGAAATTTCCTGTAAAGGTAACTTATGTTTTTGTTTGTCAAAGCATCCTAGATTTATATAAATATATGTAATATATTTTTCTATTCGGCTTGTCCATAAGAGCAAGAAATGTGAAATATCATAGAATTAAACCCAAAGATTAAGGTATTATGTGAAGAGAAATAAGCCAGAGTATCTATAATGCATTAATTATATGCTATGATGCATTTCTTATGTAGTTTTTAGCAGTATTTTTTAAAATATATTTGCCTTTATATTACTAAATATTACACTAATCTAATCTTTTCTTGTAGCCTGGAGACTTGAAAAAGAGAATTGAATCTCTCATTGACAGAGACTATATGGAGAGAGACAAAGACAACCCCAATCAGTACCACTATGTTGCATAAAGGAGAAGAAATAGTTTTATTTAAAAAAATTTTAAAACACATAAAAACCAAAATCATCCATATATATCTTCAGGACACCAAATACCTATGCTGTTCCAGACTTTCCTTTTAGCAGATTTCAGGTTGATGTATATTATTCAACCAGCTGCATGCACTGCTGTGGAAAAGAAGCAAAATGACATGTTAATTAATCACCTTCATCAAGACTTCTTACTGATTTTAAATGTCCTGGGTTTTTTTTTTTCCCTTTAGTTAATCTTTTGTTCTCTTGGGTTCTTAAAAAGTTTTAGTTTTGTTTAACAATGTCATTGAAGTTGGATGGAAAGGTAAAATCACCTGTGTGAGAAATACTTCTGTGATGGATGCAAGTCTGGTTTCTTCATTTAGGTGTTGCTAACTGCATCCATAAAGTCCCTAAATGCTGCATTCTTTAGCTACAGTGACAACTTGGGTAACTTTTTAAAAACCCTTCATTGATGAACATGTATGTACAAGCAGTGTTGTTGAAATACACTGAAGTTTGGAAGTTTTGTACCATGAAAACCCTTAAACTTGTGTTCAGTTAATTTTCTTTCAAGTTATTACAAACTTCAGTCTGGTTTGGATAAATCAGGTTTTGAAGTGAGATCCTTGAAGTGCCAAGAGGACAACTGCATTCATGTGTGTACTGAGCTGTTGGATTATTTAGCTAAAACATGGATTGTTTCTATTATTACTACTTCTGCTGGCTTGGGTGGCAAAGATTAGATCTGAGTCAAAGAGGCCCTACCTCATTTTAGGGCAGCAGGTGTATTTCACTGTTTCTGTAATTGCTGTAACATTTAATTCTGCCTTGAAAATAACATCAGGGAACCTACTGTACAGCGTGCTCCACTTTAGGAAAACAAAACCTTTTTTAAAAAAATACTTTTATGGTCTCAATATTGGGAAAGCATAGCTTTTTGTCTTGAAAGATTAAGGATTTTGTGAGTACTTTGTTACATATTGTACATATGTAAGTTGATTTGAATTAAAGAGTGAAAGACACTGTAGATCTGTTAGATAATTGTAACTATAAGGAAGACACCTTTTCTGGTAATACTTGCAAGACTGTTTATTTTCCTGATTTGTCTGCTGGTATGTTTCATTCTGAAAAAGAGTTACCAAAGGAGTTTTGATCACTACATAAATGAGGATTTAACTGAGCAATATTTTCTTGAGAGATACCTTACTAAGTTTATGTAACATGGGGTTTGTGCTTCAATTAAACGGCCACCTCTTCTTAAAGTAAACAGTGCTATGAGTTGACTTCTTGTGGAACTACATATTAAAAGTCCTTATTCTGTCCTCTGGTGTGTCATTAATTGTATTGCATTCTGAATTATTTTTGTTCCCTTTGTGTTTAGAAACTAAACATGTTTAGTTTATTGTATTTAAACCATATTTAATATTATAATTTAATGTAGACTTATTTTAATATTTGAATCTTCAGTTAATGCAAATAAAATCTTTGATGCATATTAAGTATTAATTTCTTAACCTTTGTGAGAATGTGGCACTTCAGTTTGTGTGGTTGGTTCTTTAGTGTTAGTTATACCGTTCACTTTGTAGTTCACTTTTTATGTGTATGGAAACCAATGAGATCCATCTTACCAGACTTCAAAAACAGAAAGGGTTATGTGCCTCACAGAAGTGTAATGGCCAGAGAGGCTTTATCCACACTGAGAGCTGGTAGTAGTGTGCAGTAGCTGTTAGGAAGCAGTGAGAACACACTGCCTGCACCTTTGAACCCTTATGTTCTGGTTCAGTGGTTTTAAACAATAGCTTAAAGCAGTGGTGTTATCCTGAAGATGACTGAAATGGTTCTGCCTCAAGAAGCAATGTTAATTAAAAGTGCTGAGATGTGTAGCTTTTCTTAATTGCCACTTAGACTGGACAAGACTAAGAACTCTTGCCATGTTATTCTGGTCTAGCAATTAAAGATGAGTTGTTCTGCAGCAGTGGAAATTATGAACCCTGTCTTTCTGTGCTGTATGCCCTTGGTCCCTGACTGTATCATCCCCTGCAAATAACCTCAAGCAGCAGTACTCAGAGGGGTTCTCCTTGCTTCTGCCTTTCTGCTTGTGGGAGTGGAGGTTTTGTCCTTCACCCAGCTGCTGATCTCTACCCATCCCCTTACCCCTTGAACCTACAGAGAATGTAACGATCCCTGAAGACTGCTGCTCTTCCAGATTGGTCTGCAAGTGGCTTCAGAGGTTCAAAGCTTTGTGACAGACTGACAGGCCAGGTAATTGTGACTCTTTTTTCTCAGGTCCTCATTTTTAATTTGATGTCCTCAAATTTTTCTTACTGGGATTTTTTATGTGCTGAACCAAACATGTAAGCAGTTACTTTATGAGTCAGCATGGAAATCCCTTCTCCATAGTGAAATAGCTGCATTTGATTGCTCTTTGGTAGCTGGTGAGGGAATTCGGCTGACCAGCCTGCCTTAGTCGGTTCTTTGGGGTCATATTGCCCCGAGTGAACCTGTACCCACAGGCAAGACATTAAACATTTCTTCCTGGAAGATCACCCAGAGTTGAAGATGTTGGGCAGTAGCAAAGTAACAGATGTCCTCTGTAGAGCATCTATGTTCAGGTATGTCTGGGAAACCTGGATCTTGGCAATTCAGTGTCCTTAAAACAAATTGTATAGCAGCTTCTATGGAATGACAAAAATAACAGCAGGAGTCTGGATACAGCCGGGGGCTCTAACTTATCCAAACATACGTTGTATGCATTTAAAAAGCAATTTTCCGAAATGTGATACACCGTTACCTAGCCCAACATTTCCTGAGGGAAAGCTAGTGTGAGAATGTAGGCTGGGGGCTGACTTAAATGCGCTTCCTAATCCTGGCAGTTAACAGCTCTCCTTACCAGCCAGCAGCCTCCTTCCTCCCCTCTCCTTGGTTCTTTTTTTCCTTAGTTCTGTATTTTGGCTTCTCCTGGATTCCTTTATCTGAACCTGGGTTTATTATTTAACTCCCTTGATCTGCTGCAGCTTTTTTCATCCTTTCTTTCTGCTATACATCTTTGGAAAAAAAAATTACCTTACAGGTAACTTCAACATCTCAATTTGTTACGCAGATCTACCCATGCACTGCTCTAGGCGGGGGGGCAGAGTGGCTGGAAAGCTGCCTGGGGGAAAAGGACCTGGGGGTGCTGGTTGACAGTGGCTGAACAGGAGCCAGAGTGTGCCCAGGTGGCCAAGAAGGCCAATGGCATCCTGGCCTGGATCAGCAAGAGTGTAGCCAGCAGGACCAGGGCACTGATTGTCCCCCTGTACTCAGCACTGGTGAGGTCACAGCTCAAATTCTCTGTTCAGTTCTGGGTCCCTCACTACATGACAACACTCTGGAGAGTGTGCAGAGAAGGGCAGTGGAGCTGGTGATGGATCTGGAGCCCAAGTCCTATGAAGAACAGCTTGGGGAGCTGAGGTTGTTAAGACTGGAAAAAACAAGGCTCAGGGAGGGGGCCTTATGGCTCTCCACAACTGCCTGAAAGGAGGCTGTAGCCAGATGGGGGTTGGTCTCTTCTCCCAGGTAACAAGGGACAGGATGAGAGGGAAAGACCTCAAGCTGTGCCAGGAGAGGTTTAGGGAAAATTTTTATTAGGAAAAATTATTATTAGGAGAACTTTTTTTACTGAAAGGGTTGTCAATCACTGGATCAAGCTGTCCAGGGAAGTGAGGAAGTCACTATCCCTGGAGGTATTTAAAAGACCTACAGATGTAGTGCTTAGGGACATAGTTTAGTGGTAGACTAGGCAGTGCTGGGTTACCAGTTGAACTCAGTGACATTTGAGGTCTTTTCCAACCTAAATGGCTCCATTCTGTTTGTAGGTTATCTTTTGCAGATATGTTCAGGAGAGTGGACTCTGTACCATAAACTTGGTTAGCTATTCCTAGCAAGTCTCTTCAGAAAGGAAGTTAACTGTGTGAAGTCAGGTAATACTCAGCAAAAGGCTATGGGAAAATAGAGTCGTGTTTTGTGGAAATTTTTCCTGGTAAAAATTCCTAGCCTGTACTCTGTCTCCCTTGCTTGTACTCTGCCTTGACCTCAGAGGACAGCTTTTATTGTAGTTACGGCTCCTACCTCTCCTGGGTGTTTCCCGTGAGCAGCCCATTCTGCATCCACGGCTCTGAAGAAAGGCCAGGGAGTGCATCATGGTTCATATCTGGGCCTGTGAGCATGTTGGTTGTCCAGCAGCTCCATCAAATGAAATGTGTAAGGGCTGGGTATGGACTACATTTCATTTCCCTCAGTGACAGTACTAATTTGGACCTCCAGGCTGTGCATATAGCAGCTTTTATAGAAGCTGTAACTTTTTTTGTCTTAGCCTGCTATCAAGTTTGATTGATGTCAGCCAACAAGTTACCAAGTCATGGGACTGATGGCCAACATGATTGTGCAAGACTTGATGCATTCGTCTAACAAACACCCTGGTAATACTTGTACTGAAAGGAGGTGGAAATTGGTATTGTGCTGTCTCTGCACCATTAATAAAGGCCTAATGAGCTAATGATCCACAGCATGGAAGGTCAACATCATTCTCTGCTGATAACCTTATGTTCTTTATTTACCATATTTTACCACAATATTGTTGCTTTATGCAACTTATAGAGAGAGAGAGAGATCACTTTTTTGGTAGTAAGCCAAGCATCTGTCATTTTTCCATTCATAGACGCCTACTGATTTTCCAGCAGGGAGGCAGAATACTGCACACCAAGTTTAAACCTGACCTCGGGCCTCCCTCTCCATTTGTCTTGTGGGAGACTTTGTGTTCCACAGACCTTCTTCCACTCCCAGTGCAGGTTCCAAAAACAGTGATCTAAAATGAGAACAACCCATGTCCCACCTCCATTACCCTCAACTCCTCTGCAGCTGACTCATTCAAACACTTGACCAGAGCTGCTTGTTATGTCCTTTTTCAAACTGACTAACTTCTGCTTTTGGCAAGGCATGGCAAGAATAAAGATTGCTAGAAGTGTTTCAGGGAAAAACAAACAAACTAAAATAATACATTACTGTCTCTAAAAATGCATGGATAAAAATCCAGCATTAAAAAAGAAATGCATGTTTATAGCAATAGCATTGAAAATGAAAACGTAGATCCCCAGGCCCCCCTAAGGAGCAGCTTGACTTATCCAGGATGTTTTGAGGAAACAGGAACTGCGAGTGAACTGAGACAAACAGCAAGGAAAGGCCAAGTTCACAGTAGCTGAACTTGACTTTAGCAGCTGGGAGTAGCTAAATTGTGTTTCAAATGGGTTCAAAGTAAAAATGTATGAAGGCAGCTTGGGAGCAGAAATGATTCTACCTCAGAGATGATTAATGTGGAGAAGCCTGTAGTGAGAAGAGGGACTATATGGCAGTCTATATGGCAGTCATTGTGAGAAAGCAGAGGCACACTAATATTAGGACACATTCCAACAGTACTAGAAACAGGATTTCAGGAGCAAGACACATGTTTCTGAGGTTTCAGATGAAGTAAGCATATCCCCAACAGTGTAGATAAGAGAGCATTGGATTACAAAGTGATCAAATGACCTGGGCTTCCTATCTCCATTACATCTGAGAATGTTTACAAACGAACTTCACCTTCTTTTCTGGTTTTCTCAAAAAAAGAAAAGGGATTCCTTAACAACCATCAGACACCTGAAACTACGTGAAGCTGCAATTTTTACCCATGCAAACACACGTCATTAGCAGTCCCTGTTTTGTCTTGGAACATATGTGACTGATATGTATACCTGGGTATGTATAGATTGAACACTTCAGAGATAACAGACCATCAACTTCCAATGCTTTTATACAGATGGGACGGAATTAACTCCCTGCGAAACGACCGTACTCACCTTAGACTGCCTTTAGGTTCAGTGGCATGAAGCACATTGTGGAGGCAGTACAGAACTCAGGTGGCTTGCTCGCTCACCAAAGCAACTCCTCCCTCACGGCCGCTTTGACCAGCGCAGTGACCGCACACCCTCCCCCCTGGAGCCCCCCTGGCACCCCCGTGGCCCCGCCCCGCTCTCGCGAGATCCTCCCCTCCCTCCACGGCCCCGGGCACCCGCAGCGCCCACCCGGGTCACGTGATGGGCGGACGGGCCGTGTGACGTCAGTGGTCACATGACCGNTAAGGGGGGGGACGCGGGCGGCCTGCGCGCTCGGCGGGGTGGCGGGGGGGGGCGCAGCGGCCTGAGGCGGCCCTGGGGCCGGCGGCGCTGGACGCGGCACCCGTAACTAGAGACCCGCCCGCCTGCTCCCGCCTGCTGTCGGCGTTCCCGGGTGCTGACTGACCCGTGGGGTCTCGGGGTTCCTGGGGGGCGTCCGTCCCGTCCTCTCCCTGCGCCGGGCCCCTGCGGCGCCCGGGAGCCTCTGAGGGCCGCCCGAGGTATGAGGGCAATGATGAACGGGAGGTGGCGGCTGCCGGGCTCGGCGCGCTGAACCGCGTAGTGCCCGGGAACGCTGGTCTGAGCACCTGCGTTGGATGTAGGGACAGCGTTCCGGGAAGAACCTGGAAACACGCCTGGAGCACGAGGCGTGGAGACGCGGGAGCTACTGATGTCATTGCTAGGAAGCAGCGCTTTCTATAGAGCATGTAATGCTCCCTTGCTTAATGGCTTTTTTCCTGCCGTATCTTGAGTAAAATATGAAACGTGTCTGGAATAGAGAGGTTTCAGTGCCTTGATGAGAAGGTTGGTTAGGGCAGCAAGGCTGTTTTGCGAGGAAGTCTGTCTTCCTTGTTTACTGATAACTACCTTGCTTTTGGTTTCTTGTCTTGAAAGCCACATCACACAACATTATCGGGTTTCTGAGATGTGGCTTTGGCAGCAAAGGAAACTTGTTCAGCAGCTGGCCAAAATATTTCCCAAATAAAGTAGCAGTTGAGAATGCTTATCTGCCATCATTTTTGAGATACGACAGTCTTTGCGACTCCTCTAACGTCTCTTTGGTAGTAAATATCCTTATCACCACTGACCGTACTTCAGTTTCACTGAGCCCAAAAGATGCCACTCGCAAAGGGCACTGAGCAGTTCAGATATCCAGCCCTCGTGAGCCAGTGTAGAGAGCACAGTGACTTACAGTGCTCCTTGACTTGCTTTTTAGGGCTGGCAGCTGAAGTGTCTTTGAACTGGTGTTATAGTGGGAATTATTTGTATAGTTTGTTTGAGATAGTTATGGCTTAAATGATGAATTGCTTTATAGTTTGCTTTCAAATCAGCTTTTGTGATTTTTATGTGGTACCACAGTTAATACTTTCTGCCACTGCAGTAGTCTTCCTTTGCTTAATTAGCAGTTACAAGTATCATTCGGTGCATTATCTTTGTCACTTTCTTGCATGTAAAATGTGTCAGGTTTCTGCAACTGAGGCAACAGAAAGTTTATTTTACTGGAGAGTAACTATTTACTGATAGTCGGGACTTTGTACCAGTGTCTAGTACCATAGTAGCTGGGTCTTTGTGCATAACTTTATTCTGCAGTCTCGGGGGAAGATTTTATGGTGCCCCCTTCTTGCCAGAGTGTAGGGCTTGGGTTGTAGGTGAGGGGAGAAGAACAGGAGATTATGATAATATATGAGCTGAAGTCTTCAGATATTTTAGCTCATTTGCAGCCTTTTAGTCATCTGAGTGAACACTGATTAGGATAAGGTAATGGTCACAGGAGACTGAAAGATTAGCATGGGTGGGGCAGATGTGAAAACTTGTTTGGTGATGCCTTGACTTTGGGATAGTAGATTTTTTTTTTTCCACCTGAATACCTCACCAAACCTCACTTACTGTTTCAGTTTTCTATTCAGATAGAGCAGCAAGCACTAAGCTGAATGTTTCATGTGTCAGCATTGAGCATTTTGTAATTAATTTCCTCATTAATATCAAACATACATATGGAATTAAGAAAACGTTTTGGTAGTATAGTGGTAAATGCAGGGAAAGGGGGCTGTGGGAAATGGGAGTACCTCCCCTAAACTTAGCTGCTGCTTTTTGAAATACTGAGTAAGATGGTGCTTGTCTGTTGTTGAGCATGATGAGTCAGTTGGGTTGTGTGCCAAACCCAACAGAGCTGCTTGTGCTCTCTGAGATCT
Source organism: Gymnorhina tibicen (assembly GCA_013399875.1). Lineage (NCBI taxonomy): Eukaryota > Metazoa > Chordata > Aves > Passeriformes > Artamidae > Gymnorhina > Gymnorhina tibicen. The sequence continues at coordinate 77,753 of VXAZ01003150.1, forward strand.
GGAGCACCCATAGGTTTTTTCATTACTGAAACACAGACACACCAGAGAACACTTTGCTGAAAATTTAAGATTAGAATCTGACATGGATTCAGTGTAGTGAGTAAGTAATGAAGCGTTTGAGATTTAGGGAAGGAAAAATTAGTTTTTCAAGGTAATGTGGTGCCATTTCAGAGGCATTGACACATAATCCACGTGTTTCTATTGCACAACTCTAGGCCAAAGAGGAATTCCAAACCTTGCTACCAATGTAGAGATAGTTGAGAGAAACTTGATAATGAATTCTAGCCAGTGAGCAATTTGGTGCTGAATTGTTTTTCTCAGGTTTGGCACTATCGGGGGTTTGGAACTGAGACCAGTATAACTTGGTTTTCACAAGATCTAACTATTTTAAGGTTGAGCAACTTCTGAAATATTATTTTACCAAATGCTGCCCTTGACATAGTGTTTGCTTGATAGCTGCTTGAAGTGTGTTGACACAGTCTCTAAGGATCTGAATTAGTGTGTCAGTCATCATGTGATAGGTTACTTGGCTTTGACTTCAGCAGCTTTTCTGACTTGTGAAGTAACTTACTTGCAGAGAACTCTGCAGGTTCCCTGATGCCACTTTTGAGATGTGTTTCCAAGGTTTCTGGTCAGGCTGACTGAAGAGTTTTATTTTTTGTGTAACCTGCTTCTAGATTGATCTGTAGCAATTAGGATGTTTTCTAATCAGTAGCAGACAACAAAGGGAAGAATTGCGTCTAAGTACAGGGGAACCTGACTCAGAGAAAAGATTGATACTCTATTGCAACATTAACTGCTATTGTTATCTCTGATAAGCCTTTGTAGGTCTCCAAGATAAAAGCTTATTTCTAGCAAAAGGCACACCTTGCCTTTGCTTGTTGCAACTTCAGCAGTTTGTCTTTGCTCTCAAGTCAGCCATGATTATTTGGAAATTCCTTAAGAGAGCTTGGTGCTGAAATGGATTTCTTGGTATGTGTTCTCTTAAGCTTGGCAGAAGACACTTTTGGGCATGTGAGTGGTAGGAATTACAACAGCTATTTGAACACTCCTTGCATTATTTTGGTTCTATATTACATACTTTTAAATGTACATTATGTTTTGGTAAATCAGTATTCCATGGTTTTTGGGCATCTGACTTCAGGATGGAGTGGTATCCCTTTCAGTCTTAGTATAACAGTTTCTTAACCTTCTCTGTCCCTTGACAGCACCACTGACTATCAGTACTACTTTTTCTACTTTTAATTCCAAGTGTGAGAGTCTTAGGAGCACCCTGGCATTAAGAGTACAGAGTTTTAAATGTGCTTCAGCTCTACCCAGTGGCTACTTTTCTCTCTCCAGTGTTCAGCCTTGAGCACAGTAGTTCACAGTTAATACGTTTGGTTTTCTTGTATTAAACTTCTGATGGCATCTGTTTTCTTAACAAGAATTCACTCCATACCATATGGAAACACCTGTATATCTTTACTTTCCTTGGCAGGGTTAAGATCTACTCTGTAGGACTGGGAGAGTGATTTTACTCAGGCAATTAGTTTATTACCTTATTTCCAATGTCCTCTCCTCTGGAGAAGCTTTCTCTTTAAATTTTCACACAGTGCTCCTTTCTTCAAAACATTGTTTGGGTCTCGCAGCTGCCTTGAAGAATGTGTGTTAGTTGTGTGGTGTGATACAGCAGCACTAACCAGAGCAAGTACAAAATGGACTTCTGTGAATGCTGAAAAGGGTCTGGCCAGGGGAGTTTAGTTCTTCCAGTGCACTCATGTAATCTTTTGCTGTAGAGCTACCCCAAGACTTCCTTCCTCTAGATAGGAAGCCATAAAGAAGTTTCATGTGACTAAACTTGATGCAATTGTGCAATTCTCTGGTCAAATGGCAGGTGTATGGCTGTTAGACAGCCTGTCCTTTATAATGCTTTTGTACTTGTATAAATTTGTTTATAAAGACAGAAGTTATTAATCTGCAAACTTGAATTGAGAAACAAAGTGTTTAGTGCCTTAATGGAAGTCAACAATATCAAAAACCATAATCTGAGATTGCATGAATTTGTCTCGTGGTTGGCAAGGATGCATATTCTGGGCTGGATCAGGAACTTGATATAACCAGGTGCTGCACCTGCACAATTGCAGCTGGTTCTCTTATGCCCTAAAGTACTCTCATGCATTGAATTAAGCTCTGTTCTCCCTTTCCCCACCACTGTGTGTGTATTCAAGTGAGTCCAGCCTTGTCTTTTCCTGCCAGCTTTCCAGGTAGCCAAGCATTCAGTCTTGTGTCTGTTGGTGAAAGGTAAGTATAACTCAAAATTTTATGGAGACCATCTCACCCCTTGCAAAGTGTTTCATACATCAAGCCTGTCAAGGGATTTTCCTGCTTTCAGTTGTTCCTGTCTTTTTCTTTCTGTATTATCCCAAGGTAGTATAGATTTTGAATCCTAAGGAAGTGATCTTGACTCAGTCTTCTGATAAAGGACTTGGACCAGGAATCCTTCTGGGAGTGGTGTGTACTTTAGAAGACAGATCATTAGAGAGCATAACTCCTCGGGGATTTTTCCATTCTCTTCTCTGGCATAGATTTAGGAGTCTAAAGTGGTGACAAAGGTTACCACTGTTCACAAAATGGCACTGAGATGACAGGATCATTCTGAACCATCAGAATGAGTAAATTACTGGGCAGTTTGGTTCACATGTACAATAGAAAATAAACCTTCTTTAGATAATAACCAGCATTTCTTATCTGCTTGGATTAATGCCCCACAGATAGCAGTGTTCACTGTGTTTGCCATCAGAACACCTGGGCAAAGGTGCAGGGCAACACATCAGTACTGCAGTTTAGGTACAGAATGATTACGTCAGGCTGGCATCCCCTCCAGGGATGGCTGGAGTCGAGGAGAGTCTGTGAGTGTGACCAGGCCGTGGGATACTCTGAACCCTGTCACAGCACATCCCAGGAGCCAGCAGCTGCGCTGTGCTGCGCTGCAGCCATGGTTTTCCTCCCAAACACCATAGGCAGCTGATGTAACTGCAAACAGTCCCATCCACTGGGTGTCTGTATGGCTTAAAGTACTGATGATATGGGATATTTGCCCAGGTGGATTTGGATGGCTTGCTGCCCTTTAGTCCAAGAGGGAGGAAGAAAAATGCTAAAGAACTTTTTACTTATGCAGGAAACATGACTATAGTAATAAACCCCAGATTACACAGAAGCAGCTTTTGTGTTTCCTTATTGTCAGTGTTCCATGTTTCTAATAAAAATTGGAGGCAAAATAAATCATTAACTCTACTAACTGAAGTCCTCTTCGCGAGCAGATGGTGTACTCAATTGGCGTTAAATATGCTTGGTTTTCTAGCACACAACAACCATTCATCTCTCTCCCTTAGTAGGTTTCCATTATATGGGACAGTAAATCAAGGGTAGCTGTGTTTGACTAACAGGATTTCAGTTTTAAGAAGGTTGAAACCTGAAAGCATGTGCTAGATTGTTTTGTTAGCTTTGTAGTTTCCAGTTTAAAACAAACAACTTTATGAGGTAGATTTCTTTAAGATAAATTGTTATACAATCAGTTTTGTTTGACTTACTTATTTTATCTCAGACTTAATATACTTTGGGGTTTTTTTGTGGTAGGTATGTTAGATAAAGAAGGATTTAATTCAAGCAACATCTCTAGTTGTTGCTTTAACAGTTACCTTAAGTGTTTTCTTGCATGAGACTGTAATTGCAGAACTGAGGTATAAAGGGAAATATTGTCTTATGATTTTCAATTGAAAAGATGCAGCTAGAATAAATATATAAGCAGCCCTTTTTTGGAACTTATTGAAATACAAAGGAAGCATCTGAACCAAGTGAAATTTCTTTGATGTTAGTACATTTTTGGTAATTCCTTTGCTGGATATCCATAATGTAGTGTTTCCAGCCAAGTGAATAATGAACCTAATGAAACTTACTTTTTGCTATTGAAAAGTTTTGGACCGCTGCATTTAAATCTGAAGTACTGCACTTGCTGTACCACAGGTAGTTGTCATATAGGGCTCTGCAGTTTATTAAGAGGAACATTTAAAGCCTAAAGTTAAGAATCTGGGGGTTGTATCAGTTTTTGTGTTAATTAGCGAAGAATGCTATTGTTATGAGATGTAGAAACAATATTCTCAACTTGTAGATATGCCCTGATAGAATTAAACAATACATTATGTAACTTCATTAGAAATACTCCCAGGATAGATTGATTCAACATCAGTTTGCTTTTCTGTAATCTTGACATTTTGACTGTAGGCTCGTAGTGTTTGTGGGCTGGTGATGATTCATGCATTAATCACTACTCGACACTGAAAACTGCCTTCACTAAACTCAACAGCTGCTTTCCTGCAAGACCCAGCGAGCTGTTCCTCTGCCTTAAATTGGCTGGAGCAGAGAGTAGGCAGGACCTTCTTTCCTTCAGTGTCTTGATTTGTTCTTCAGTGGTTTTTTCCTAATTTTTCTTTGCTCCTATATCCCATACGTTTCACTCAGTTTCATCTGTGTTCCTTGAAGACCTTGGGAGCATCAGATGATGCTGCAGCACAGTGCTCTCTGATCACCACCCTGTGAGTGTTGCCTTATTTGCAGTGAAACAGCTCTCACCACTCCATTGAGGACAGCTCAGTGTCTCGTGCTGGTTGCGTCTGTCTCATCCCTGACACTGCAAATCCTGCAGCTGCTGAATGTTTCTTAAGGACTGGGGTTTTATCGCATTTGTTCCCCACTAATGAAATCAGGATTCATCTAATAATGTGAATTTAAACTTTGCAAAAATCTGGTAGTTATGCAGGCATTACTATTTAATGTTTATTCATGCCACTTATTCTTTATTACTTAAACTTGCTGAGAGTGATTTATCAGCTCTTCATTACCAGAATTTTTCTTCCATTTGGTGCTTTCTGGTACCTCTGCATTGTCTTTTGTTGTTCTCTGAATCATCTGTAATGGACAGGTTTGTCATGTTTTCATTTAGGTCAGCATCATTTTTCTTAATTATTTTTCAAACTTTTCTTTCCCCTGCATTTCTTTTAAAGATTATTTTTCTTTCATTCTTTTAGTACCTCTTATCTGATTATTTTTAGCTCTAAAATTGCCAAGATTTTTAATAGCTATCAAACAAGGGAGTCTGCATGCACACTGAAGGTTTTCATTCTAGCACATTTTTCAGTCATAGCGTTAGTTCAAGGAGCAATGGATTCTTATTCCTCTACACTTTTTTACGCTGTGCTAGAAATCTTGAGGAAAGTGTAAGCAGCTTGCTTTTGAGAAAACTAGTGCTTGCATAAAATGTAAACAAATTCCAGATGTAAATGCGAATCGAAGGAAACTTTGCAAAGTGAAACTTCCATGTGGAAGAACCTGTTTCTGATACTGCTCTGAATTGCAATAAATAATATTTCTTTGTGACTATATGGTCCTTAAAGAACATTTTATGCCGGACATAAAGGCAAAGGTAGGACAGTTTTGGTTTGAAATAGGTTTTCTACCCTATCTGTTCTTAAGCATTTTCTTTATTTTGTCTATCTCTGATTTCAAGTCTAGACTCTTCCAAAACTGGGTAAAGTTGAATGAATTCCAGTTTAAGCTTTGTGCTCTTTGGTGAAGGGAGAGGATGTGATGTTGCTAAGGGGAAGGCAACAGGGGAAAATGCTTGCTGGGTGCCAGAGAAATAGTTTCCAATGTGTTCCTGCGATTGATGTGCCTTCTACTGAAGTCCAGCTGACAACAATCCAATTGTTCTTAATAATTATCTTAATACAGTTGTACACACCATAGTTCTGCAGGGGAAAGTTTTAAAATTAGGATTTGTTTTTTGAAAACATCCTGGGGAGAGAAGCTAGCTAATGGACCATCTCTCATCTGAATCTCTGCTATTATCAACAGTTGAATGGATTAGCATGTGTGACTCGTTAAGGCTTATTTGCTTGTGATAATGGTTTATGTCTTGCAGTTGTTTTTTTATCAGGTTTTCTGCAAGACTGAAGTTGTTGCAAATGCAAACCGATAAAGTGCTAGCATGAAAATGGTGCAGGCTTTTTGCAGTGAGGTTCGCTTGGGGGGTGGTGGTGGTGCCAAATTGAGAATCTGAAAAACAAAAGGCTCTAAAATAAAGAACTGGTCAGGTGCAGGAGCACTGTCAGGTGTCCCTTGCCACAAATGAAGTAGGAGAGAACCAGTTTTCCAGCTGTTTGCAGCCTGCCACAGTGTGTCCCCTGTGTGAAGCTTTGTTGGCAGTGGACACTGGTCACACTGGTCCCAGTCCATGCTGCTTTCAGAAGGGATGATTGTGTGATCCCCTTGCTGTGTGTTCTTGCCCTGTTAAGTCGATACTTTGGGCAGTTGTACTCAGCATGCTCTGAGCGTTGAGTCTGGAGCAGAACAAGGGGCAGAAAAGCTTTTCTCTGCTTTTCTCAGCAGCTCAGTCTGAGTTTAGCTTAAACCAGTCAGGAAAACATAACCTCAGTCTGTGTCAAGGTCTTGGCCTCCTCCTCCTCTCAAGTGTGGAGAGTGTGATGACGGTAAAGAGAAGTTCTCCTGGCAAGGGTAGCATGCTCTATCATGCTATTTTTGGCAGTGCCTTCAAAACATCTGTAGTCAATCCAAGCTTTCTAAATGCTGCATTCAGTGCATGTACAGCTGAGTGTCCTGGTACAGCGGGAATGAAGGCTGCATGGTGTGCCGTGGGGGGAAGGCGGAGTGTTGTACGGCATGCGGGATCAAATAACCTAAGTCAGGTCTGGCTGAAGATGGTAAAATTGTTGCTGTGTAGGGTGAACACTGAAGCTGTCTTGATCACTATAACTGGTGTTTGTTGCATGTTTTTCTTATCTCTTTAGGACCCAGCACGTCAACAGTTTTGGTTTGGGTGGCTTTGCATTTTTATAGATGAGGTGTTAAATTTGCCTTCCGTTTGTTAGTGATGCTGAAGCTAGAGACTGTTAATGCCAAAGTTTCCAAACTCAACTGTTTAGGTTGTACTCCCAAAATGTACAGTTGTACATATTTGTCTCTTTGGGATCAAAAATGCAAATTTATGTGACACCAAGTTAACCACTTTTTATTTTTATCAGGCTTTTTACAGGCTTCCTCTTCATTTGAAGTGAAAGATTCAAGTGGTAAGGTCTGCGTAATTGCTGATTTGACAGTAGCCTTCTCAGTGGAATACAAAAACAATGGGCAAAAACAGGTAAGGGCAGTGAGTACCTTACTGCTTGTCACTTCCTAGTATTTTTAGTATTTATAAAATGTGTGGTATTTCTGCATGTGTGCAGTATTTAAACTTTCAACGAGTATTTTTATGCATGATAAACTGCTTCAACAAAGATTTTTACCCTCCCAGTCATGTTGCATCAGCTTTTCTTTATTACAGATGCTTCGTCTAATTAAACAGCAAGGTTAAGGCTGCCTGAATCAATCACAAACAAAGCATGTGAAATGACTTTTGTGACTGAAATTCCACACCAGTCCTATTGATGACTAAAATGGCTTTCACTGGCACTGTAAAGGCAAAAATACTACAAGTTCTCTTTTGGTAACTTGGTCACACTCACATGGACTCAATCTGAACCGAAATGGCTGTTGGCACGTAGCACTTTTTGAACTCCGGAAATCTGTGGCCTTCCTACTTAGCAAATCTCTAGATTTCAGTGTATCTACAGACTAGCGCAGTGCCTACAGATTGTTCCATATTAACAGCAAAAGCTTGTTAATGGAAAATTAGGAATTTGCTTTAACAAATAGGTTTTGTGATTTTTTGTATCTTCACTACTGAATAGGAATTGTGGATTATTTATAGTCTTATTACAATTTTGTGTTGTTGAAGTAGATCTTTTTTTCCCTAGCCATCAGTGTAATACAAGGTTAAAAATACTACTACTTTGCCAGTGGTGCACTTGCTATGTGTGATTTGAGCTCAGCGTTATATTGTATAATCCATGTTTTCAGTGGTGCTGCTGGTCTGAAATCCTGCTGATACTGGTATATGTGTTTGCGCTCAGAACTGACTTCTTTCATAGCATGCTTTTGTCTGTTTCTTCTTGTAAACAGTAAGCTCAAAACTTCCAAGTAAATGTTGTTTTGGTCTTCAGACACCACATTTCTTCACAATGTGTAATAAACTCAAAGTATTACAGCCAAGCTATGTAAGGATGTACCATTCATCTTTGTTCTTGCTCAGTTGTACTACAAGAAGCAAAGCTTAAATTCTCCCATTTTTCACATCCAGAGTTTGCCAGATTTGATTCTTGTAGTACAGAAGTACCTGCAAGTTCATATTGCTAGTTTAGGAGGAAGAGAAGTCTAAGAGGTGCTGTGAGTATGTACTGTTTTGTCCTCCACTTTCAGAGAACAAGATTCTTCAACTGGAATGCCAGTAACATGCTGCTTGCTATATACTGGTATATAAGTAGACATAGTATATATGAATGTCTGCTGTATGTTTGTAACAGTTTCATAGGATATTTAAAGAGCTGTTAGGAAAAGCTTACATGTGTTTTATTTTCTACCCCACAGTTTGTACACTTTTTTCTTCCGCAAAATGCTTCAGTAGACTCACAGAGCTCATGTGGTAAAGATAATGCATCTCATCCAATTCTGATATTGGATTTTGGAGCAGGACATTCGTTAAGCCTGAATTTCTCAGAATCTGCAGACAAGTACCAAGTTGAAGAGTTAGTTTTCCATTACAATCTGTCAGATGCAACTTTATTCCCAAATTCAACTGCAGGTAAAATGAAAACTTCCTGTTGTTATTGTGTAACCCTTCCATATGTAATACTGAGTCATTTCTTTAAATACTGGTACATACTAATGCAATGTTTCTTTTTGCAGGAGGCGTGAAGACTGTATCACATAAAAGTATTATTCAGGCACACAGAGGCACAAAATACAGATGCATCAGCTCCAAGCGCATCAATATGAGGGCTGTGAATGTTACTTTCAGCAATGTCACTTTGGAAGCCTATCTCACAAATGGCACTTTCAGTGTGAACAGTAAGTATCTTGTAACAGAAAATGTTCTCAATGAGCTAATATTTCCAGTAACAGGTTATTTCTTTTTAAGTCCCGACTAATCATATTAAGGCAGGTACACACTGGATCTGAAGCTCTGATAACAGCATCTTTTGGAATGAACGGACTTGCATCAGGTTTTCTCTGTAGGATGTTGGAATCCATGATTAGGAGATAGTGCCCTGGGTTCCCATGGGTATTGTACTGGGCTGTTCATGAGTATGGGTGTTAAACATACGCTGCAGTAGGTTGAGTGGGCACATGGCCAGAATGCTAGTTTAAGGAGTATCTGGTAACTTCCAAGCATTATGGCCTCTACAACTAGAGTAATTTGAACTAGCTACTGTGTGCTCTGGGAAAAATGAGTGAAATAATGGCAGACAGTAGAGAATTGATCTGTAGGGAGCAGAAACGTACATCTTCCTACAGGAGGTTTTATGTCAGCTGTAACAGTCAAGTTTTTCTCTTTCAGGCACAATCACGAAGTGATACTTTTATCCTGATTGCTTGTACTGAAAAGCACTTTGGAATTTTACTTCAAATTATTAAAGGCCAATTACTTCATGGTGTGTTCATGTCCTTTGCTTTTGTGGCAGCATTCCTCAGACACAGAAGAGCTGTATAAGCTGATCACCCATATTATCTTAAGGAGTGATAAGTCTTGCCTTACTTTTAGAGTCTTCATCTTCCCTGGGAAATGTAGAACTTTTCTTTAGCTGTTAATCCCACTTGTGCACCTGCTAAGTTGAAACAAATATTAAAAACTAGGGTAGCCAATGCTAGCATGGAATGGATACAATAAACAAGTGCCTTCTACTGAAGTATGTCTACCTTGTCCCATTTCTGTGAAAAATACCTTGCCTGATGCATGATAATAGTGGCATTGACTTCTTTTATGGCTGCTTCACATGACTGGCTCAGATTTGTGTGTATCATTCCCTTGATCAAACTTTTCCATTCAGTGAACTAGTTTGCAGTAAAGATGTGGACCTACATTTATGCTTAAAAAAACCCACGCCAAACCCTGATTTCTATTACTGCAGTCTTCAGAACTCTCTTTTTTTAATTATGAAACTTTGATCCAGTTGTTTTACCAGGTAAGTATGATAAGTGATCATTTATCAGCAGGCTCAAACGTAAGACATGATACTGGGAAAAGCTGATTTTTAACTTCTACAAAACTTCAATTAAATCTCCCTATGTAATACTTTTCTTTTTTAAGACCTTAAGATTTGCTCTTATATAGTCTTCTAAATAAAAAAATTCAGTACTGCATTATTTCTGGAGGGTGTTTCTTGTGGAACGTAAGTTTGTCAGCATTTGCTTTATTTTCTATTCCTATGCTTCCTTCTTTTTTAGGTAAACGTAAATGCTTTAAACTTGTCACAGTCATATTCTCTAAATTGCTTTTTTCCATCCTGTGATATCACATTGGATATTTGATGAAACTACTGATTCTTAGAAAACAGATGTGAAGTTGTGTGATTGTGATCAGACACCAGTCTGAGTTCAGGGATGGAGGGGGATGTTATTTTGTGGTTTTGTTGTTTCCATATTCCTGTTATTCATACTGCCATGTGCAGTTTTTTCTTTAAATTATCATCTTCCCTAAGTTTTTATTATACTGTTGGATCTGACTTTTCCATTCCTAGTGCACAATGAGTTAGCTCTTTCTTTGGTTTTTTTTAATCCTTTTCTTTGATCTTTTTGACCTGAAAATAATATTGCACCCTCCAGATCTGTTCTTTCCTTCCATTCTCGTAGGCTTGAGCCTTCCCCTGTCCCTTAGGCAGCTAGTTATTGATAATCTTTAGATCTGCAATTTTCCCTTAATTTTTTTTTTATTCAAATCTTTAATGAAAGGATATTTCTGCTGATGATCTGTACAAGGCTCACTGAAGGGAAGAAGAGTCAATATTCAGTGCATCTGCATAACTAGAAATGGTGACTTCTGTCAGTGTACCAGAAGTTGGTGACTAGGGGACGGTAGTGGTTATCTGCAGCTCTGAAAGGGAGGCTTTCATTTTCTGTCTGTTGGTAGCTTTGCCAGTGCTTTCCTGTAGCTGTTGAGAAACATGTAAGAATTTGTCTCATCTTTTGATCTGTCCTGAAGAGCTACTAGAAACTGCTCTAAATCAGTTCAGTAAAAATAATGTATCAAAACTCCACCTGGGCTAAACTTCCACTCCATGTGATTTGGTGGTTTCCATCTCTGCCAACTTAAATAAGAGCCTCTATGTGTTGAGGTTTTGCAGATAAAGGATAATTCTCCACTGAAGTACCCAGAAAGCTGCTTTTTGGTTTATTAGGAAATGATTGCATTTTGGGATCAGAGCAGTATCAGTCTACAAAATACAGGATCGCTCCTCCTTCATCCACCTTCATTCTGCTCTTTGACTTTCCAGCAGTGGAGTAGATATAGGAAAGCATGCTGTGTTGGTGTGTGTGTGACTTCAGATGGTGTGATTAGAGTTCCTCTTTCTGAGCCCTAATCGAAAGTTAAGCTGCTATTTAAGGCTATTTATTAGGTGTCTTGTATCTGTAGGATATGTATGCATTAAATTTTAAAAGTAGGCCCTTTGAGTGAGAGTTGATTGTTGCTGCAGTTGCTGTTGTCCTTAAAAAGTTGCAAGCTGTATTATCCCTGGCATGTGGAGATGACCTTGGCTTAGAACATGGAAGCCTCTACTTTAGTAATGTCCTTGTTACGACCTTTGGTTTTGGCTTAGATGTTCAATGCAGGAACTTTCTTGGCTCCCAGATCAAGTTAAGATCTTGCTGCCACATGTTTCCAAGTAGTCTGGCAAATAAATCAGAGGCACTGCTCCCTTGGAAGTTGCTGCTGGACTGGATGAAAAGAGAAGGTGAACTTCCACACCTCCACAGCCTTGTTAACCCTGTGGAGGGTGGCTCCTTGTGCAGGACTGAAGGGGGATGGATGTGAGAGGATACAGCAGACAACTTGCTGTCAGAAGCAGTGTCTTAGCATTCCCTTGTTAAGGACAGAAGAGCCACAGCAATATTTTAAGGCTACTGTGGGTATTGCCAGAGTAATGAGAGTGAGGGGAAGGAGAACACATCTCCTGGGAGACCACTTTTAACAGTGGGCAGGAGAACTGTTCCTCTGCTATTCTCACATGAGTGCCCAGAGTGAGCGATAGGGATCCCAGCCTGGCTGTGAACAGACAGCAGGAGCACCGGCTCTGTCAGATTTATCCTGACCCAATGGCAAAGCGAAATGACGGACGTGAATGAAAGTGGATGTGGTCACCATGAACTTCAGTAAATTACCAGAGGTGTCGTTTTCACAAGCCAGGCTTTAAAAGGGTGTCAAACTTTGCAAAAAGAGCGTAGGTAATACTTTAGCATTGTGTTTCTGAGCTTTTATTATCTTTTATTAGGAAAGAAGCTGCTTGAAATTGTGTCTTCCTTTCCCTCGAGGACTGAAAAGGTAGATCATCCCACAGCTTCATTTTGTTTGGTAATGATTGTTTTCCTTTCTCTGCAGAGACGGAATGTGCTGAAGATATGGTCTCTACTACTACTATAGTGCCTACAACTCCTAAACACACTACTAGCCAGGTTCCAACAACTAGCCCAGCACCAACATCATCACCCCCAAATCCTGGAGTTGGGAAATACAATGTGACTGGTCCAAATGGAACCTGTGTACTTGCCTACATGGGCTTACAGCTTAATATCACCTATCCAAAAAAGGATGAAAAGGTACATTTTGATTTTTGTTTCTTCAAATCCTTCAAATTTCTTCTTTGGGGAAGACTTGGTTAATTATTATAAACTAACCTTTTTCTTTAAAAAGCCCAGGTGTTTATGTTCATTCAGCATTATCCTCTATTTGAATTCCTTAACTTGGTCTAGACTAGTGATATTTCAAACACTTCTACTGAAAGTGCTTCTTAAGGATTTTTCCACTCACTAAAAGCAGTATTAAACTTGTCTGTTGAATCCAGGAAGTGTATATGGTCATTTAAGAGTAGTAAGAAGTAGTAACAATTTTCAAGATAAGAGATGGGGAATCCTGTTATCAAAGTTGCAACCGAAACAAGATTTTTAAAGTGTTAAATAAAATACAGAAATTTGGCCTGAGGCATAGAAACAGTGAATGACTGGGAATGAAGGGAAAATTACTACTGTAAAACTGGACAGGCTTGTGACTTAATTACCTTCCAGCCAGCACTGAAGACATTTGGGTTTGACTCTGATGCTTAAAAGCTTTTTAACAGCTGATTTTAATAGTAAAAAAAAAACAATACATGGTTTATGTAAGATCCAGCCCTGGCACAGGTTCTTTCCCTCCACTATTGGTGCAGAGCCCAGCTTGCCAGCCCTATGGACAAACCCAAAGTCCCAAAGGGACTGTTGAAGATCCGCAATAGGAAACAATGGTGTTGCAAAAGAAACTACTGCATTTGTTTATGATGTTGATGATGACTGAGAGGTAAAATCATGAGCACTTACTTACAGGTGGTGTGTGGCTGTACAGTGGCTTGTTACGATGGTAACTGTGTTTTAGCCACCTTAATTGTGTGAAATTCCCTGATTCTGGTGTTCTACTTCTGGTGGAACAGCTGATTTCTAGTGTAATGACCAGTGAGGAGGTGGCAAGTAGGTTTTCCAAAGTCGCATGAGGATCAGCTAAGAGCTACTGAAAGGTTTCTATTTAATTGTTTGGTTAAGTGCATTTAACCCACAGCCTTGTGCCGATGCAAGACCGTATAAAATCATGAACCATGGGCAAAACTAAAACATTTTGAACTGAAATGACATGCAAGATGATTGTGCTGACAGGTGGTTCCCTTAATTGCTTCTGCCTTATGTCAAAGCAGTATTTTATAGCATTCTGCCCTCTGTGTAGCGTGGTGGTTCTTGATGTTTTGCTTTATGGTGCAAGGACCAAAGCAGCTTGTGTGGAGAAAGCAGTGGATTCTTGGCTGCAGCCAGTCAGGGCTGCAGAAAGCTTTTTTAGATGTGCCCGTAGTTGTCTGTCAGCCTGGTAACTCAGGTGCAGCCTGCACGGGTCTGTAATGTGCACGCATATCTGCCCTGGTGTCTGTAACACGGGGCAAACACAACACCGTAGGCACGTGACACAAGCCAGCTACCTCGACTGAGTGTCAGGTGATGTGTTAAGTCTCTTCACATGTCCTAATTGATCCTCTTCTCTCACAGATGGGTTTGGATTTGCTGAATTTCGTACCACGGAATACGACGTCTTCTGGGAGATGCAACGGTACATCCGCCCTGTTGAATCTGACTTTTGAGAAAACCAGGGTTATCTTCCAGTTCGCATTGGTAAGAGTCTCTGCACCAAGCGTGTAGGGCCTGCAGGACTTTCCATCTGGGAAAACTAACTGGGGCAAGTGCAAGAGGGAAAAAGACACAGCTACAGGAAGGGGAGTTAACTAATTCCTTTGGTTTTATTACTAGGATTTAGTGGGTTTTATGCTTGGTAACCACTGTGAGAAAAGAATGTTTATGTATATACGCACACATACGTGTGTGTACACAGAAGAGTATTTTGTTTGGAATAGGAACTTCCTTGAAGATTGCGTTGCTTACTCCTTAAGGCTTCTTGTTGGAACTGGGAGGAGCCTGTGACAAGTGGGCATCTCATCTAATTTTAAGCCTGGAGCTGGATTTAAGTCCTCATTAATATTCTGTGTACAGCCCAAAGGCCAAGTGTGCTTGTCTTCTGGTCTCCTCTGATGGTTGGGAATCCTGTTTCCCACAGCACTGCCCCAGGTGCTGTATTGGAGCTGCATACCTTTGAGGACTGAATCCACCGTTTGTCAGAGCTTCGTGCTCCTCATAATGTTGATCACCTTGAGCTGTTGCCATTAAATGACTCTCTTACAGCTCTGTGGGCTACCAAGATCACTGCAAGTAGGCTGCTTAAGGAATGGGTGGGACTATGCCTGCAGTGTGGAAGTCAAGTCAACAGTTTGGGGGTGACAAGGTCCCCTTTCTCTGCCTCTTTGTCCTCCCACAAAATAATCTTCCTTAACGTGCATACTTTCTGTAGCTTTTCTCCTAAAGTCCAACTGAACACCTCCTCTGGATGCTAATCCCATTTGTGGTCTACGCTTTGAAAACCTTTCTCAAAATGCATGCGGAATGGAACCCAAACATGAACAGCTCCTGTTGTACATCATCAGCTTAAATGACAACTACTGATTTGTTGGTTTTTGTTTTTTTTTAAAGAATGCAAGTGCTGAAAAATTCTTCCTGCAAGGTGTGAGTGTAAGCACGACTCTGCCTTCTGAAGCAAAAAGTAAGGACTTCTAAGAAATCTACTCTCTCAGATTACTTCTAGAAATACTAAGGGTAGCCTGCATTAAAAAATGTATGAGAAATGTTGGGGATGAATGTATCGAATTTCAGCTCTATGGGCTTATAGCTCCTGCTCTTCAGGTTTATATAAGATGACTTTCTCTTACACAGATCCAAAATTTGAAGCATCAAACAACAGCATGAGTGAGCTGAGAGCTTCAGTAGGGAACTCCTACAAGTGCAGTTCCAAGGAGAATCTGCAGGTCACGGACCAAGCCCTTGTCAATGTATTTAATGTTCAGATCCAGGTTTTCAAGATTGATGGAGACAAATTTGGGCCAGGTAAGAGATTTGCATTTGGCAGCCCCTGTCAAACCCAAGACTTGTGAAGTATACTTGGCTATAAATACAGCATTCCGTAGTCAAATAGTCAGCTTGGGGGTGCTGTGCTTAGTCTCTGCATGCCCCACTACAGATGATGTGGGGGCTGATTAGGGTGTCCGAGTTGAGGCTAGTGTGAGAGGTATGTAAAAAGCTTTGAAACACTTGGACTTGTTCCTGATGGTCTAGAGGAGTTAAGGAAGTGTGCTACCTTTCCCTCCAAGCTGTGTGCAGACACTTGTGTGAAAGGGGCAAACCTGTAAGCAAAATGACTGCGGGAAGAGTTGCATGGATATCTACGATGGCTAAATTTGTGTGTAACTAACAGCTCTTGAGGAGGAAACAATCAATATAATCTCCATATTGTGTACACACCTGGTACTAGAAAGACTTCATCCTGAATGATCGTAGTTAGTGGACCTGGCTTCCTTTTAATTGTTGGCAAGCTAGCTGAGCCAGTTTTATCTGTGCTAAGAGCAGAAGGCTGAAGTTCTGGATGTGTAGCCATCTGTTGGTGCACTAGTACCTAACATGGATCTTTTTCTCTCTCTTCAGTGGAAGAATGTCAACTGGATGAAAATAACATGCTGATCCCTATAATAGTTGGTGCAGCCCTTGCTGGTCTTGTTCTAATTGTCTTGATTGCTTACCTGATTGGCAGAAAGAGGAGCCATGCTGGATATCAAACAATTTAATTACTTGCACTAAAATCCAGTGTAGATGAAAAGCAATTGCAAGAGGCTGGGGGAAAAAAATCCCCCCACATTTCCCCTGAACTGGTTGATATTGTAAGGTAACATCTTTTCTTGCAAATTGCTTCTTTAAAGTCTGCTTTATTAAATGTGAAATCATCTTGCAGCATTTAACTATGCACAAAAATAACTTCTGAAGATTCTGGTGTTTAATTTTGCTAACTAGTTTTAATATTTACCCACTTAGAAACAAGCTGAAAGTTTTAAGGGTGCTTTTTTGGAATTGGCCTAAGATCATGTCAGCTAGAGATTCCAGAGAGGGATGTTGCTAACTCTGACTCAATTTCAGAACTCTTAACAAAGGGAAAAGGTTCATTATTTGCACCGCTGCTATTGAGCGATGATGTTAAGTATACTGATGACGCATTTCAAAAAATTTAGTAACAACTGACAAAACTGAGATTTAAAATCTGAACTTCACCTTGTCTCTTAGGTGTGTATTTTTTACTAAGCTTTCAACTCAATGCCTGGCACATGCAGGGTGTGAACGACGCAATACTCAAACTTTACAGGAACTCTTTATGATTGGACAACTCCCCTGTTTGATATTTTTGATGCTATGCCAGCTCGTTAGGAGCTGGTACTTTTTTAAAATGGGTGTTATTTTTATTTACTTTTTTTGTAAAGTGATTTCAGTCTGTTCTGTTGGAAGGTTCAGAGAGATCCTGTTACTGCACATGTGTACAATATAGATCTCAATCTGCTGATTCTATTGCTTTAAACTTGGCTGGGGGGTTGTACACTTTAAGGATCAGTTCTTATGTATGCATTGCCTGTAACAATGCTAATAAAGACACTTTTTTTTCTGTATTTCTTAGTATTGCTGATCACTCTTAAAACCATTTGTAGACCATTTATTGAGTGCTGAGGTCATGGTTCGCCTATACTTGGGAAGCTTCAAACAATCCTTAGTGTGGAGTTATGTTAAACAAGGGCTTAAGATTTTTCTTTGTGGCACAAAGGCAAACCTTAATGTGTGTGTGTGCGTGTGTTGGAATCAGGCTCTTATTCTGCACTTTGTGTTTGGAAACAAGGAAAGCTACGTGTAACCTGAGACCTGGAGAAGTCACCTCTTCTATTAAACTGCCACTTGCTGAGACATGTCAGTATTCGGTCTGCCTGGCTAAGCATCACTTTCCGTCAGTCTAAGGACTGTGTAAACAACATTTCATCTTTGTTTTTGAAGTTGGTCTTTTACCACAAAGTAGGAAAAGCACATCTGCTGAGGGCTGTGTGCCTTATAATGTGCTGGAAATGAACCTTGGGTGTTTAAAGCTTCCCAGACTCCCTCCTGCAGCAAGGCTTTGGTGTTAACAGTACCAGCTCTGCAGGGCAGGAACTGGGGCACACCAAAACACTGCCCAGAACACTCCTGACCACGAGAACCTAATGCAGGGCAGCAAGGCTGTTGTACTTTGGACCAATGTCCTGTGACCTTGAACATACCTGGAAGCTATGAATTGTGCTAGTGGTGAATAGGGTTTCCTAATACCTGCTGCTACACTACGAGTATGGTACTGCTACTGTCCTTATAATTCAGTACTTGAGGAAAAAGGTGTATGTCTGGTACCATAAAGGATAGGATAGCTCAGAATCGCTGTTGAGTAGCAGTCTTTACTTGTCTAGAAGAGCACTCATCTACTTCCTCTGAAAAAGGTGATTTTATTTTTTTTCCCTGCTGACGAATAAAAAAATCTCAATTTGCAGGGTAGGGGGAAGCCATGCTTCACAAGGAACGAAGAGAGCTTGCAGTAAAGTCTGAAAAGGGTTGTGCTGTTAAAAGGTGAGGCTTTCCACAGTGGCTGTTGCACAGGGACCATAAAACCCTACAAAGTGCTGATCTCCAGTCGCCTTTCCTCCTTTCCCCAGCTGGAAGGAGAGGATTTGGCCACGAGGGGGCTCTGTATGGCCAAGAACGCAGTTCCCAGACTCCTGGCTCCAGCAGGGCTGGAAGTGGCCACGTGCCAATACAGACTTTGGAACTACCCAGTATTTTCCCCTGTCAAAGAACAAGTCTCTTCATGGATGTCTTTACAGGTGTTTCTCAAATTTTGAGGGACACAGGTGTGTGAGAATTGCACTACAGCTGCTTTATCGCACACATTGCATAGATCAACTGCTAGTGAAGATCACTTTGATTAATCTCTTGCCCTGGACTTTGCTGTATTTGAGTTCCTTAAGTGAGAGCAGTGAGGAAAAAGATGCTTGTATTCCAGCCAATGACTGGCAGTCAGGACTCAGACCACATATTTTACTCTCTACACCAAGAAACAGGTTCTGACAAATTAAATTAATTTATTTTGTACAAATGGTAATGGTGTCACAGTTAATACAGTAATACATAATTTTATACATCGGTTTTCTTTTAATATTACAAAATTCCCTGGGACTATTTTTTTAAAAGGAGCATCCTGACATTGATCGCATTCGAGTCTGAAAATACCTTAATCCTTAAAAAATAAAAACAACACACCACCAACAAACAATAACAGAACCACTGGTTCCAGTTATCAAATCTGACATACAGTACAAAGTGTTAACACACTTACTTGAAAGGCAGGAAAAATTGGTCAAGTGTCAATTAATTCATGGAAAGCTTAAAGTGTGCTTTAATCAGTGCAAATAGAGGAATGTGTCAATTGCTGTACTATCTGACCACCTGGTTACATCTGGCAAGTTATCCCTGAGAAAGCAACTTCTCCCTGCAAGTCTCTCGGAGTTTGTTGATTGTTGCCATGGATAAGCTTCCAGGATCTGTGAATATTTTCTGAGGGCAAAAGAAGAAAATTCTTAGTTAAAATGCTGGCCTGGGACAGCATGCTAGAATTCTCACATAATTCTCTGATGTGTGAAATCCCTGCTTCGATGTCCGTACTATGAAACTGCTCACTGCTTTCTGGTCTTCCTGTAACAGGGTAACATCTTCACCTACTGTGCTGTAAACACACAGTAAACCAGCTCATAAGTGCAGTAAGCTACACAAAAGTAGCAACAGAAAATCTGTTTTGAATGTGTGTCCAGTTGAGATTATTTTAGACGGCAGGTGGTAGAAAAGGGCATATTTGGAACATATTAAACTGTCCTGGGTAATGTGACAAAGCACCAGTGCACTTGTGTGGTACTAGCAGAGGTGGTTCGGGCTCTGGAACACATAAAGAAACCAGTGTCTTCCTACTGCAAAAAATCAGTTTTAATCCCTCACAACACTACCTTTGCTCTTCTTCTCCACCAGGCTTTCCACGTCACTAATGTATATGGATGTAAGAACTTGATGCGTTCTGAATGCGTGCCATCACACATCTTCAATTACTTTTTTTCTTTTGTTTTCACTTGTTCAAGAACAATACCTTTGTTTCCACTACTTCACACAGAACTTCTGAGTGAACAAAACTGTGAAGCAAGCTACAAGTTTATGCACTTTAAGCTACAGTTAAGGTGTGTGGGCACCTCAGTTCTCTGGAGCTGTTAAATGACAGATCTAGAGATGAGATTGTAATTGAACCAGTTCAGAACACTTCACTTACTTTCTGGTGAAGAAGCCTTCAAACTAAAAACTAAGGTTCTCTTCTGGGGGGGGAGGGAGGGGGCATAAAGATACCTGTCACCACCTCTACTGGTACTAATACCTGTACTGCTGAAAAAACCCCAACCCAACAAACAAATCCAAACACAAAAGCACGTGTTTCAAAGTTACAGAAGAATCTAACCTAAATTGTTTATCTAACTGCCTTCAAAGCCCTATTACTATAGTAAATAACAGTTAAAATTCTCAGGGTAACTGCAAGAAAAAGGTGGTTGAGTTTCTAAAAATAGCTGGTGTAAAATTTAACACAATTAAAGATGGGGGAGGGAAGGCTTTCAAGGACAAGTGTTGGCATCAGCCTCTGAGCAGGGATTCTTAGGGCAGCTAACATTTAATAAAATTCTTATTCTAAATTGTTTATGGAATGGACCCCTCAAATATCTCCCTTCTAAATTAAAGCTGTACCTGTGATTTTTCTCTTGCTCCTTTAATTAAAAGACTTAGAAGTGTCAGTAAGTTAAGCTAATTTTTCTTCTATATGAGCAAAACCAAAAGTTAGTATAATGACATCCTACTGTGACTGACCTATGCACAGAGATCTGCCATGAGCGTGAAACTCTTTGGGGGGTAAATGTCACCCTCCAGGACATGGTTTTGTGCACAGTGAGAAAACAATGATAGTGGGGTTGACCAAGTGATTTATGACAGATGTGCTCCTGTTACTTGTTTTGCAGCTACCACCTTTTATGTTTCCATCTTCGGAGATAAGCCCTGAAATCTTATGTTTTATACTGATGTGGCACCCACTGTATTAGTAATTTACAAGAATAAATCTTAGATTGCAGATTGTCATAGCACTTGGACACTCATCTTCATGGGGTTTTGTCTGGAAATGAGAACCTGCTGCTATTGTCTTGTTCTAAACAGAATGCTGTGTGTTCTGGCACTACAGTCATTTATCAGGGCAAGCTTAAAATTCACTTTGTACTTATTCTACAATACTATATTACAATTCATCTGAAAAAAGCGCAGGATCAATATCCATAGTTCACTGGAAAAATGCACTAAAATTATTTTCTCATCAGACTTCCTGCCTTAATTGGTAAAAAGGGCAAAAAGAATTTTCTTCCCTGTATGACAGATAATGTGGATGGATTGCTATATATGGAATTAGATAATAATTATTAAATATTTAATTGATAATTATTATTAAAGATAAATTATATTAATATATTAATATATTAATATAATTCTTAGAAATGTTGGAGTTTCTTATTACAAAAACCAATACTAACAGCTACGTTTCTCCTAACTGTATCCATCTTTTTCTCAGTGAAAAACATTTCTAAGTCAGTCTTGTTTTAAATTTGGAATGACTTAAAAGCTGCAGAGAATTTACCTGCATGAAGCTGTGACACTCTGTTACAAATGTTCCTTTGGTGATCTGCTTAAATTTATCACAAATGTCAGGGAAATTCGTGGCTTCCAAAATAAAAGCTTGGTTTTGCTTAATCAATGTTAAGGCCACGCGGAAGATGATCTTTGACCCTTCATAGAATAAACAATCCCATATTCGGAGCACAGTCTGCAGGAAAGGAGAGAATTCAGATTAATCTTGATTTCCAGTAAGCAATTATTACTAAAGCAGTACAAATGAAATAATTATGGGTGTAGTAAGAGAACTTTATGTTACCCATTACCTCCACTGGAAGAATGTCAATGAACCGGCATATAAACCAGCGTGACACCACTAGGGTCCACATGACTCCATGTCTTTCCATCAGCTCTGCCACAGCTGGAACTTTCATTTTCACAAGTTCTCCAAGGACTTCCTGATCAGTTTTCAGGCCCAACATTGCAGGACTGTAATAATCTTGGGAGAGAAGAAATCAAAACTTAGGAATCTGTGGACATGATCTTTTCATGAAATTGAAGAGAATGTCCTCTGCAGCTGAATGTATAAAAGCACACTGAGCCTATGAATCCCAAGGTGAAGTAAATTAACCCACAGCACGAAGATCTTTGCACTGTGGTCATACAGTGCTGCTCTTTCAGCCAAGGCTGATCCCTGTGCACAAACACTTCATTCATGCCTACTGAAGTATCTTCTTTCTCTCTGATGTTTTTTGGCAATTCATTCTTCCTTCCCAAGGAAGGATAGTCTAGGTGGTTTTTAACTGCTAGCTTAAACACAAAAGGGTTACTAATATTTAAACAGTTCAATATAACCACCACCTCCTTCCTGTGTGTGGGGGCTGCACAACTCCCAGTCCACACAATGCCCAGACAGGTAACAAAAAACCCAAACCACCACAATAACCTGCAGCCTTTAGACCAGGTCCGGTCAAACTGGAAATGCAAATTCCCCAGAGTGTCAGCTGTGCAGGGGTGCTGGAGGCCAGATACTCCCCATCTCTAAGGTGTGACCTAGCCATTAAGGAAGGAGTTTTTCTCTCCTTTCTCTGAGCCAAAAAAATCCCACTTTTCATAGAATAATTCTGAAAGGAAGTGAATGACAGATCACTCAGGCAACATCTCTTCCTACTTAATTTACCTGCAAGACAGGGATTGAAGTAAGACCTACATCTGCACTCCTGGTCGCTGCAGTAATGGTAAATTCACAGTGAAGAACAACAGAGCGCCCTCTGGCTGTCAGTCCACAGCCTGTTTGTCAGGGTAAGCATTTTCATTACCAAGGTGCAGGCTGAGTAATGAGCATCTCAGCTCTATAAACGAGTAGTTTGGGTATATTTAAGGGAAGAAAAAGATGCTGTTTCAATTCATAAGTATTCAAATGCCCCAGTAAGGGAAAAGAATTACACAGATGTTTAAGAAATTTGTATTTTGGGTTTATATGTTGACAGAAACATTTAAGCTGGACTTGGCTGCTCCAGTCCTGGGAAGCAACCTTTGATGGTTCACGAGTGCTTTGCTGACAAGACCTATGTAATTAACTTTGTTTATGGAAAGAAACCGGTGGTAACACAAACACCTTTCTATGCCTTTCTTTCCTTCACTGATTCTGGAAAGCTGCAGTTCAGGTTTCTCTGTCTTAACTGGTTTTGCCAAGGTCCCCAGACACACAGTTCATATAAAGGTGAAGGAATCAGAGCAAAGTCTATTTGCCTGCAATAATTCTAATAAAACCTCCCAGCACCACAGGAAAGTTTAAAAATATGTCTGAACTATGCAGTACATGTATAACCACCTTAATTTCTGTAATTTCACAAGAGCAGTTTAATATTCCACTCTTTCCTGTGCCAGTGGTTTTCCTGAACAGACTTCCCACCCCATGAGCTATTTTCTCTACATTTGTCCTGTCAAAACTCTAGAACATCTACAGGAGTTTTTAATGGTACTACAGAGCATCACATTCAATCTTTAGGAACCTAGCTTTCTGTCTGGGATCTTCTTCTTTGTTCCCACTGAAGAATGATACATAAAACTCCTCTACAGACCTAAGAGTCACTGCCACTCTATATTTCTTTAACCATCTGCCTTTCAATTGCTTGTAGGGAAAGCTCCAACAGCTAAACCACAAATAATCCCATGAAAAAGTGTACTGAAAACACACCATGACCTCAAAGCCAACACAAAAACCTCTCTTTCTGCATATGTTGTATTAGTGTTGTGTTTGTTTTTTAACTGGAATGCAGGTAACAGTAACAGTAATTGGCTGAGTACATCTTTTTTAAAATGCTGCTCTAATGCAAGTGAAATCTAATCACATCTCAAATAACAAGTAACAGAACAAGCCTTTTCCCTTTCCTGTCCTTCTTCCTCCTCTCATACATCCACAAGCCATTTTTTTCCTCTTTTTTTGTGCTCCTGAAACATGTGAGTACTGAAAACTTCAAGTTACCACCGGCAAATGTCCTCAGGAGGAGGGACAGCAGCCCCCTTGCTCTGCTCTGCTGCAATCATCTGGTATGCTGAAACCAACAGCAGCTGCTATTTTTACTCTGTACAGCAAAGTAAATGTCAGGATTTCAAGAACACAACTGGACACCTACCCAGCTCTTTGAGAGCTGGCAAGGAAAAGGTTAACAGGCAATGTGGATACATCACTCCACGAATTACTGAAGCAGCCAGGAAGCTTTCGTGTAAATTAAACTTTCATTCAAGTCTGTTAGATTGTACTGCTGGACAGAAAGGAAAAAAGGAACTATTCATCTATCTGGGGCAGCCCCCTGCTGTTCCTCGTGGAGCAGGAGCAGCTCCCATGTGCCCTGGTACACAGAACTGCAATGTTCAGCCCAGCGCTGCTGCAGAACAAGTGGGAGGAGTGATTAACGATTTATGCAAATGCCAATAACTGAGTAGCAGGGGTTTTCAGGATATTAGCTGCCAGTTCACAACAGAAGTTAGGTTAAAAGAATCTGCACTCAAGAGATTTTTACACATAATTATTATATGTTAATTATAGTTCATGTGGGTATTAATTATAATTATTACACATAATTAATATGTAATTATAATTTTCTATTTATTTTTCCTGTATATATACTTTTATACATAAATGTATGTATATAAAATTAGCTCCTCAAATTAGGAAAGCCACATTTCCAAATCCTTCAGAAACATTCCTGGAGGACCTCATATTTGTGCAAAACTTACCCACAGATCACTTGCAAGGAACACCTTTCACAGTCCATGTCTGGTTTCACTAGGGAAAATGATTTTGTAACTTGGTTCAGTGCCTAAGTGCTTGGTAACATTTAACCTACATGGCTCTTCTATTCCCTTATTTACTAGGGATTCCCAGTCATTAAGCCTTCTGGAAATGTGCCCTCAGAAAAATCCTGAAGCTCTCCCTTGCTGCAAATGCTTCACTGTGCGCCCTACTTTCCTAATGCTTTATAATTGGCTGCTCTGCCCAGAAGTCAAAATATCCATGTTTATAACCAAGTCTACACAAGCCTACCTCTCCCCCATACCACAATATACAGTGCAGTCAATTATTTTTACTCACCTACCATTGAAACACATTAGCTTTATGTTCCTTCCATATCTTATATCTTACAAATTATTTGAAATTTCTAGAGTTGCATGATCCACATTTAATTAGCATCTTAATTATTTTTCCCCTCTCAATGATCTGGCAAAATACTGAGCAGTTGATGACCCAGAACAGACCTAAGTCAGTAACTGCTCCCAATCTGCCACTTACTAATTAAAAAAANCTAATTATATTGTGTATCTGTCGATCTAGGTGGTTTATAGGAGTGTCCTCTGACAAAATATCATTCCCCTGAAAAAAACACATAGCCAGGTTGTTTCCTTTTATCTTTCAAGTGGTCAAATGGAAGTGGTAATTTTTAGGTGATCATATACTACATTATTTTTAATCACATTTTCTGGAAGGCAACAAATGAAATACTGTATTACAAATTATTCTTGTATTATTAATCAATTACTAAATTCCAGAAAAATATCTAGATGAAAATCAAGTTCCTTGATATGCAACTTGGTATTTTCAAGTGCGTTTGTAAACTGATCCTAGGCTTTCTGTACTTTCCTCCCAGCTCTCCCTTTGTTGCTTACCCATGTGGACCTGCTTTGCATACTCTGTTGTTCCGAGTACCTGCCTATGGATTTTGGACGCCTTGCTAAGTTTAGGAGTGCCTGAGAGCATAACAGAGGGCAATGTGGGCAGCATCCCACATGGAATTCATCCTGCCAGATGCCCCTTCCTCATCAAAGTCCTGACCCCGAACAGCAGTGTAGCCCTGTGGCTCTGCTGGGATCATCAGCTTCTTCCTCTTGGAGTCAAGCAGCAAACAGGAAAAGCCAGCTTCACCAGCTGCCAGGTACTTTATTGCTACTGTACAACACAGGTGACCACATGAAGGGACTTTTTCCCTTGTTCAAAGGGCTTTTTGTTACTAACACTGCACTGCCTGTGGCACACACTCAGTGAGCTGGAAACCTGTTCTGGCAAAGATACATTGCTAACACTACATTTCACTGTCTCCCTATCACAACAGTTAGCACCTCTCTGAATCTTACCAGAATGTCCAGGACTAAGACATAACTGGCTGCTTGTGCTCCAGAACAGTAATAAGATTTACAGGAAATAAGGATAAAGCTTGTAGGGGCTGTATGACCTTGTTCTCTGTTACAAACAGATTAAGAGGTTCCAAAAATAAAAGTTTTAAGAAGCAATACTCTTATAGTCTTAAATTATCTCTACGAGTCAGAGCTACAGAAGTTAAAAAAAAAATCTTTCCAGTCTGTTGTGGGTATGTCAGGTTAAATATACATATTCCTAGTGGAACTAAACTCTTAAGTGTTACAAAAATACCCCAAACAAGACCTCAGCTCTGCTGCTTATCTTCGACCATTTCTGACTATTATTTCAAGAGCCAACATAGCCCAGCCTGGGACAGAATGATTTGTCTTGGAGATCCAAACCAACTGAAAAGTTAAAAACTGGCTGGTTTAACTTTTCTCACAGTCTAAGCAGTGCAAAATATTTTATTCACAAGAATATGTTTATAA
The DNA here is from genome assembly GCA_013399875.1 of Gymnorhina tibicen. Classification (NCBI taxonomy): domain Eukaryota; kingdom Metazoa; phylum Chordata; class Aves; order Passeriformes; family Artamidae; genus Gymnorhina; species Gymnorhina tibicen. Next base: position 104,219 of record VXAZ01003150.1, read on the forward strand.
TGTCCATAAGAACTGGGGGGGGAGGGAGGGGGGTGTGAGATGATAATGTTTTCTTTCCTCCCACAGTAGCAGAAATAGTTCATTTTTATACCAACAAGCAACATTCAAGAATGTCTCCTTGCTGGAGATTTGCTACCAGGCCTCACTGGAATCCAGGAGGGAAACAGAGCAGGCCTAAGGGCTGGCAGGAAAAATCAGAGGTTTCCAGGAACAGAATTTCATGAAAAGCTCTCAGTTCTACATTTCCTACATTTCAAGTCAAAACCAAAACAGATTCCATCACGTGCATTTGTAGGGGAAAAAATAAACATTTAAAACATACCAGCTTTTGTGTCTTCTAAGTATCTGCATCATGAGCCTTACATTAAAAGCTGAACAGCCTACATTTGGGAAGAAATCAGAAATCCTCAACAGGAAAAGGAGGAAACCCAAGAATACTGCCAATTCTTTTTGCAATTTCAGGCCAGAGTGACCCCTGCAGGTGTCCTGGCCAGAGTGATATCCTGCAGATACGCGGTTAAATGGCAAGCTAAAAACTCTTAACTATGTTATTTTTAAAACACAAGTTCCTAATTTTCCAGGGAATGGAAAAAAAATCTAACAGACCAAGCAACCCAAAACAGGCTCAAGCCATATTTTACCTCTTCCTTCGAACTAAACTGGCAGAGAACTTCTGTCCTGGGGTATCAAGCTCACACCACAACCAGCATTAGCTGTATCATTCACAATTGAACGTTAGCTTTAAAAAAACATAAGGAAACAAATTTTATTTTGGATGGCATAACTACCTTAAAAAAATGGGAATGCAAGCATTTTATGGAACCTTATTGGCTGACATTGAGATTACACAAAATTTAAAGTAATATATCTTGAGAAATTACTTACTATTAACACCTTTCCAGCAAGCACAAAAAAGCAGTATTTGTTTCTACATAATGCCATCTGCCTGTATTCATCTTTTGCTTCTGGTCCCAAACTTGGAAAATAGACCTCAGGGAGCTGAAAGAGCCCTTGGTTTCCCATCTGCATTTCACAGAGCACAGTGGGATTCTGAGCAGATGTAGTAGCTACCTGCCATTTGGAAACTGAAGAAGGATGCTTGTTAATTAAAAAGACAATGGAAAGGCAGGCAAAGATGTCATCCTTCCAGGAATTAGAGAAAGCAGAGATGAAATACAAAGAAATAAAGACTTCATGTATAACCCCTTAGAGAAACAAACTGAAGTTCTTAGCATGCTGGAAAACACAAATGCAACTTTCAGACATTCTAGTTACAGAGAATGAAACTGGCTATGTTAATTATTTATTTACATACCAGCTCTGTTATGTGCTGCTCAGTAAAGACATTTGCATCATTTAACTTCAGTCCAGCTTAAAGTTATAGCTACCAAAACACTCTCATATAGCTTAGATATAACTGAGCCAAATGTCATATCCACTACCATTGGAATGGCTCCTTCTGTGGATAGGGGTTTTCTCACAGTATCACTGAGCTGACAGACACCAACAGACACAGTATCCCCACTCAGCTGTTTCCAAACAGCCTGGCCTGACTCCAGTCATTGCACCCCATGAATTGTGCCTGTCTAAAGAGTTCCATGCTTTGGAGAAGTCTGCAGCTTGTGGAGCTGACGATGGTCCCAGGACCCAAGGCTTTTAACTCACAAAACATTTTGACAGACTTTTATCACCAATTTCCTCAAACTGACAGGAAATTCATGAACAAGCATTAAAAACTACAACTGCTTATCGTGCCTGTTGAGGAAACAATTTTTTTTTTTTTTTTAAAAAGTTTACAACTGTATAGTGAGTCTTAATGACTGATGACTTCAGCTGAATAAGGATTCCTGGGTCTGTTTTTTAACTCCTCCACAAGATTAGGAAGAATAGGTATTTTATCAGTTGACCATACTGACAAGATTATTCTTAACACTTCAGCAGAAAACACAGCAGTGATACCCTGCCGTGCTTAAGAAGAACCCTAGTGTTACATTTTCATCAGCTCTTCACAAGAATGCTACAGTCACACCACAGGGACCATTGAGCACATTACTTGACACTGGGATAGAAGCAGGCACCTTAAAACAGAGAGCTGGACCAACACGTACGGTTCTAGTCTGGCACTGGAAGAAGGAAGCCAATCCAACACTTCGGTCTGAATAGAAGGGGAATGAAAGCCACAATCCTCTTACTTCAAGCTTGAAGAAGCTAACAAGAGAATTAATTTTATTCTTGAAGCAACAGGTTTTAAAACTGTAAGAGGAACAAGACTTCTCCGCTAGCCATAAACTGACAGCTTAGTAAAGTACTCCAGTCTTCTGAACATGAACACATGAAATACAACCAAGGTTGCATTTTCCAGGCATCTCTCTCAAACTAAACACTCACTTCTTGTACATTTAGGTAGACAAAAGTTACTACTGTACATGACCTTCTTAATTTTATTTCCTTTACTCCCAAAGCACATCTCCTTACACCAAAACATTCTTTATGTTGCCATCTATGCTGCATGTGCGTTATACTATATTTTGAAACAGTATCAAAGCCTGCTGTCAGTGCTTCTTTCTACAATGACATATTTTTAAAAACTCCAACACAATAGAGTTGAACTTTTGAAAAAACCCTCAATTTTGTAGCATCTTAAGTTGCAAACACAATAAATCCAGAGTAAGCACATCTTAGCTCGGAAAAAAGCCAAAGCAATCCTTGGATATATTCACTGCTAAAGAGAGAGTGTTATCATCTCTGATTATGACACTAGCAAAAGTGAGGTTGGAAAACTGCACCCGGTTCTGATATTTACAATTCAGGCAGGAAGTTGAAGAACTGGAAAGGACATGAAAGAAAAGGTTATGAACACTACTTAGAAAAATTGAATTCTGTAAGGAACCTCTTTATTTGTAGCATTTATGCAAGAAAAATGAAAAGCAAAGTTAACCACTTCATAGAGAAAACACACTAGGCACTGTAGGCTTCTCAGTGTAGTAGGAGAAAGTCTTAAAAAGAAGTAATACCTGCAAATTAGGACAAGGCAAATTCCAATTAAAAAACATAGCAAGTGTTTTTAATAAGACTGATTTACAGTTTGAATGCACTACTAGCAGTGCTGGCAGGGTCGCTCTTTCAAACCAAGTCTGGGACCTCTTGGATATCTTGACCTGGCCTCAAACACTTACAGGGACGCGGCACCGACAACTTCTCTGCGCAGCCTGTTCCACTGCCTCGCTATTCTCTGAGTAAAGAACTTCCTCCTGACATCTAATCTAAGTGTCCCCTATTTTAGTTTAAAACCATTCGCCCTTGTCCTATCACTATCTGCTCCTGTAAGAAGCTGCTCTCCATCTTTTCTTAAAGCTCCCTTTAAGTGCTGAAAGGCCACAATGGGAGGAATTACTATTTCCTCACCTGGCTTTTTGTATGGAAAATCCAGTTACACTTCCAGTTTTATGAGTCTTGGTATTTAATACACGGATAACTTCAAGCATATTAGTACATTTTATGGGGATTTACAAGTTAAAATACAAAACTGTACACTGGGTCTGCTTTGAGCGTGTCTAACCCATCATACATTAGTCAGCTGATATGTTATGCTTCTTACTGTCAAATTGACATATTCAGGAAGGTTCTGTTATTAAAATTGTAACTGAACATACAGAGCCATGGCTGACCATCAGAAAGTTAAAAAACCCCAAAAAAGCTGCTGTGCATTTACTGTGTTAATTCCACAGGTAGAACAGCGCAATCCCTTTAGCATGGAGATGGCTCTGTCAAAAGTATAGTTTCTATACCTCATGTGCACATTAGTGCTTTCACAACACAAGCCATTAGATAAAACTAAAAAAAAACCAACCAACCAACCAACCAAAAAAACCACCACCACCAAAAAAAAAATAGAACATCCCTCCAACATGGCTATTCCAATAAAATACAAAGCACAAACTAAGTCTTGAACCCACACTTCTGTGTTTATGCCACTCTACCTACCTTCCTCCTTTGCGTGCAGCCAGGGAATTTTACCTTTGATCAGCCCTAGCTGAATTAAGATTTCCTTTGACAAGTTATTTTGCTGATGGCTTTTGAAAGGAATGAAACTTTGATTTACTGGGGAGATAAACAGGCAAATAGCACTGACTGCACAGACAGCCAAAGGCTGCAGTCCCACACAGAGCAGCCCCATGGATGGCCTACTGAAGATACTTCAAATTCGGCATAATCAGATTGTATCAACAGGAGGCTTGCTTGTCAGAACAAAGGAGGCATTCTTGACTTTTTCTTGGTGGAATAGGTCCTGCTTCTAGTGTAAATACAGTCATGTCAAGGAACACAATATTCTTCAGAATTTTTAGACACTATGGGTGCTTTTGCTGCACGGCTGAAACTTAGCATGTTTCCTCACAAAAGTAAGGCTGACAGCATGTATATTCTTGTCACATACAGCAAGCTTCTGTTTCAGACAGAAGGGTAAGAGTTCTACCCAGCCAACTAAAACACACCTACTAAATAATGAGATTGTTCTTTTATTGATGAGGTTTGTGACTGTGGGGGAGGAAGATATGATACAGAAAGTAAATCAATTATTTCAAAGGTATAAATACCTGTATCATTTTAAAGAGAAAACCTCCATCACTTACTCATTTCCTGCTTGCTCAAGTCTCACTAATCCCCTAGCAGTTCAGATTCGTAAGTAATGAGGATTTCAGGCTTATCATGGTTTCTAAATACAGGCACATGACTCCTTCATTCCACCTTCAGCTTAACAGGACACTGTATGCTTAATTCACAGGTAAATTCAACTGACCTCTAATGCTCAAAGATTAATGCTTTCATCATGGCTGGGGGTTAACAGTAAAATGTGATGGAGTCCCGTATTTCAAAACTCCTAATTGTTCAGCTGACCAGCAAAACACTCCTATGTCCGAGTAGCAGATGTGATGCTGTAGTCCAGAGGTGCACACCACTACGGCTTCAAATGCAATCACAGAGGAACGCCATGGATGCTTGAGAATTCTGCCAACTCAAAGACCTGTAGCTGTGTGCTGCCAGAGGAAGAAGAAGCAGCCCAGAGCTGATCAATCTGCTGAAATTTTCTGGGTTGATGGTGCTATAAAAAAAGCTCAGTTATCAAAAACTGCTTTGCAAACATGATGTCATGCATGTCACACATAGCCTTGAGAGGAGCTTTCCACACTAAAAGCACATGCCTGAGATGCTCAAGTCTTCTCTGAAAGGAAACGCTTTCCATCACAACAGTCCCCATCTTAGGCTGCAAATTCAGTTCAGTTTAGGTCTAGCAGCGTTTTTTACCTGCAGAGCTAAATAAAATGCTTCCTGTGAAACAGTTCCACTTTCTTTGGAGATGCAGGTCTGAAAAGATGCAGCTGCCAAGCCAGTTCTGCATTCAGAGGTTCCCTGGAAATACCCAATTAGGGTATTTAAATCAATTCAGCCACAAGAAAAAATAAATACAGACCTAACTGCAATTAAAAGCAAGCAGTCTAAACAGAAATACTTTACAGCTTAGTACAGCCTTCTGCACTTCCCAAGTGGTCCTTCCCTTCAAACCTGGAAGTCTGTATGACAGGACTCGAAAGAATGTTGTAACACCAATCACTCAAAAGAGAAGGATATACAAGAGTTTGATATGTAGCTATGATGCCGTTCAGTTCAAACATTCATGTCTCTTGCTGTGCCTAATCTCTTGTGCAACCTGTGAGTCTCTGGCTGATAGAGCTGCAAGCCAGAGAGAGCTGAACAAACATGGGAGATACCTGTTATCTCAGCATGCAGGCACTATGTTACACACCAAAGTGGCACCTTGCTTTGCACCTTGTGTCATTGCAGCTAATGCCTTACTTCAGTGCAATCACAACTTTGGTGACTATTTCATGATTTAAAACTCTGCTCTTTTAATTTTTCATAAACAAAGAGGCAGTATACATTGGTAAAAAAAAAAATTTAAAAGAAGCTGCTAAAAAGTAACAAGACTGAAGGAAGACTGTTAGACTGATTCTTGAAGAATGCTACACCTCATGTAAGATTTTTATTAAGAACACTGGAGAAAAAGAAAAAGCCGGTATTTGTTGACAATCCTAAACTAAGAAACACTGACCCATGTCAATACACAAGGCACAACAAAGTAACAGTGGAGAGACTGGAGTAAGAGGCACGATGACATTTAAAATAACAAGAACATGCAAGTGAATTTCAGCAAAAAGGTATTATGAATTCCTAAAAGCTGTGGGAAAAGAATTTGTTGACAATGAGAGAGGCAGAATAGCACATGCATATGATGGAGATCACAAATCAAAACCAGAGTGCCACTAAGGAAAAAAGGCAAGGGAAATCCTACAGTTTTTCTCTCTTAAGCAAAACACTTTCCACTGTGAAAAGAGCCACTGCACAAGGCACTAGCTGATTCTCCACTGGAAAACAGAAGTTTGCCATTGTGATCACGTTTAAAAAAAAAAAACTTGACAAATCAATTTGAACTGAAACAAGCACACAGAATAATTATTAGGCTAAAACAGGAACAGAGAAAAGTTTCATGCAAGAGAAGAGTTTGACTGAAGCAGCCTAGCCATACAAAAACCTTCCAAAATTAAATGACTGCATCCTACAAATACATGAAAAGTAAGCAAAAAAGAGACGGGGACTTTTCTCACCCCCAAAAGTTGGCACTGACACTAGAATAAAAGGATATAAAATTGGCCATGAAGAGGGCAGTGCAGAACTCATGAGACCTCTCTTAACCACAGAAGTACTCTACAACTAGCTTTCAGTAAGAGTAACTCCAGTATAGTAGTCCAGTAGACTAATTAGAGTATACCTTGATATACACGATTGCTTCCAGGCTGAGAACCACTGAAGGTAGGAGGGGGATTATTCTCCTATATATAAGCATAACTGTCATGCTTAAGTGAGACCAAATTGTTGAGGTTTTCTTCTCATAAACTCACCATTTAATCACAAATATGTGAAATACGGCAAATATACTCCTTAACTTACATACTGAGATAAGACAGTTAAAAGGTCCTACCTACCCAATGCTTTCTAAAGCAATCTCCCCACTATTTCCTTAACAGAACAAAAAAATCTCCAAAACTTCTCAACAAGGATCAGAGTGATGAACAGAACAGAAACATCAGAGCTATGCTGAGTACAAATTGCAGGCACATCCACTTTGAGTTTGAATTGAATCTATACTGCTTCTTGTGGGCAATGCTGTCTGCTCCAGCCATCTGTTTGAATGAGCCTGGGAATAAAAAAAACCTTGGTAACACCCAAAACTTCAGTTAAAATTCAGTTAAATAATCCTCTTCCCCCTTGCTGTGTTTAAATGGTAATCCCTCCAAATCCCCGGCTGAGCAGCTGACAGACACAACAGGCAAAAATGCATGGGCTTGCCCTCAGCAGAAGCAGGAACTTTCTGGCCTCACCCAGCTGTACCCAGCAGCGATATGTTCAGCCAAATGGAAGGCATGCACACAACTCCTCATATCACTCAACCAAATCCTAATTTACTGGCTCTCTCTTCCAGCTGTGTTATCTCCATTTGGCTATACCAGAACAATTCAGCCTTGAAAACCTTTACTGATGGAGTCCCATTTTCTGTCACTTCCCCAGAATGCTCCCATCTGTCACACTGTACATTTTTCAATCAATGACATTGATCTGTGGCTGCCTTAGTTCATCTGCTGACCAAGAAAACCACTGTCAGCACGATGGTACTGGAGCGGCTGTTTAATGTAATTAGACACGTGTGGGCAGGGGAGGCAGCACTCACAGGGACACGGCAGGGGGCAGAGAATGGATTTCTAAATTGTCCCAAAGCACCACTGATTTAACTGGCAGTGACAGGACACACTCGAAAATGAGGACATGACCTGAAGGCATATTTGGAGCAATGACAGGGGGAAAACATGTAGATTATAATGCAAACAAATCAAGAAAAGCACATCAGCAACCAAACTAATGGAAAATATGTTGGCTAATCAAACTGTTAGCATCCAACAAAACTGATTTCTAGTCTTCCCTCTGAAAACCTGGAAAACATTCAAGATCTAGAAGATTTTGAGAGGTACAGTGCTCTTCTGCTTCCCCAACAAATAATTGTAGGGCTTAAAACTGAAATGTGATATACCTTGCACTATTAACAGAAAGGTAGTAATTATATACCCGAGTTCCTTTATGAATATGGTCTGATTCTCCTTCTCTCACATATGTACACACAGTATTTCACTGAAATTACACCAATTATTGTATCTATCATGCTTTGAATTTTATAAATATACAAATCAAACATGATATAGGAGAGTGGTGGGAATAGAAGGGATAAAAATATTTTTTAAAATTTGGGGGGAAAAAGAGCATCAGCAACAAGTTTTCTGTCAATAAAGCCTTGTATTATTCAATACAAATATCTATACTCTATGGAAGATTCATACTGCCCAGTCGGACCCAGGCTAAAGTCAGTAACAACAATCTTGTTACAGAAAAGTAAAAATATACCTATAACTTGAGTAAATATATACCTCGTTTATACATAGTAATTGCATTTCATGTTAGAGGAGTTTCTTCTCATCACCAATGCTACCTGCCTAAGATAAAGTCAACAACCAAGAAGGAAAAATAAGAACAACTTTTGCCACAAGTATCAGTAAAGTGTAGAAGGATGTACAGGAACTGAAGGTTTTAAGACAAAGTGAATTAAGTTCCCCACCAAAAACAATGAACAGAAAATTCTGACTCTACCTCCTTTGCCTCAAATAAAAGTGTGTAAGACTATTGAAAGGATTAACAGCAAGAGTTTCCACACATCACTTCACAATAAACCTGCCTTTTACCAAGTGCCTTATCCCTGACACAGTGATGTCAAAGCAGACATCCACCCATGCCAGGCAGTGGCAGGTCACATGGCAGACAGCAGCCCTATCTCCTACCTGTTTGCACAGCTTAGAGCTCTCAAGGCTGAACAAAAGCAACAGACAGTTGATTTCTTTAGACTATTTTTATAGCCTGAAAGTAAACTTCAAGGCTGCATAATGTCAAATATTTACAGACTGATACAACAACTCATAACATTCCCTGCCTGTCTCTACTCTTTCAGTCTGGAAACAAAGTCCAACCACCCTTTCCAAACAAGGAAAATCCAAGTTCCTATGTGATGTATTCAGTGTAAAATGATTTCTTACAGGCATTCAAAAGCATGAAAAGAATCTTTCAGCTATTCTTATTTCTCAAGGTCTTTCCCTTCTATTCAATAAGGAACCAAAAATTCTATTTTTTTTGTTTAATCTTAAACAAGAACAGACATAAGGAAAAATGAAAGTATCAATCAACCTTGATGTCCTTGACCATTACCTAGCTGACAGTGTAATACTGAATTCCATCTCCAAACATTTGAGATAAAGATCTGTGCAAAAGCAAAACTAGGCCAATAGTTTTCTCCATTTTCTTCTGGTCTTCCAGTTAGACTTTCCACCTAAATTAAAGGTGTATCTATAGCCAGTCCTGTGCAATGCTAATGGGAATTCACAATGAAACCATTCTCTCTCTATAATTAAATCCCAAGAAAAAACATTCCTAAATGCATTTCACAAGAGTAAAAAATATAGCTGTTTTTTTACTGGTTTACTTAAAACCAGAAGCAGAAGGTGTCTGCTTCTGGTTTTAAGAGGTTCAGCTTATACATGGGGCAAAATTGATTGTGTAAACACCTCTTGCAAACCCAGAGATACAGGCAAGGGAACTCAGACAGCTACTGAACAGAGCAGATGTAGATACTGTCTACAGCTTAATTTCTTCTAGTTTAATAGCTGAATATCTCTCTGGACTCTATTGACCAGCCTGGCTAGATCACTGTGGATTGCAACTGAGCTTTAACAAGAACTTCCCATACAGACACAGACAAGGATTTTGACATTTGTCCGCTTTGTTGCAAAATCACAATGTGTAAAGTGTCCAAGAAGTTTCCACTCAGAAGTGGGGACACAGCAGAAATTACCACCAGCTTATCAAAAACCTCTGCAGAAAGCTCATGCTGTGTCCTGCCAAGCCACTGGGAATTCCTGCTCCAGGCTCAGTGCTAAACTGGGCACATCTCCCACCTTCACTCTGCTCTGCAATGGCTGCTTCACCTGTGCTTTGTGTCACGTCCCTGCAACCAGAAGTGCCAAATCCCAGACACCTTCCCAAGCCCTGTTCCCCAGTGACAGAGGAAAACACCTACCTAATAGGTCTAAGTAGGGAGTGAGGAGAAAGACTGCACATTAACATACATATAAACCACTGCATCTAGACTAAAATCTGACTATGAAACACTGACAAATTTTGCCTGTGTGCTGTGTCTTTGTCCTTTATCTCCAGGACCTAGAAAATCTGTAGTCCGGGCAAACCCATTTTAACATCTACAGCCTGTGAAACTGGAGAAGAATGCAAAGATAAAAGCCAAGCTCCAATATATGAATAAAACTGTTTTTAACATACCAGGCAATATTCTTCCAATAAGAGCATCTAGCAACCAAAAGGACTCCTCTTCATTCTTTGTTATAAGAATCAGGTATCCAGCAATGAAGTTCATGCCCTGAAATAGAAAGAAGAGTTTTGAGATGCATACACTTATCTTAAGAGTTTCTAGCTTACTTCTTTTGATTAAGGGCTAAATTACTACAGTTCTACAAAGTGTGCATACTAAATCAACTCTAGTAATGAAGGCCAGCAGTTGAGTAACCTGCTAAACCTGCATGACAACAGCTAAGAAGAATTATTAACAAAGATCAAGGAGAGGAAAATGAAAAGAAAAAGCTTAGCAGTCTATACTTTCAATTTTCCTTTTTGTTTAATTCCAAAGCCCAGTGCAAGTGAAAGCTGCTTTGATCAGAACCCAAACACAGCTGTATTAGATGAGCACCACAAACACAACACACCTGCAGGTAGACAGTGAGGCTGCAGGAGCAGAATGTCTGACCCAAACACACTAAGTAAAACATTGCAGTTCCAGCAGTTTTTACAAGCTTTTGCTGCATAACTCATCCAAAGGCTGCATACAAACCATTTTCTTCCATAATATCTCCAGTACTCCACATATACATATAATAGCACTGATCCTGTGAGACCAGACATGCAAAGAATCCACACAAGGGTTTTTTAAGTGTTCTACTTTCGTTAGCCCATTTAACAGAAAGGTACCAAAACATTTTATTAACAATTGGACATGTAGAAGCTACTATGGTTTAGAAGTTGTGTATGTGTTATGTTGTGTATAACCACCTCTATACAGAAACCTGACACTTGCAAAAGTGAGTATTCTTAATTCTACCCCTTCTGTTATTATCAAAACATTAAAATTATATTTTAATAAACACATATTACTGAAAATCATAAATATCACTCATCTTTTGAAGAATGGGAGAAAATAATTTCTGTACTAAAACTGGTTGGGATACAAAGAAAAAATAATTTTTTTAGAGACTTCAGTGTAGGTTTAAGCCCCTCTAAGTCTTCTTCTCTCCAGATTTAAATAAATACTGTTCATAGTCTTTCAACTTTGGAGTAGTTGTATTTACTGCACTAACTTTCTCAACTAACACGAGCTATATGTTAGCACACATAATTCTTGCTGAGGAAGGGGACGAGACAGGAGAGGACTTAATAACTGAACTGAAAACACATTTTGCTCATGACAGTTCCTGCTCCTTTAAGATTCTTAAAGATGGCTGCTTTTTTTCCTGACTGTCAGACTGTCATGAAATCAACTTATCTTCTTTGTGTCCCACAGGAAACTTTACAGTACTTGACAGTGACAACAGAAGCTTTCCTGAGCTGCCATCAAAGCAGTAACAGGTTGAATTTCAAAGCAATTTTCTTCCTACTTGTGTTATCTATATTGGGACATGGCACTAAATGAATGCTACCAGCCCCGAAGTACATGATGTCACATTAACACTGGTCTTTCTGTACTTTGGAAATTCTGACAGTGAAAACAAAGGAAATGAGATCTCATGATGCCTTCTACATACCAAGGACTGTTTGGGGAAAGATGTCAGGAGGGAAGAAGAGGGAAAGGCAACCTTGCTTTCTCTTGCTCTCCAAAGCAACTACTCTTAATACAACCATGTGTGATAAAATACTTCTGTTGCAGCTAACAAAGGGAACCAAACTGAGCAAGCTGGCTACGAGAACAGCCACTGAGAAATTCAGAAGGACATCTGAACTTGCCTTAAGCAATTCATAACCCCCCCACCCCCCACCCTCCTGGGACCAGTTTAAAAGCAGAAATAGTTTGTGGGTGTGCTTCTAAAAACATGCTTTCAAATGGACAAGAACAGTTACCACTGGTGAAATGCAGCATTATTTACAAAACAATGATTACCTACCTGACAATATCCTACTGCTTTATTATGACACCCATATGCTACCAATACATTGTAGAGCACGTGCTGCAAACATGGATCAGTGGTTTTACGGAATTTTACATTATCTGGAAATGTTCTGTTCATGTCTAGACAAAAGGGAAAAAGACCAAAATTAAGAGCCGTTCCCTTTTACTTTCCAAGCAAACTTTTACAGGTCTTCTGAAGTACAACTGAAGCTTCACTATGGTTCACTGAACTGTTGTTTTGGTGGATTAATTTTAAGAAATAGCTTTACCTCTATTTTGGCTAAAAGAGCACTTGCATTCAAGGATAATCTATTCCTAGAAAAAATAATCCTATTAGCATACAGAGACCAATTTCAAGCAGGCCTAAAGAAATTCTCCTGCGGATTGGACTCTCCCCATGTCTGACTGCAAAGTCTTAAATGAAAGCAAACCAGGTATTTAGACTGACATACAAAAGACATGCCAAATCTATCAAGTCAAGTGGCATGAAATGAGTTGTACCTCACGAAAGCCCATTCTCATAACAAATCAGATGAACTTTCAATTGACTTATTCAGTGAACTTCTACCAAACAGTAACAGCCAAAAAACCCCAGACCTGTTCCCACAGCTGCCAACTTCCACTTAAAAAATCACTTTTAAAAACTTAAGTTTCTCTATGATGTGATTATGAGAAGAGTTGTGTCTTCAATACTGCACGATCATCGAGAATGGGAGTGATTTCTGACAACCAAGCAGCAGAGCACATTCCCACATGCTTCAAGCTCAATCCTTAACCAAGTAAGGAGTATGCAATTACTGACATTTCCAACCATTAATTTCTTTCAGACCAAACATTAATAGTAGGACTCATCTCTCCTTACAAAGGTCTAAAAATTAGTCATGCAAGTTTGAGCTAGTCACCCCAAAACAACCCATATTTGCTGGAAAGAAACAGGCAGAGTTAATTTTTGGCCTGCTTCACTCCATAAAGAGAGAACCCGAGGTCACTAGCCCAGACTTGCGTATCTGATTTTTAAATAGAATTTTTCTCTCCAACTTAAACATCTAAAAGTAACTTTGCAGATTTTCAAAACCCAAGACTTATTAATAAAATATGAGTAGTTGCTTGGGCTATATTTAACAACAACAAATTGGGTTAAAGTTAAAAACAAACTTCAATAACAGCACCTCTGTACAGATCTTCATGTCCTAAACATTATCACTTTTTATCAGTCTTTTCCGGCAGAAAGGAAGAAGTCTGTTACAGCTTTGACACAAAGTTCAGCTGTAAGCAACCAAAGGAAGAAAGCTCCCCAAAATCACGAGTAGTGTAGTGGAAGTCACATGCATTAAGAAGTTATCATACTAATCACTATTTTTTCCTTTTAAAGTGAACAAATCATTAGCAGGAAAATATTTCACTTCATCTCTCATGTGAATGAAAAAAAAAACCACAAGGAAAAACACAATTTTTAAGAGGACCTGAACAACAGACAGTTAAAGGATGCAGAAATTTCTTTTGTTTCTTCTTGGTAGGAATGCAGCATAGTATTTACATAATCAAAATTTATGCTTTATTAAAGTATATGCTGAATGTTACAGAAAAGAGTAATGCTGAATTTTAGCCATGACTCTTCTCCTCAGCTATGCAAAGGTGAGGGAGGAGTAACAAAAGTCCATCACATACAAAGCAGGGACTACTCACACTGAATTCATCTATAATTTCACAACCTGAAATTGAGAGAATCAGCTGCAACTTGTTTTCTGATTGCAGAGCATGTCTTCCCCACAAGGATTACAGGAAACCTTCCCTAGTTTTATGAAGGATTTAAAACTTTCCTTTATATTTAACAGTATTTTATTTTAGGGGAGGGGAATGGAGAGAAAAAACAAGATGCAAGAGCTAAAAGGCTTTACTCTCAATAGAAGAGTAAATATGGGGCATGGTCTCGCAGGACTCCTTGTGCCAGACTATTACTTTGAGCACAAGAGCAAAGGGTCCCATTCCCTCTCTATCCTGCCCTTTCTGCTCCATTTGCTTGCTCTCCCTCTTCCTCCAGTTCTGAGACTCCTCTGGCTCAAGGTGAGGGAACTCAACCCACTCCACAGGCACACACAAGCCAATACATTTTACCATACTAAAAGATGAGGGTCAGTGGTGACTTGAGGCAAATGGCAGGAGCAGGCAAGAACTGTTCATTCGGCTTCACCACTTACATCCACTTTAATACGTCTATTCCAGGGGAGACATCCAAACACCTCCTTCTCATGCTCTGCACAGCCTACCCTCTGACCTACTGTCCATTAATCTGCTTCGTTCTTAATAGACATTACTGTCCAAAGGACCATATCTTCAAACTAGTCCAGTTTGGGGAAAAAAAAAACAAACCAGGATTCTTTTCAAGCAGCAAAATGAACATTAGAATCTTACACTGCTAAATAAATTCCAGAATTATGACTATCTTGTCATTATGTGCAGATGTGCTGCTTATAAATAAACTAGGTATGGGAGCGGAGAATCAGGAAGAAGGCCACAATGAAAAGACTATAGCTACTCTTTTGTAGTAAATTCAGATTACATCCCAATAGAAATTTTTTAGACAATCTGTCAGCACTCTGAGGTGGCAGTTTCATGCTGCTGTGAAACAAAACCAACCAACAGCTTTCCTGCTCATTTATCTCTGTGCAGCAACCATGAGAAGACCACTGGCTTCTTTCTTCCCTCTCATGGATCAGCAGTATTTCTGCCTCATTCAGTAACACAAAAACAGGCAGAACACATTAGCCTCAGTTTATAAACAGATGTCTATTTCAGTACCAAGAATCACAATCATTGATACTATTTCTGGAGCAAAGAGATCTGAAAGCGCAGTCCAGAAAACCAATGTTTTTGGAACCAGTCTCGTGCTTTTCCTGCTTAGGGTACGTCAAAGGTCAGGCATCTACAGGACAACCTTCTTCACCTTGCTATCTTAGCCTTCCTTTTTGTCCTGATTCCAGCCAGGACATGGTTAATTTCTGCAGTAGCTGGGAGGGGGTGTGGCTGTAGGGCCTGGAGGTTGTTCTGTACCACCTCATCACTGCAGGGGCCCGGGAAAGGGTCTCTTTTCCAGGGAGAAGGGGGTTCCATCCAGTTGAGAAAGTGGCAGAGGTATTGTCTATTATCATGTGTTTTCTTTCTGTGTGAATTGTTTTGTATACCTTTTGTTATTAATATTGTTGCTGTTACTGTTCATTTTCGTATCTCATTGCTGTTTCCAGTAAATTGTTCTTATTTCAACCCATGATCTTTGCCTTCTGTCCCTCCAACTGGAGCAGGGAGAGGGGACCGCAGATGGTTTTAGTGGGAGTGCTAAACTGGAGAATACATTTCCTACAGCATGGCACTTTTACTTTCATATCCAGGTGCTTCCCACTACAAGACACAGGTGGTCAGTAAATTACACAAGTATTTTTATAACTAATATATCCTACTGCTTATGGTCACTTCTTTGCCACTGCTACATCTGTGATGTGCATCTGCTCTGAAGAGCTTCAAGGCAGGTAATTTTTTCTTTTTTTACATAGTAGAGAGCAGAGCAAAAATTCAGCTCAACTGCCAACTACAAGCATTCAAAAACTCCACTGCATATCCAGAATAATGAGGTTAGGGCACTTGTAAAAATAGTACACTTAAAGGGTATTTTAGATTTGTTGTAACTGGATATTTAGCAGTCATCCCCAAGCTTTTCCCTGGAACTATAAATTGTTTTGGAGGCTTGGGGAGTTTGTTTGTTTGTTTGAAGTTAAGGCCAAATTTATTATTACCTAAAGTCAGAAAAATTGAGCCTGACAACCCCCACTACCAAGTAACAGCTCAAGAGCTTTCAGCAATCAAGACAGCCAACGGGATTATGATTTTTTACAGAAGAACAATTTTTATTGCCACTGTATAAATCCAAGAAGCACATGCATAAATTCCAGTCCCCTTCATCCCCAAAAGATGATACAAGAATTAGAGAAATTGCACAAAAGAATGGCAACAAGGAAGACCACAGATATAAAATGGCTACCATATATAGCACAAACCTAGGTGGATTACAGCTCCTTAGTTTAGAGGGAGACGCTTAACAGCATTGAGACAGCACAAATCTGCAAAATCATGAGCAAGGTAAACAACATGAAAAAGGAGCAACCAGAAGGGATTTTGTGAATTTTTTCCCATCCAGCATTATTGGGTACAAACATGCAGCATATGTATTGGCAACTCTCCAAACATCAGATGACTGGAGATTAGGAAAAACATTCTGAGAACTACACACTTTACTCCTCCAGTTCTCCCTTCAGCTGTTCTGGTAGACCAAAAACCAGATGAGGCAGCTGTTTGGATATGACCTGATGGGCTCCTCTTACAGAGAGCCATAAGAGCTGACACTGCTCTTCCCTTCCTCTTGCATGGTTAAATGCTTTAAACTCACCTGAAAATTCCCAACTTCCACTAACAGTTAAACATTCAGAGAAGCTTCTTAGTGCTTTGATAGTAAAATATTCCCTGTCTCCAGTGAAATGGCAACGACCATTGTTTGAACTACTTTTCTGAACCCGTCATAAAAATTAAGATCCTGAAACTACCATCCAATCCACAGTCAGATCCTTATGCCAGCTGTCACGCAGCACAGCGCAGGCTGTGGAACTGACTGATAAAGATCAGACCCTGGCTTTCACAGCACCTACAACTCCTCCTCATGAAATGCAAGAGTGGAAGCACGGATTAGCAGCATGTACGTGCCTGAGCACTTGCAGAGACACACTCCAATATTCAATGGCCAGCCTAAGGGGAGCTTGCTCCAAGGAAGCTACAGCTTACACTCCAGTCTTTCCGTGCCCAGCATGTAGCCTCTGCATTAGAAGGACAGCCACTTTTTCTCTTACATCATCATTTGTCCTACTAAACTTGACTATAATAGGGCATGAAAAACAAAGTATAGTTGGAATGTGTGCCCTTCTAAATGCGTACGTAAACTAAGACACAAAAATTTAGAGACCTGGATTCTTCAAGCTCTTTTTTTAATGGTTAGAGTAAGAAGCCTGTTCTCTCCTATATTTCTTTTAAAAAAATAGTTCAAACAGCAAATACCATATAAAACAAAGTCAGCAATAAAGCTCATCAGTTCAGAATCAGGAAGTTAAAGGGCAAAAATGGTGAAAGAACAGATTACTGATTTAATTAGCTGAAAGGCTTCTGTTGCTATTACTAATCAGATTTTTCTTTAAAGATTAGACCATTTCTTGACACAGTCTCCCTGCCCTTTTTAACCCGATTATACCCCATTAAAGACTTTCCCATATGAAAACAAGTTCTAAACATACATAAAAAATATTTGCAGGTTCTGGGCATGTTAAAGAAAGAGGACACATAGGCACATACACATTTTAAATTGAATTTGAAATAAAGTCTTTGGTCGGCCTTGTCCTCCTGTCCCTTCCCCAGGAAAAAAGAAAAACGTGTGATTGCTGTTCTCTTGTTTATAAACCCCAGCATTGTGCTGGACTGTAACTTTACAGCTAGACTGTGGGAACGAATTACAGCACATTTGCCTGAAAATTCTGGAAACTGCAAACATGAAAGCAAACAGCAGTATGATTCCACATCTTACCTTGGTCTACTATTAAAAACAACTACAGTAATGGGAAAACACTTGAAGAAACAAAATGAAAGTCAGGCAACAATTCACACTGAAAGAGTCCTCAGCCAAAGCCCACTATAAAATGTGCACAGTCAACAGGAGCATGAGTTCATTAAACACACTAACCACAAAGTTTACATTCACCTTAAGTACTTTGTTCCTTTCATCCCTCCTACTTCCACACTACTTCTTCCTTTCTGAAGGAAAATCTACCACTGGAGTGTCTGAGGTATTCATTTTATTTTTTTCCCTCCAATAAGGCCTTCCAAGCCATTTTTATCTTTTCCCTCACTTGCTCCATGTTAATTTTCTCTTCTGCAGTTTTCCACTCAATGCAGTAGCTCTTCTGAAACTTTATTTCCTCCATAGTTCACAAACAGATCTTTATCATCTCCCAGTATTTTTCCTCTCCCACAAAAATATTTTTATTTCATTTTAACCTGGGTGGAAAGCCACCTACTGACCCTTCATGCCTTTGTCTAGTACTGGAAAAAAGTTGTTTTCAACTCTCTCTTGCAGCAATTTTACCCCAGTTGAATAGTTTGATGCTTCTCCAGACCCTTACGAAGGCGGGCTTTAGAAAGTCATCTTACTAGCTCCCTCTTTATCATAATAAGAGCTCTACTGTTTCTAGTTCTGAGCAGGACATAAGCCTGCAGATTACTGGCTAGTCTCCATATTCATAGGAACATGAAGTTTATGCTCCAAAAAACCTTACTAAGGTGTGTAGTCCCAAAAGGCTAAAGTACTGCTGTTGTGGGGAAAGGCAAGGAAGAGACTCTGCATAAACCGCAACTGTTTAGATGCTTACCCAACTTGAATAAAAATCTTTAAAGCCCAAACTTTAAGTACCTGAGTTTCTTGCAAGAGGAAAAAGACAACCTGCCTTTCTAACCAAATAACCTCAGCATTGTTCCAGACCAGAGCCCAACCTCTTGACTTTTTAACTGGGCAATTCAGCCAATATCAGCTTCCCCACAAAGGCTCTGCTGTAGCAGGTTTCAGGACAAGTATCAGTTACATCAAACTCCTGCTTGTTTGTCCTCACCTGCTGCCTCTTTTTTCTCGGAGTGGGCCAGCCTAAGATCTGGTTGCCCTTATACCCTGTCATCAGTATTGGCCACTGATCAATGTTCACAAAAAGCACACATGAAAGTGGATCAGTAGAGGAGGGGTATTTCAGCTCCTACACTTCTTCCAATGATTTACAGTTAATGTTTAATATCTCATGCATCAAGTGGATTCCCTCACCTGTCAGTTTATCAAATTCCTTTTTAAGCCAGTTCATACTTCTAACCTCTGCAGCACAGTAACAAGTGCCACAACTCTTCTAAACCTGCAGCATGGCACATTTCATTCAGTGTCCTTGGTTCTTATGTTACAAGAAACAAATAACAATTGCTCCTCGTTCACCCTGTTTGCATCATTTATAATTCATATAAATCTATGAACAGCTTTTTCTTAGCAGCCTTTTACTCAACCTGAAATCCTAGCATACTTCGCCTGCTTCATACAGGCCTCTGTACCACACCTTCAACTGTCCCTGCTGCTTCTCCAGTGGCCTATGGGACAGAATTAAGGAGAAACAGGCTGGAAGGTTAGTGTCATGGCTCAAAGTTGTAACTCTTTAATCCCTTGGATGACACTATAATGTTTTCTAGTTTATTCTTTCTCAAATAATTTCTCATCTTCCTTAAAAGCATTCCTTAATGCTTTTAACCACATCATGAACTTGGAAAGATCTGTGCTGTAAAGAGCTTAGGGCTAATCCAATTTAAGTGTTAATTCAGCACTTAAACCACTACTACAGAAACATTAAGTTTTCCATGACATAACTTGATCTCTAACATTTAAGGACATAGGATGGATAAATATGGATAAACAGCATTATCAAGAGAATAACCTGTTCTGATTGCTTCAAGCAGCTTGTCATTCTTCTCTCCTTCAAGCAGTCTCTGGTAATACCCAGGGTTTTGTTCCATGTTGGCTTGGGCCCCACTCACAATCATCCAGATCAATGCACGGTGCTCATTGGGGATGCCTTTCCTGATGTATCTCTTTACTGCAAGACAAGAAGTTTGGTTTTGTTTGTTCATTTTTTAAATAAATAAAAAAAATCCAGCTGTATTTTTCTTTTTTAAATGAGCAACCTAAAGTTAAGAAGTCATAGGAAAACTCTTGACTAGAGATTATTATGTTTTCTCTCCTATGCTACCACTTAGGATAAGCACTTACTTCTCAGCTGCACAGTATATTTTAGATTCACTCCAAAGTTGTCACTCAGACTCCTCCTTCAGATCTCCAGACTCAGGTTTTCCTCCCTCCTCTATTCCCTTGTTAGAATTTCGAATCCTTTCCTCTTCTTCTGCCTTTCTGGATGGAGATACAAACCGCAAAGTTTCCCCTTGATCTTTGTCCCTTTTCATTCAGACAAGCACTGACTTGACTTTTCCTACATCACCAGTGGCCTCTGACACGATGGCTCTGCCCATTCGGCTCTAACATCAATGGCCACGTTAACGTAACCCTAGGGCTTCAGCTTAGCACCTGACCACTGAAATGCAGCAGAAACTGAGGAATATGAATTACGTGCCTCCTATCTAAATGAACGCCAGAAGAACTGGAGATGTGAGTGAGCAACAGATGATTTTTCCTAGAATAACTGGGAAAGTCTTTTCAAATCTAAAGTAGCTCTTATCTCCTGCATCATTTTCATCATTAGGGTGTGCTTTATGGGTTTTTTTTTAAGCAGATGATTCAGTGTAAATAACTATGATGCAAGATTACAGGAAGAAGCATGAGACTAATGACAATGAAAGCAGCTTCCTCCTAGGAATGGTATGAAAAATATTAATAAGGAGTCAATGCTGTTTATGGGTACATAATCCTAAATCAGCATTACCTTTCCTGACCCAAAAAGACAGCTGAATGTTTGAGATCCTTCTCCTTTTTGGGGGGAGAAGAAAATGACAAATGAAACAGACATTTCTTACTAAATGAATCAGGTTGTATCAATAAAAGCATCAACTCCTCCTCTCTACATTTTATGGGACTCAAATCCGAGTGGGGATTTTTATTCCACCCACATACTACCACACACAGTATCACTACCTAGCCAGGTTTTACTGAATCACACAGTTCTGTAATAAATGCTGCCTAAATAAAAGGCCTTAAGAACAGCAGAGTGAAGCAAGGTTGTACAACTCAGCCAGACACCTTCTAAATACATTCCACCTAATTAGAGCTGCCTATCCTTTAGGGCCCAAAGCTGCTTCCCCAGTGTCACCCAACATAAACATGCACATATAATGAGCATTTCACCCTCCAAAAATCTGGTGTCTTCTCTCAAAGAAACATATTTGTAATAAATACCTGGTCTTCAGGGTACAGTTTTTGTTTAGCTTTTCAATGAGGATTTATACTACAGGCTACAGTCTCTACAGTTCTAGCTGTAAAACAACCTTAACTACAACCTTCTTTTAGATTAGAAATAATTTACTTGTTTCCATAGCGGTTTAATAATCCCCATTTCATCTTTTTTACAAAGTTTTGAACTATAATGCTCAAGAAATCCTATAAATTGACATAGCAAATACAGGAATGAGCATTGAGAACCAGTCCCATTTAGGTTAACAAGAGACATTCAGATGAGCCTAGAAACAAACTTACTGGCTAAAATACTGGATTATCATATTTTAACACATAATCCCAGTGGTATTTTTTTCTGGAACAACGGTAAATTCTGGAAGCACAGCCAAAATCAATATCCAACAATACACATTAAATTCAAGAGAAGCATGGACAAGCCTTTGACAGTGGCACAAGGGGAAAGCAGCCTGCAGCACAGCACACACTCATCATTCCTCAGTGTCATCGTTCTCATGGCAATAGACAGCCAGGGGCTTGTATCACCCCAAGTGACTACTGACCCAGCTCCCTCACTCCCTGAGGAATGCAAAAGCCCTTTACATTGTGCTTTTTGTCCTCACACCATTGTGATACTTGCTAGGATCTGCAAACTGGCATTCAGAAGCAGCAAAGTAGTTTTGAAAATAAGGACAGTTGCAATTTAATAGATATCATTTATATACGTAGATAGATATAGATATATCATCTTCTGTCCATAGAACTGTGTTTATACAAATACATATATATAGGCTCTCTTCCACATTATCCTTGGGAACTAAGAAACCCGCAACAACAGTTGACACTGCAGAATATCCTCCTACTGTAACATCTAAGAAGCTTTCCCAGATGAAGCCAGATCATGCATGGGTCTCCACCCACACATCCAATGCCAGTTGCTTGATCTGGCATTGGTAGCACTGTTTAATACCCCCAAACTAGGAAACATCAATTTTTAAGAAACCCTCCCCCCCTCTTAATAATTCAATTTCCTGTGACACTTAGTGCCAGTTTCACAAGTTTAGAGCCACACTTCATGAATGTGTTTTCCTTGTTACAAGAAAAAACAGCTACCTGATAGGGTAGCAGTCTAAAAGTGATGATAAATACCCAAAGTAACTTCAAGAGAAAAATATACAGAAAATAATGTTTTTCTAATACTGTACACTACTTATAATAACAAGATGTAAAAATAAGTCACTTAAACCTGCCTGTCCTTGTTTGATGGCAGAATATGAGAGACTTCTGCTTCAAGGTAAGTGTTGTATTGCCTTTTTCCCCCATTAACGTTGTTTCACTGTACACCACAGACTCAGTTTATGTAGTAAAAAAAAAAAAAAAAAAAAACAAAAAAAAACCACCAACATTTAAAACCAAAAATTATCTCATATTAAAAATATTAGAAGAGTGTGATTTTGAGAAGCATCTGCACTTTTACTTTTTCAGTTACTAACAATTACGGTTGAATGTTGAGGAAATAAACTTGGGCCCTAGTAGAAAAATTCAACAAAAGAGCTGCCAACAGCATACAAGGGGCTGAAAGCTTTATTTCATGAATACATAACAGAAGAAACAGAGCAGATCAGTGGTGTAAAATGTTCAAGTTCCAGTCAAACTAACTTTCCTTCCGCCAAGCCCTGGGCTGGAACAGAAGTGCTCCTGTTACAACCACTGTTTAATAAATTTACTTTTCCCTTTCACTGTATTTTATCAAAGACCAGAAAGCATCTTCTGCTACTGGTCACTTTTGACTAATCCACTAACAGCCAAATTCTTTTGTGTAGCATGAATTTGGTCAGAATTAGGATATTTTGAGCAATTATGTCGGACAGTTTGTTGCCCACCTGTAAATAAAACAGAGCAGAAAGCTCCATTTTGGTCCCATAAAGACAGAGCTGAATGAAGCAAGGAAAAAATTAGGAGGATCTCAATAGTGGCAGAGGGAGAGAGAGAGAGAGAGAGAAAGAAGGCAAGTGACAAACATTGACTATAAACTCTCATGTGCAGTGGAAAAAAGGTGAAGATAAAGGTAGGCGGAGAAACAAAATATCAGAAAAATAACAAAAAGGATGAGACTGGAAAATGAGTGAAAGGAACTGTCGGCCAAAATTCCCATGACCCACCCTGCCAGCAGGCTGCAATACAGAACAACAGGATACACGGCTTAATTACCACTGTTAAAATGTGGTCTAATTATTTTTCTTTATAGTGGAACAGAATTATGTACATACAAACCACCCTGGATATGAGGCAAACTCAGGAGCATGTGAACATGTCACATTTCCAGACTGGAAAATTAACACAAGTCATCACTTCTTCCTGTTCGCCTGGGCAGAAATTATGAGCTTCTCTGTGTGTAGACAAATGGGTGTGGAACTACTGCGATATCACACATACACTGCCTCTTGCATGTCTGCTCACAGCAGGACACACAACAGTGGTTCACAGTTACTGTGTTCGGGGAGGGAAGTGGCAAACCAAACATTCTCCTCAGTTCTAGCTTAGGGCAGAGCCAAGCAGCCCTGAGCAAAGCTTCATAGCAATGAGGTCAGGTCCTGGAGGAGGGAAATTCAGTGGATAACCTGCAGAGCTTCTGCTATTTGCCTGCAAGGAAATCACTGCATAATCATCTTGCAGGATAAAGCACACACCTGCTTACACAATTCCATGTTCATGTCACAGACTTCAATCTTAATACCCACATGAGAAGGAAAAGTATTTAAAAATCAGTAATTGCACAGGTCAACCTTTCACTCTCCTCCTCTGAGGTATCAGCTGAGGATAATGTGGGAAGCTTTTTGTAACAACTCCGGATCTACACTCAGACTACATTTCCTTAGTATTACTTATTCCTGTCACTCTCCCTGGAATTACATGTATATGTGAGAATCCATAGCCTACAAATCCAAGTATCTTTAGCAAAAGTCAGTAACATCAAAGATGATGCACCAGCCCACAAGGACTTGCGACAGTCCAGAGCCATTGCCTGTCCTCCCTCAGTGGATTTATAGAACCCCAGTTTCACAAAAAGCAGCCTGGTGGAGACAGCTAAAGCCACGTTAAAGGCTGCTGCCATTACGTGCCCAGTGGGGCAGCGTGACCATTGGTTCTGAAGCCTGGTGGACAAGTTGAGAGATTTGGTCAAAGTTTTGGCTCCAAAATAAGACCGAAGGCATTCACACTGTTAGCACAATCACAGTAACATTCTGTTTCTAAAATGCTAGAACTGGGAACCCAAAGAAAGAGAAATTAAATGAACACACAGAAACTGCTAAAAGCTGCCAATGTTAACCACTCACACATTAAGAGAAGGGTATGAATTGAAACTACATTTCCACAACTAGAAGACTAAGTTCTGCAAAAATCTCAAAATCCTCACTAATTCAAAATGGCACAAAGTTATCACTACATTCAAACTTGACACCCCAAACAAAAGCATCTTCACATTTATAAGAAAAATAAGATAGTAGAAGTAGATACTTTCTGGTTAGCAGCATATGATCTAGCAGCTCAAACCTACATTTTCTGAAATTTCTCACCCTTAAAACAGACATCTGTACACAAAATACACTGTTATATTTAAAATGTCTCACTAGTTATCATCCCATTTCTGGTGCCAAGGGAAAAAAACAACCCCACAACAACAAAACCACCAGAATCACCAGCCAAAGTCTGCACCTGGAGCACAGCTCTGAACACTTTAGCTATGTTACAGTCAATGTCTGATTAACTTTTGCTTCATTTCACTCACTTTTTCTTTAACATACTTACAGAGAACTCGCCCAACTCCAAAAGACACCCAAAGAGAAAGCAACCTGAATATCACCATTAAGAGCAAACAGGAAAATTTAGATGCTTATATGAAAACATAACCCAGAGACAGAGTGGGAGGAAACCCCACCCTTCAGTTTCACAGGATTCCCCGATACCTTCTGACTCTATTTATTTCTACCTGTATCTCTTGCAAGATAAAACAGTACTAGAGGTTTTCATGCTCTTTGAAGCAGACATTAACACTTCCATCAGCATTTTATCCAGTGTTGCATTAGCCCCTGCATTAATCTTACTTTCTTCACTTCCTAAGGCATTCATCATCCGTTCTTGGCACACACCTTTTTAGCTGCATGCTCAACGTCATTTTACAAAAGGAGGATAAGAAGAGCTGGAAAATCTCAGCAGCCTAAAGAACTGTCAAAGAGGCAGCAACTGAGAGCCCTAGCATCCTGATCTGGGTTCAAGACAGCATCTTCTACATAATCTCATGTCTTTTTAAAGAGAGCACAGAGTACAATACAGCAAACAGCTGCAAAACAGCATCTTGGAGTGCCAGTGGCCATAATATCTGGGTTACAGATGTAACAAGATATTTGTGTGCTGAAGAAGGATTACTCCTTTGGAAGGTTTAAATGAAATCCCTCTAACAGCAGCATACTTGCTTATGCATCATTACTGTTTATACTACTGGTTTTCATTTGAAGACAGAAGTAGTATTCAACATTCAAAAAACACAAACCCACTGAATACCATTTATATTGATCCCAACATAATGCACTTCTACCTATAAAGAGACATGAAGCTCACCTTTTAAACTCTTCTGTATACTGTTATTTCCCTTTAGGAGCTTGGACCATTTTATTGCTCTTCTAGTGAGTACCACTAGGTATCTGGAAAAGAATGCTTCATAGGATGCATAATCAAAGTCTTCTGGCCTTTCAAACCCATATGGATCAACCCTACAAAATAAAAAAGAATTCTTGTAATCATGTTTCTACATACCTACAGCTGGAGGGAAAAAAAAAAAAAAGGCAAGTATGCTTCCAGTTGCTATTTCTAAAAGCAGCTCAAGACTCCCTCCTCCCAGCAAAAACCTACTTTACACAAATTGTTACACTCCATTTAGCATATCAAAGCTGTTTAAGTAAATTAATTTAAACATGCACTGTTCAGTTTTACAGATTTCACTGTTTTTTTAGGTAAGGAGTTTTTGGAGCAAAGGACCCATTGTGTGCAAAACTGACACAAAATTATGACCACATAGAAGACTGGGAGGTATTTTTCACCACAATACAGCAAACAGTTGAAAAGTATGAGGTATAGCACAACAGTTCCAATATGGCCTGAACTCTCTTTCCACACAGTTCTGTGCAGAAAAATGACAACAGAAAGTACAAATGTAACAAGTTACAAATATTATTTTTTAAATGGGTAATTTCTGAAATTATCTTCATGAAAATACACAACTTGGAAAAAGACAAATCCTTGAGTCAATCTACCTTCTTCATATGTAGCACCAAAATGCTTATTTTATTATCTTTTACAATTGCTCGATGTGTTCAGCACGTTATCTCAGGCAGCACAATACTGACAGAGTACCAGAACTGAATGGCTGATTTTGTTTTAATATATCAACTCACCTTGCTAAATTAGATTTATGGCAACTTCCCAGGGTACTCTATACCTGCCTATTACCACCTGAGTACAGGACATTACTGGGCTTCACAGAAGTTAAACAGGCAGAGGGATCTGTCCAGTCACACAAGATTTCAAGAGACTTGAGGGTTTAACTTCCCAAAACACTGCCTGTTTCATTCATGGCATAGGAATTTGGCCATGGAGCAGCACTGGCACAGCCTTGGGAAAACTGGCTCACGGGAGCGTCAAAGGTAGTAAAGCATGAATCAGATGAGGAACAATTAAATATTCAGACCTCAGATTGTTATTACATTGTTGGCTGCTTAGAAGAGTCACCTTAGTATTCAGGTACTCCTCAAATCTGTCACAAAAACCACAGGTGTAAAAAGCACCGAGACCCCCGACACAGACTTCTCTGAAGACACAGACACGGAAACACACACACACACACACAAAACCCCCTCACACGTCTATGAATACACATCTCTTATTTACGACTGCGACTGCCCAGGCAGCAAGTACAGATTAATTTCATGCTCCACTCCATTCCTAAGGTAGAAAGGGAAAACAAAGAGTGAGGACGCAGGGTTTTAGGGAAGCCACCTTGCCCGGCTGCCCTCGGACAGGGAAGGCTGCGGCGGCCGCTCGGTGCCCTCAGCCACCAGCCGCGCCTGGGCCGGTCCGCGGGGCTCCCCCCAGCCGCTGACCCTCGGCAGGGCCGGCTCCGAGCGCTCGGGGAGGCACAGCTCGCCCTCCCTACGCGGCTGGCGCGGTCCGAGCTCAGCCCTGTCGGCGGCCCTACCTGTACGCCCAGTCCCGCCCGTCCTCTCGCCTCGCCATCGGCCGGCCCGCTGGCGCCCGGCGGGCGGGCGCTCCCCAGGCCGAGCAGCGGCGCGGCCGCAGCCCCGCGCGGAGCTCCGGCTCCCCAGTTCAACTCTCTGCCGCCCTGCAAGGGGCGGGGGTGGCCCCCGGGCATCCTCATTTCCTCTTCAGTCTCTCTGATTTCACCGATCACCAATATTGCCTTCAGTTACTGGTGATGAAATNGCGCCCGCGGGGTCGGGCTGCCTCCCCTGCCCGGCCGGCCCGTCAGGGAGAGGCGGGGCTGATGCCGAACCCCGCTTAGATTTGTGTATTTCACGTTTCGCTCACATCTTGGGGAAAAAAAAAAAATTCAAATGTTTTAGCACGAGGGAAATGTCTCACTAAGACGGGGGGAGAGTCTTTTCAGGTACAGGTCTTTAAACCGAATGAATTTCCCCATAACCACGAAGAAGAGGTGGTTGCGTTACTTTTTATCGTTTTTTTTTTTTTCCTCAAATCGTCACAATCTTCTTTTAATTTCCCCAAATTATTCATTACAGTCAGAATCACAGAATATCCTGAGTTGAAATGGACCCTCGAGGATCATCAAAGCCCAACTCCTGACCCTGCAGAGGACACCCCAAGAATTCACGCCATGTGCCTGAGAGCATTGTCCAAATGCCTCTTGAACTCTGTCAGGCTTGGTGCTGTGACCACTTCTCTGGGGAACCTGTTCCAGTGCCCAGCCACCCTCTGGGTAAAGAACCTTTTTCTAATACACTGAAATATTGCCAACTTTAGCTCCTGCTGATTAGTTTCCACCATAAACATTCATTTAGACATGATTTAAATAATAAATGGCAGATGGTAAAAAATGTGGTGTAATAATACACAAAATTATACCCAAAAAATTGGCTTCCCTATTTCCAGAATCCACCTCTAAAATTAGCACAGTTCTTCATCTTTAGAGGTCTCGAAGAAAGCCTGAAGCCCACAAGGACTCAGCCCTACCTGACTGCCAGCTGCTTAATTCATAACACACTGCAAAACAGAAGGGAGAGAGCAATATTACATCCCTACTTGTCCTTTTTTGAATCAAGTTCTGACTTTGCACCCAGCAAAGTGCTTGGAAAATTACAGCTACTGCTGGGGAAACATTATCTTGTTCAGCCAGCAAGTAAGAGTTGCTGCAGACAACAGATGGGATTTCACAAGGGAGATCAACAGTTGTTCCAGCGCACTCTTCAAGAAAGCTACCTCCCCTCTGCGGGATCACAGGCAGTCACCCACACAGAAATGTAAAAGTAGTTCGGCTCCAATGGCAAGGAAAAAAAAATAAAGAGCTTTGTACTTGGTTTGACTGCCATTGCGGTGCTGTGAAAATCTGTGATTGTTCAGCAAAATATAATTATTACTTTTTTGGGGGGAGAGGGGGCGGGGAATTCTGTGCTTCACCGGGCATAGGGCTTCTCCTGCAGGAGGGTGGTGCTGCTCAAATTACTGTGCGGCATCACGAAGGCGCTCGGGTACTGGCAGAACTGGAGCGTGATTGCAGCCCAGCCCGGGGAGAGCCGGCCGGGGCCCGCGCCAAGCTGCGCTTGACTCGCCGCCAGCGTTGCCTTGGCGCAGCGTAGGCAGAGGCACGCTCAGCAAACAGCTCTGCCCCAGCGAGATGGCCACAGTCTCACAGAAAATCCTTGGCAGAGGTGGGAATAGGAGGCAATGTTGTCCCGCGGAAGAAAAGAAGGAAGCCTCAGTTAGGCAGAATATCCTCTTCTCCTCTAAATTCTGAAGCCACAGGCTTTTTAGGTAACACGGTTACCTGTCAACATCAGGCTCTTTAGTGCATATGCCGTTTAAAATGGATCCATCAAAAGCTCCCTGCAAACAGCAGATTGTTTCTGTGATTAATTAAGGTACATCTGCAGTGCATCAAGGGTAGCCTTGTCTATAGCACAGTGTACTTTTACTCAAGCCTCAAATGTTATGAACAGTTTCTGTTGCTCTAACACAAACACAACTGTGTGGCTGACTCAAATTTATGCCTGTTACACACAAAAGCTCCCATTAAGAATGCTTAAGTTATTAATTGATTAATAGAAATAATTCCTAAATTTCAGCACAATAATTGGATCCCTATATTTTGTCTGATAATATGAGCCAGCCCACTGTCTGGCAAGAGATAATACCTCGGTTGTCCTTCCCAGGGTATCAGTGCTGCTCTCTTCTGGGCAGATGATATCATGTTGCTTTTAAAGGCATTCAAAGAAACTAATGCACAAACCCTCGAATCTGAAAACTGCATGTGCTTGGTGGTGTGATCAGCAGAAAAGGATACTATTTACCTTTGATCCTTTACTTCTGAAGGAGCTGACGACAGTGGCAGAGTGCAAAAGGCCAGGCTTAGTTGACATTCAGACCAGTGAAGCTCACAGCCTTCCTATCTGCCACCTGGTTCAAAAGGAAATATACTTTATATAACTTCTCCCCCACCCCGTTTTTGTATCTGAACCTTATCCCTGAAGCTTTTGTGTTATGGTGAATGTGTTTGGTAGAAATTCTCATCGTTCTGCTGCCAGAGTAAGTCCTTAAAATAGTGACTTCCCTTTAAGGGTAGGCATTTAGATGTGTTCCCTGCAAAGGCAGATGAAGACAGCAGATGAGTGTTTCACAGGCTGAGGCATCCAAAGCTTTGCTTGTCTCATACCCTGCATTTTCGTGAGCAAGGCTTCCCTTCTTGTGTTTGCAGAGCAGTTGCTAAATAACAATACCAGTATGATTCTCAGCCTTATTAGGAATTAGTCTGGAGTGGCTTTATGCTTCCTAAGGCCGTGAAATGTGTGCTACGTCACCTACGTTTGATGTATCAGCAGTGCCGAAATGTGGTCCAGCTCCTCACATACCACCCCACAGCCGTTGTTACTCTTAAGGCCAGAAGGGGAGAAGGAGCATCAGGAGAAATTCCCTAATAATATTTGTGCTGGAAGTATTTCTTTGACTGCCTGTGGAGACCATAAGGATTCTTTATCCATCCAAGAATGGAAGAAATATATTTATTATTTTATATACCAGAAATGTGTCCGGGCTTTTTTCCCCTGAGGTTCTTTTTTGCTGGCTTTGAAGACCAAAGAATAGAAATTGTTAGGGGAAAGAAAAGCACTATAGGACCAAGAAAGAATAAGGTGTGTGTGAATATAAGTGTACATGGCTATAGTGTGCCGAATATTTTTAAAACAGGACAGGTGAATCTGTTCATAAGAAAAAACAGTGAGAAACACCATTTCCAGCAAAGGTAGCAGCTCTGCTTTTTCATATCCAGACAGGAGTTTAAACTTTTAAAAAAACCTTAACTTCTCACAAAATGGTTTAATAGCCACTGTATAAAAAATATGAATGCAGCAGCACTGGAGAAGAGATAAAAAGATAATTCTCACTACTGACTGGGTGCTGTAGTATCCTAAGTAAGGGATGAAATTCCCACAGCATATGTGGATTCCCTAGTTCATGTGATTTTCCATACAGCCACTCGCCTTTGTGTCTGTACTTAGTTAACCACACCACGCAAGAGTACCCTGCCTCCTTGGAGCTCCACTCTGCATCATTTCGCTTGAGCTGCTTTTCCACGACCTGAAGTGAATCTGCTGCTCCATACTTGGGAAAACAGTTAAGGTTAAGTGGATTTGGCAGTATAGAATATCCAGTAAGAAGTAAACATATATATGTGTGTGTGTGTGTCTCTGTGTGTGTGTGTATGTATATATGTCACTGCTTGTCTGTATGCTAACCTAGACATAATGTGCTTCAGGACTAGACAATTCGTCCAGCTAATGAAGTTAAGGAATGCAACCATCACATCCAGACACCTTTAGTTCCTGTTACAACCAGCAACCTACCAAGTTTAGTCAATCCTCACCTACATATGGATTAAGGTTCTCAATCCATAATGAAATGTAATGAAATGCTGAACTTGCTCCATGTTTTTGTCCCAGAAAATTGCATCATGCTTACATAATTGTAGTCTGCAGGCCTGATTAAACCTGTTCACGTGAATTGTTCCATCAGCATTCACTGAACTTTAGAACAGGCTGCATAGCAAGGACAGAAATGTATTTTTAAAATTACAGTTTTTAAAATTAAAGTTAAAGAAGAAGAAGAAGAAAGGCTTCACAGCTTCATGTCTATGAAGGTTACTAGCTGTTAGGACGAGTGACATCCCCGTGTAGTCTGGGAAGTGCCAGTATTTTGATTATTCTCAGTATGACGGTGGCCCCGGGACTCAAAGCATACTGATAACAGCATCTATAAAAAGGAGCTCTAAAGCTTGCTGCATAGCACTGCAGCTGCCTGGAGAACCAACATTACCCGTGTAAACATCTGCAGAAAGGTTTCTGCACTCAGCTGCCATCCTCCAGCTGCGTCAGAAAAGGAGGCTCAAGGCTGGAAGTGACAATACTGGAAACAGCCAGGGAAGAGAAATTATATGGTAGTGCCCTCGGTGTGAAAAACACAGCAAAATTATATGTCAAAAGGGATATGGGAAAGATACTTGAACATTATTAGCAGGAAGCATTCCTAGGGCAGGGACAAGGGTGTCCTTAGGAAAAAGGTCAGTAGCTATCACAGATCAGTAACCCAATGGTGTGGAATTGAGTAGAGCAGGAGAGAAATTCATGAATCTACCTCAGGTCAAGCTGCAACTCTGTAAAACATGTTTGTTATTCAACTGACAAACTGAAGTATTTTCTAGATGGCTTTGGTCTGTTTATTTTGTTTTTCCTTATCTACTTGAATGATCATGAGGGGTATGCTGAAAGCCCTTTAAATCATGCTGATTATGTTTACCTTCCTGGCTGCATGAGTACAGGGCTTATAATTGAACTTTGAAATTTCGTAGGGAGAGATGACAGACAAGATTGGGGATTATTAACTCCTTACTTGTCCCATTCCCTTTTCTTTCTTGTCCCCAATTGTGAAGGTATCCTGCCTAGCAAATCTTGTAGCTCAAATATCTACTGATTAGGGATGGGCTTTAACTTGGATGTTCTCTTTCTGTCTACTATGATTTCGCATTTGGTCCTAGTTGAGAAAAGTTAAGGCAAACCTTTTCCTGGCCTTTGATTGCTTCTGCATTAGGATTCCTCTGCAAGGTCTCTCATTTCAGTTGTCTCAAGTAGTTGATCCTAATCTGTAAGAAACAGGTAGAGTTATCATTACAGGTCTTTAAATACAGTATTTGCATGTAAATACATGGTCTTAGCTGTGAAGAACATTATCTGTTTCACTTAGTTGTCTCTATGCCGTAAGGAGTTTCTCTAAAAATAATGCATTAAATAAAAATAATTCTTAAAGTAA
Source organism: Gymnorhina tibicen (assembly GCA_013399875.1). NCBI lineage: Eukaryota > Metazoa > Chordata > Aves > Passeriformes > Artamidae > Gymnorhina > Gymnorhina tibicen. The sequence goes on from VXAZ01003150.1 coordinate 137,218, forward strand.
CGACATGATTTGGTGTAAAGAGAAGAAGTTCTATCTACCCACTCAGGAACAGACATCCATTTCACACATGGAATAAGGATGAGTTTTGTAGGAGCACAGATGTGAAGTTTCTGTAATTAAATACTGTTTTATAATGCATACATACGGGGTACTGAGGTTAAGTCAGATCAGCAAATTCCCTTCCTGTGAGTTCCAAGCTTTGGGGTTTTGAACTCTGCAAAAGGTAATGTGCTTCCAAGGAGGTTGTTCTTCACCATAGCTTTCTGCATGTTTGTTCCCTACACATTTTTCAAACTCACAGCCTGAAAGAAAAAGAAGTTTTGTGAAAACCTAAAACTGGCTTTGACAGCAAGAGCGAGTGAAGCTTCTTGGAACTGCAAGGTTATAGCAACAACCATCAGTACAGACATGCCTCACTATTTACATGGGATCAGGATATCAGCCGAAGTATCATGTTTTTAAATTCCTTTGGAAGGGAAGAAACTTTGATTGCAACATCTAGGATCAAATTATGACTTTCTTCTGGCTTACTTTGTCAGGTTACAAATTATATCACATGACTAATACTGGAGGAAAAATGTCATTCTCATTTTGTGTTAATTTGCAGATAAATGTCCCTAGTACTATCACAAACTGGTACATTGTCAAAATTGAAATAATTTAATTTTCCTTTTTCATATTTCAGGTATTTCTAACACTGTTCTTTCCCATCTTAGAGTAATCACATTGAAGAGGGAAGTGTAACATTAAAAACCACCAGCAACATTTTGGTATTTCCATGGTTTGCTGCATAATTAGATACAAAAATAGTATGTTCTCAGTCAGCTGTTTGATCCTTTTTTCCATTTAAAGTGTAGCTCTTTTGTCAACAAAACACCAGTTTGTTTTTTTTCAACTGAGAAATTTTATTTTAGCTGTGTATGAATTAAAGAAAATTATAGCACTTAATTTGCTATAATTATTCAGGGAGCCATAGCAATCATTGAGTGTGACAGTGCTGCACATTTGTATTGCTTCTGCAACAAGTACTATTTTGGTGTTTTCTTATTTGTCAAAAACATATTTTGCAAAAATTTTCTGCTCAGAAACTCCAATTGTCTTATTTTTATAATTTCCTTTTACGTAACATCTTGTCACTGCCAATCCTCCATGAGCAGTTGCTAATTTTCTGAACCCAGTCAAGTAAGCTTTATGATAAATTATCTTTCCTGATCTATGCAAAGTAATTTTTGTAATATAATTGCAAAAGTGCAATCGTTGTCTTATTAGATGTTGATGGAAAATTGTTGATGAAAAATTGACTGTAGTAATAATCCACATGTAGATGCAAATAAACTCACCAAAATATGTAAGTAATACTTAAATTGATATTTGACTATTAGGGTTGTGGACATGCCTTGTAGTGGCCCTGATTTTCTGCTACACTCAGTTGCAGTTTAGCCCATGATATCTGTGTGTGATGAAGCCATATAAAATTCTAAAGAATGACTGTATAAATAATTCCAGCTGCAGTTCTCTTAACTACACTGACCTCTCTCAGACACAGGTTTTTGTATTTTGATGGCAGCATAAATGGCCTGTATAAAATTTGTTGAGAGTTACAGACTTTGAGAATTTAATGTTTCTTTATATGTGGGCAACAGATTCGTTTGTATAAATGAAACACTTCAGCAAAGAAAGCTCAGATTCGATCCCACAGAAGTCAACAGAATGGGCTGAGTGTTCTTCATGCCTCTTAATAATTTTCAGTTCTTTGTTTCATCCTGTTCCACCCCCTAGGGTTCAAGCAGCTGTGGCAGTCGAGGATCAGAGAGAGTGTATGAACCACTCAAGAAGAGATGATTCTCCTCCAGTGTGAAAATCTGTCACTCAGGCCTTCACTCAAGAAAAAAGGCAGTTTCTCTCTCCAGCTCCAGTGCCCAGCTCTGAAACCCACCCAACTCTTGGAGCCTTCCAAGGCACAACACAGAGTTGCTGATCCAGAAGAAACAATGCTGGGAAGATCTAGCACTCCTCCTATCTGGAAATATCCAGTCTCTGCTTGAAGGAACGAACTGGCTCTCATAAAACATATTACATGTGGCTGCTCTGTCTCTCACGTGGCATTTCTTTGCTTGTGTTACAAGAAATAGAGGCGAGGGGTGTACATTAAAGCAGGTCAAATCATAAATGTGAAGGTATAGTCACAGTTTCACTTCGCATCTGAGTAGTAAGGGAAAGTAAACATGAAGGAGCTGCAAGTAGAACAAAAGCAAGTTCAGCCTTCCATCTGGTAGACAAAACCTTCTGGTGCATTGGATATTGTGCAGAACAATGCTGAATTTCCCCCCTGCACATCACAGGATCAATTATTGCTCCCAGCAAAGCTGAAAGGCTAGCACCTATATGCAAGCTGAGAATCAAATGGTCAGATACCAGGAAGATGGACACCTTGCTGAGAACTTCCTTAGATTCACCTGGTACTTTAGAAAAGAAAAAAAAAGAAGAAGAAGAAGAAGAAGGAAAAAAAAAAGATTAAAAAATGAAAAAAAAGGGGGGACTCTTGGAAGGCCACTTCTAGGGAGGACTCAGCTTTCAAAGTGCACACACTATTCATGAGCATGACTGGGACTTACTCTGTGTGGAAAAACACTGGTGGTTCTTTTGATTACACTGGCTGTGTTTTAGAGTACTGCTGTGTGGTTACTACAAGGGGGGGTCAGAGTCCACCGTGTAGGTTCTAGCATGAAACAGATGCAGGATTAACAAGGTGGTGTATTTCCCACAGCAGTGATGTTATGTCCCTGAGAGTACCTTTCATATTCCCAGGAGAGAAAGCTAATGCTGGTCCTTGCAGTCAAGCTTATGTAGTGATAATAAACAGTACTTAAAAACCTCACAGTCGTTGTCAAGGGTCCTCACAAAGGGTCATTTGTAATGAAACAAAAGACAGCTCTGGTGGACTCATTTCCGGGAAGAAGTAACAATTAGGTAACGCTCACATAAGAATCGATGTCTGGCGTTAGCCTTCCAGTGGCCTGATTTGGGGCTCCAGCACCCTTCAGTACCTTTTGTAAATACATCCTCCTGTGCAGTTATTGGCTTTTGCAACTTGCATTCCCCTGACCCACAGAGCTACCTTCAGTTGTCTGGGTCCAGCCTGCATTTAACATTTCTTGCTAAATAATTTTGAAAACCAATGGAGTAACATCAAATAATACTTGAGAAATTTGCAGCAGATGATTGCAAGGAGCAAAGCCATGAACACTGAAATACTGATACAAAGGACATGCAAGATGCTTATCTTGTCACTTCCATTTTACCACTTACCTTTAATTAAACCAAAAAACAAAGGCATGTTGGATCTCCTCCCTGAACATACATACTGCAATACAGTAATTGAGTTGATGGTCTGTACTATTAAAGATGGGTAAAAGTCGTTTAGAAGAAGGTCAGACAAAATCTGTCTTTGACAAATGTGAGGAGAGATGAGGCAGGACACCACAGAGAATCACTGCATCAGGGTTTTTGCAGCTCTAATTTGAACATGACTATTTTTAGAAGACCTGTGTACATACCAAGAACACTAATGACTGCCAGAAGAGACAACCACGTTCCTAGAGGCAGTGACACCATGTGCAGCTCTCAGGATTTAACTAAAGCATGTACTTGGCAAATAGTAATAAAAAGTAATTAATTCTTTTTGTTTCCATCAAATTGAATTATGCTTTTATTTTGCCTCTCTTTTCCTTTCAGAAATTAGTCCTGAGAGTAATTTTACAGCCTTTAGTTCATACTATTTAATGGAATGAATGACTTTTCTACAAAATTCTGACTTTTTATGTTTTGTATGTGTCATGGATGGAAACCATGATTTCCTATTGCCTTAATTTTATTGTTATTCTGTGATCCTTCTAAGATTTTGGGAAGCAAAGCAATCCCTAGAAAGAAACCTGTCTCCCCCATTACTGAATGGTGAGAAAAGCAGAGAAGAAGACTCTGTAATCTCTGGCAGGAGACAAGCGAACACATTTGCCGTATAGACCCACATTTGTAAAAGGGGCATCCTGGGCTGGCCCAGAATCAGGGAGATATCGCAGGGCAAAATTCTGTCTGCCTTTGCCAAGGGTGTCTTTCTTATCGCCATTTACTACTAGCAAGCTGTTCACTCACAGGTCTACCCACAGTGCTGATAATGATAATGTTCGTAAGTGATAAAGCAGCCTCATTAGAAAAGTTTCTGACTGGCTGTGGTGGCTGGGGAATGCAAGTTGAGTGGCAAGCAGCAGGGAGTCAGAGAGAGCACTTTGATCTATGCTTGCAGCAGAATAACACCCAAAGAAATCACTGTGCAGACACTATCAATAAATGTCAAAAGCTCTGTGAAGTAAATTGTGGAGGATTTGATAGTTGATCTCAGCAGAATACCATCCAGACTTTGTCAGCTGTGGAAAAGGGAAAGAAAGAGCCAGAACCTACAAAATGCAAGGGCTCCAGTTAGGCAAAGCCACTTAGCTGTTGGTTTGTGCTCAGTGCAGGTACTGAGCCCACTGCAGACACAACATAGAATCACAGAATCTTAGTGTCACCGAAACTGTGGGAATCAAAGGAACTCTCCAACACCCTGTTTTAAGTGTTAGAGAATTAGGCATTACTTTATTCTGGCCAGGACGTGCAATGGAAATCCTTCCATCCGCACATGACAATAGTATCAGGGTATCATTTCAGTTGGAAATGACCTTTAAGATCGTTGAGTCCATCCATTGACCCAAATCCACCTTTTGCCCTGAAGTGGCAGAACTTTGCAGAAATCGGGATGGGGGGGCGAGAGGGTGGGAAGGGAGGGGAACTCTGAAAATGGCTTGTGTGACATGGAAGAGCCCCTGCTCTTAGAAAGAGATTGCCAGTGGTGCAGTTTTCCTTTCAGCCCTGCACAATCACATCATCTAAATGACAACCAAACCCTGAGATTATTTTTGTCCGCAGTAATCTGGAAAAGCAGTTGAATGATTTCCATCCTATAAAATATAGAAGTACACTCTGTGCCAAGTGGTAATAGAGCTTTAAGAGCTCCATGATCTGGTACTCCTCAGTCCCTGTGGTAACTTCACTGTCAGCTGAGCCTGGAAGCCCTGTGTGAGTCAGGAAAGGCAGAGGTAATGGCATTAAAGGTCTTGCAGCAAGGAAAGGAGGTTTAGTCAGCCAAAACTGCTGAGTTTTATCAGCCAAAAAGTGCTGTGTGTGCAAAGGTAATGCCCCCAGGCTGGTGAAATATGCTGTGGAGGTATTGCCTCTGCTCCCCTTAGCTTTGCCCACATGACTCACAAACTGTTGTGAGGTCAAAGACAAGCTATTAAATCTAGGAATGAAGTAGAGTCTCTGGATTGCTGGAGGGGTGAGTTACCAAGTGCTGCTCTTTGCCAGCAACATGCTCTTCTGAGCATAAATCAACGTTTCCTCTTTGTTTCCACTCAGCCTTTGCTGTGCATTTTTCCTTTCCTGGAACTGTAGGAAGCCTCCACCCTCTTCTGTGCTCCACAGCTGCTGATTGTCACGGAGCTGCTGATTTCCCTGCAGCAGCCCCGAGACAGCTCCCGTCATGGCAGCAGCCCTGCAGCACTGGGTGTTGGATGAGCAGAGGGAAAGCCACGGGCAAATGCACTCGTGTGTGTGCCCAGGTTCTTGCAAAACCCACCCATTCCCATGGGCAAGGGGGGGACAGTGGTGGAGCAAGAGGAGGCTGGTGTTTATATGAGGTTTTGGATCAGATTGTTACAGAACACAGCTCTTATGGTCGTGTGGCTTGTAGAGATGCACATGATGGCAGAGCTCAGCCCTCTCTATATGCAAGTATAACAGACCTGGCTTGTTTGCTGTGCATTTATGGTCTGTATAGCTGAGGAAGCATCCTTCTGCCATGCTGGAAATGTCAGAGGGGTTGCTGCTACCTGCTTTGCAGCAATAGTGGCGGTAGCACCAGCTGCCTGTCCCTTGTGCTGCCCAGGGCTCCAAGGTGCAGGGGACTCAGCCTTCCTTACCAGGCTCCTCCTGCAGCTGGAGTGGTGGCAGAGGGAAAAATCCCAATGTATCCAAGGATGAGTGAGTACTGCCCTAGAGCACCAGAGGGGTGGGAACGCCTTCCCCGCTCCCCCCAGTATTTTAGTTATTTTAGTTATTTAAGCACCCAATTGTCACCAAATTTGAGGTTTGCTGCCAGAATGCATTGTACGTGGGCAGCTGTGTAGCTGATCAAAACAGCACGTTCAAAATGTTGGAGTTTTTTTAATGTCTATGAGTGCTTTCTTTAACAAAATAGCAGTGAAACTTCAGAATGGAAAGATTACTATGTTACTGAAAACTCTGTTTTCAGGGTTTTCCCAGGAATTAATGAGCAGCTGCATGTTGGAAAGAAATTCTTTCTCATGAGGCTCTTGGGAGGGCTCAGGAGTCTTTATTGAACAATAACTGGAAAATTTGACCCAGAGAGCAAGTTCTCTATGTTTCTTGGAAACACATGATTCATGTTCCAGTCTCATTTTGTAGCCCTTGAACAAGACAGAAATGTAAGGGGAAAAGTAGGAAAGTGGAAAGGAAGAGAGGGAAGCCAGCAATAGGAAATGCATGTGTCACAGGATGAGCTTAGCAGAGTTTTCATGTGGGCAGTGAGGGAAAAACATATATTCTTTTGTCTATTAAAAGTACTCTTTGTAACATCTTGTTTTTACTTTTGTGGAGTATTCGTAATTTTTCTTTTGTGAATTGGTGAAGGAATCCAGATAAGTTTAAAACACAAACATGGATTTTGAAAAAACAGGTATGAAAAACCTATTCTCCTAGAAATACGTAGTGATTCAGTGGGGCCCAGACTCAAAATTTTTGAACTCTTTGGAGAGTTTAACTCATTGTGGCACAGAGATCAGTAACGCTGCAAGTCATTACTTGAGTCTTAATCTTGGAGCTTGCTGTGGGACCTTTGGAGTCAGTCAGCCGGGGTATCTCTTAATTCATGTCTGTGTATTACTAAAGACTGTAGGGGGGACCAGAAAATGATCGGATGATCATCATGTACTCTTCATCCACCTCCTGGAAGAGCAGTCTTAATGATTTTGTGCTGTGGACTGTGGCTGCTGCTGAAGTGGGTAGTAAAGATCCCTATTTCCATTACAAAGAGTAATGTTTAATGATCAGCTGAAGTATTGATATTACCATCTTCGGGGCAATATCCTCGTGCCTGGTAAACAGCTGGTCATGCACGCAAAATGAAGCATTGTGGGAGAACCGCTGGGCAGGGTGAAGAGTTAACTCTTAGCTATCATCTTCAGGCAGAACTTGTTTTTCAGATTCCCTTAAGGATGCAGGGCTTTTCCTTGTCAGCAAAAAGACACTTCTCCACATGGCAAACTCGCCATCTGCAGGCCAGTGAGACAACTTGCCAGGGACGGGGACAGCTCCACAAGCTCAGGGACACCTTGCTTATGGTAGTCTTAGGATTTTCTCCTCTTTTGTGCATCATTTAACAACTGGAAATCGCTCTCTGGGTGTTATCCCAAAGAAGTTTAGTGTGTCTGTCTCTGAAGCTTAATCCTATCCCAGTGGATTGCTTAAAAAGGTAAAAAAAATTAGACTTGATGTTCTTTTGCAATGGGCTTCTTCTACCCTTATAACTCATGTCTGGTCTCAGCTGCAAGGAGAGAGCACGGCTTCCCAGCCAGGCCTTAACACCCTCCCCCAGCTACTGCACATCAGCACTGTTTTGTCCCATGAAACACAGTTTTGATTAGAACATACTGTCTCATAAGCATATTTTTGCCATGAGAACATGTTTTATTTTTAAAAGATACTAGAACATAGTGTTTCAGGAAGTTTGAGCTTTCTTTGTCAGGCTGGAAGAATATTATTGGAATGCATTTTTCTATTTGAAATAAATCTTCAGGAGAACATTTACCTTGTTTCAGTGGTTATTTTGTAGTGCTCTTGAATCACAGTTGCATCCAATTAACCATAGAAAGTCAAAACCTAAAGAAACTGTTTCATTTCGTAATAATGCTTCCATTCAGCCCTCAAACAAAAACCCAAGAGGAAACTGAGGCAACCTCAGTTTCCCCCCATTTTGAATAAAAGCTATCTCTAAGCTGCTGAAAGAAAAACACGCACAGCCTACCTCCTGCAGTAACAGAAAGGTTTGAAAGCACTCCAGAGAAACCAAAGAATTTGCAGCCCTCCCTTTGCCAGCCCTGTAAGCCACATCCTAAATACCATCACGTGGCACTAATGAGAAACATTGCTACTGTCTCCTGCCCGCAATTCACCACACATTTGGTCCCAGCAGCTGTGGGTGAGACCCAAGCCTGCCTTTCATGGCCTCCTCTGGCTCTTACCGGAGGTTTTGTTGTGGTCTTGTCCCACCTGGAGCTTCTGCTGCGGAGGAATCTGTTCTACAGTCATAGGGTTACATGGAGGGGCTGCCTAGAGAACCTGCCAAAGCTTCAGGGGTCCTGTTGGCCTTCAGTCAACCTGCTGCTTGACTTAATACACTCTTGCAATCCTTCACTAGTCACAGAACACTAAAAGAGAAATTTTAACAACCTTCATGGAGGCTGTTGCGATTTCATGGCCTTCAGAAGTGAAGTTGAACTTCTCGTCAGGCCCTGGAACTGGGCAATTATGTCATTGTACTTTAGCCCCTGAGATGATTTTTCATTTAAACCTGGGTTTCTAAAGAAGAAAGCATAAAGATCTGATTTTGCATTTCTGTTTGCCTAGAGTTGGGCACTGCTGGTACACATTGGAGAGCAGTGTCCACCTATTTTTAAAAAAATATTTAAAGAAGACAGTGAACCAATTTTTTAATTCAAAACTAAGCCTCAGTGTTAGCTTGTTTGAAAGGGAAATACCCAGAGGTTGTACCTCTGCCACATATCTGCTTCCAGGTGAATTCTGAAAACAGGGGACTGAAGAAAAATAATAGAAAATAATAGCTGCAGTATTCAGACAGAGTTTTCTCATTGCCTGGAAACATCAGGTGTGCTCTTGGTTGCAGTCAGAAGGGTAGCACATCTGCATACATCCACTTTTGCAGGCTGCCATGACCCAAAGAACTTAAGTGTATAAAGACATGGTGAGGGGAAGAGTCATTCATTCCCCTTACACAGCGGGAGAAGCAAGACATAGACCAAGGCTGATTCTTTTGACATCAGAAAGCCTACTGCGTTGGAGGCAGGGGACAAAATCAGGACTTAACTGTATTTTCATTATATTTTCTTAGGACCCCATTGGGCTTAAGTGTTTGGTTTCATGGGGTACTTACACAAGTCTGTTTCTTTTAATTCTTAGTGACATTAGTGGCAGAGCAGCAGGCAGGGCTGGAATGCTTGCTGGTCACACTGCACTACTCAGTGGGTAACTAACTGTACTTCCATGTTCAGAGGTTCAGTTTTGCTGGAGTTTCGTGTTCAGGGGAGGACAGCGTCTGGCAATCTCAACAGTAAAAGCTGTTTTCCTCAAAGGTTATATGCAAAGGAGTAGCTGCCTGAGGCCTTTCCACAGTCCTAACATACTGATTTGCTCACCAGATCACTCACTTCTTCTGCCAGCCTTGAACCACAGGTAGCCAAACCTGAGCCAGCCCTGCCACAGCACTGGGTTTTTTTCAGGTGTGCATTTAAAAACTGCCCTCACCAAGCAAAGGCAAGACAGGCAGTCGTGTCAAGTCATGCAGCCCTGGCCAGCCACTCCCCCTCTATGGGCAGCATAGGAGAAGGAAGTTGGTTCAACCAACCCGGCCCTTAGCCCGTCACTGCTCCTATTTCAGTGGCCAGAGTCACCTCCCTGACACACAGTCTTCCCTTTGCCCATGTCTGAGGAGCCAGCAGGGAAAGGGCAGCAGGGAACAAGCTGCAGAAAATGTAGTTTGCTGAGCTCTTTTCAAAGCCATGCCATTTGTGTAATTAATGTTCCGTATTTTCTACCTATTCCCAGCTGTCACATGAAACTTGGCATGTGTCAGCTCTCTTGGGCGTAAGGAAAACAGTTTGTATACTGATGAGACATTTACAGGTGTTGTTTGTCTTTATTTCTCATGCCCCTTCCCTGATAATGACAGAATGAATACAAGATTGTTATTTTATATACTTTTACTACTTTAACCTCAACACACAAGTAAGATTCAGTGGTACAAATAAGGAGCCCATCTGAGGAGGAAAACAGTTTTATTAAGAAATCTGTATGGCATGACAATGGTGCAGACTTTCTTGTCACATGATGTGTGTAATTTAAATGAGTTAATAAAGAAGATGTTTTTGGGGATTTCTGGTCTTCTGCAATAAGTGTCCTGGAGCTTGGAGACAGTTAGAATTGAGATACATTTGGTGGGACCTTATTGGGGTGTTTGGATCACTGCTGCCTGCAGTGTTCCCATTCCTGAGAGGAATGAAAGATCTCAGTAACGGGGTTAGCAAGCCAGAGCTGCCTTTTGATAGTCCATTGTATTGGTATGAATCCCAAGGGGCACAAGGGTTTCTGTTGGTGTAATTTGACTTCACAGTTGTTTCTTGAGAAGGATGGACTGGCTCTACAGTGTCCAGAAAGTTTCTTTATTTGATTCCTTCCAGAAATTTTGGGAAGCACAGCGATGGGAAGGACTCACCTACTTTTTAGACTTTATCTCAACCAGCAACTGCAGCAACTGGCACTGTGCAGGTCAAAAAAGGTGTGCAGCCTGCAGAAGGTGGTTGCAATTCCTTGTGGTAAAAGCAAGGCACTGGCTGCATTCACCTACAGGGCTGCGGGGAGCTGGCCATCCCTGCACATCAATTCTTTTGCTCATGCTTTTCTTTTGTAGGTGCAGGGGCAAGTAGGTGCCCATGAAACTCTCCTGTATTTCAGGAATCTGAGGCAATATATTTAGAAGGGGCTTTGGTTGCCTAACTTGAGGCATCTTATGAAAGAATCTTGATTTTCAGAGAGCAAATGCTGACCACTTTCCCCAAAAATCAGATCTATGATAAGATGCCCCTTTTTGAATATTCGGGGTCACTATCAATTTTTTAAAACAGAGCCCATGGCTATTTGGTGGCTTTTTGAGGATAACCAGTTCAGTGCATTATAGATTTTTATGGCTTTGCTTTCCCAGTGATTTTTCCCTCTGGCACTACATTTCTGCTGTTGCATGACAAGCACCATGGAGCGCCTGCTGCAGTGCTTGTTTGCCAGATGAAAATCCCACCATCTTACAGAGTTGTTATTGCACCTACAGCTGAGGACACATTGAGGTACTATCAAGTGCGGTAAGAGGAGGTGTGTAGCATTTCCCTAAAGTCTTTCAGGTCCTTCAGGTCATAAGAGGTAAAATACTGAGCTGTTGATTTTTTGATTATTCAGAATACAAGAAGTTTTTTAGTTGGCAGGAAAGTAGATACCTAGCAAGCTTTTCTTCCCCCGCCATTTTTCCTAAATTCTCATCAAGGAGTGAAAAATGTTTCAATTCTATAAAAAGATGTTTATGGAAATGAAAAGGAGAAATAAAGCTCACAGGACCTAATACATTTTGGAAACCACATTGTGAGTGCAATAGTTAACTGTTTTGCTGGTAATACATATCCCTGTGTTCATTTCTCAGGTAACAAGAGATTTACTTTAGTGTTCCAGAAAAACCCCCTGCTCCAAAATCCATAAGGGTCCCAGTTATTACTTGTCAGGTTTCTCTGATCAACCAGACAAACTTCTTTTGGATGGGGTCCATAGTGGCACAGAAATAAAAGAAGAAATGTTTCCCTAAATTTTCCTGCTATTCCTGTCATTATTTTTCCTCTGCTTCCACCACTGCTTGCCTGCAGCCTGCTTTACAAATTCAGCCATTAGGTGGGGCGTTTCTACTGTGAGCAGCCCAGATTTCGTCTGCGGCATCTTGGGCGTGGGACAGATGCTGAATAGTCCCGTGTGCTGGGATATGAGGTCTCTTCTGTTGTCTTTAGTGCTTTCTTCTTTTACCAGCTCCATTGACATCCGAAGTAGTACAAAGGGGGAAGCCTGAGTCAAATGGTACAACTAAGATCTTGGTCTCTATCTTTTTTGTTACATGTGATGTGTTAAAGGTTATACAACTGAAGAAGATGGTGATCAATTACTAAGTTATTTCATTAAGTCCAGTGCAAAAAATGTGCATTCATTAATTTTTTTCATTTCATTTGAACAATTTGGAATCAGGCAGCACTACCAGGACAACTACTTCTTCCTGGTTTTGATGTGTGGGCAAAAGTAGTGACACATTTCCTGACACTGCAGTGGACCAGTCATGTCTCATGATACAGCACTGGCCTGAGTTCTTCCACAGGGCAAACATTCACGGGGTTTCTGCTTCTTTTGCTGGGACTAGCTGTGCACATTCACGGGGTTTCTGCTTCTTTTGCTGGGACTAGCTGTGCTTTATGTGCCCTTTTTAAATTTGAAAAACAAAAAAAAAATCAATGAGGAGCTCTTTGTTATACTTGGATAGATACAATACTCATCCAGCACAGCTGGGCAGCCCTTTCTGAACTGGAGGGAGAGGGAGATCTCCCATGGGCCCTCTGAGCTTTCCTAGCATCTGAAGTCCCAGAAATACAGGCACCGCTTCCACTTCATGAAACTTTTGGAGAAAGTGATAGTTTCTTTGGAAACCTGGGACTCTTGAGGCCTGGGTTTGTCCCAGTCAGCCCCAAGTGCCTTAGTCAAGGACTGCGTTGCTGCAGGAGATGGAGGAAGAGACACATCCAGAGGGTAGTTGAACTTGTTCTGAGTTTGGGGACCAAAGGCAGAGGTTTGTCCTTCAGTCAGAAATGTGGGAGGATGAATGGGGCTGCTGGAGATGGTGGGCCCTTGTCCAGCACTGTGAAGGGGACTGTACTGTCACACTGATGGGCCAGGTCCAAGCTTGAGTATCAAAATCACCCCAAACCAACCCTTTTGTGATTTCTGTATTAGTAAGCCCATCTGGCAGGTGTCCTGCTAAGAAGAAGGGCTCAGGGAGATTTGACTATGGCCTAATTAGAGAGGACATTAAAATTCTGAAGGACTTTACTGATGGCTGGTACTGGGAACCTGCCTGGCTTCTCTGTTGCCTCAGCCTCTACCCGCCACTAACTACTGATCCCCCCTCAGACCTGCTTTTGCAGATGGGACCCTTCAGGTACCCCAGCTCCAGCTGAGAGTCTGGACTCCCCTTAAATGTCTCTTTTATTAAGGGTTTCAAAAACTTCTGGAAAGCTATACTTGGGAAATTCCAAAGCAATTGACTATGCCTGAGGCAACAATATTATCATTAATTTTGCACAGTCCCCTTAAAAATCTCTTTCCATGAGAATCTAATTCCATAAGAATAAAATTTCAAAATATGTCACCATAGAGGGGGAACATTGATAAACCTCGTCTACCTGGGTTTTGGGGTTTTTTTAAATATTCCCTGTTCCTGGCCTGGTTGTGATTGTATATCTGTGTCTATAGCTAAGCCAGAGCTATAAGGAAGCATTACTAAAAAAATTCCTGCTACATTTACTATAGGCTAAGGATCTAATTCCTCCTGTGACCTTGAGAGATGCTTGAGAGATGTATATTAGTGAAACAGAGGGCTGTAGTATGGAAAAGGAACAGAACAGCATGGAATTACACCCGTTGTCCAGAACCACAGAAGCCAAGAGATGTGCTGGCAGAGGCCTCAAAAGTATCTGTTATTAGACAGACAGATTGAAATAGCAGCTGGGAAGGCTCCCTTCACTGCCTCTCCTGTGGTGGAGTGGGAGATGTGCCTAAAGGATAGCAGGACCACAAGGCCTCTGCTCCTGGGGGTAAAAAATCTGTGAAGGACTGCTGGACACTGGGAATGAAACTGTTTTCTGTTGCATCAGAAAGGGTCTCATCAGAGTTCAAGCCTGGCCATTTGCACACCTGGCACCCCTGGCAAAGATGAATATATCACTCCTCAAACTCTTTTTTCTTTCTGAAATACTCATTTCTGGCATTTCTTTGCTTATCACCAGTGCTAAATTTCCTGCCCACGTGGTCTGGAGTGACTTGTTTACTGCAAGGCACACCAGTCTTCTACTGCTCCATCACCACTGGCATTTGTATGGCCTTGCTCTCTTCTTTCCTGAAGGATTAAGTGTGCTAACTCCCAGAATGAAGTGATTTCTGTAAGTGTGGCTTTACCCATAAGGATGCATTTAATGCAAATCTGTGTCAGGTTTTAAGTGCACTTTGAGGAGGGTCATTTGACTTGGATGGATGTTTTGTTTTACCAGCAGAGATTAGGACATGCAGCAACCTAAAATTTGAACCCAGCAAGATTACTCTGCCTGGCTTGTCCTGACCACAGGATGCTGCATCTTAGTCTGCTAGTGTTGCATCTCTATTGAGAAAAACAAACAAGGCAGATGTAAACTGAAAGACTTGAGGGCCTCCTGGTGCCCAAGGACAAGCTCTGCTGGGAAGTACCTGCTTAATATTTGTCTAACTTTCTGCCAGAGACTCCTTCAGCTCTGAAGGACTCCTTCATTTTTTACAGAGTAGTAATATTTCCAGGTGTGAATAAGGGGCACATCCCCACCCAATTTCTCTTAAAGGTTTAGCAAAACAATAATTAAGATGGCTTCTAATTAGAATAATTAAATTCTAATGAGATTAATTGAAACTCCCTCTATGAGAGGGTGACCTGTCTAGTGGATAAGGGAAAGGCTGAGTATGTTGTCTAACTAGACTTTAATAAAGCCTTTGACAACATTTCCCACAGCATTGTCCTGGAGGAACTGCTGCTCATGGCTAGGATGGGTGAAGTGTTTGCTGGGTAAAAAACCAGATGGATGGCCAGGCCCAGAGGGTGAGGGTGAATGGAGATGCATCCATCTGGTGTCTGGTCACCTGTGGTGTTTCCCAGGGCTTAGTACTGGGTCTGGTCTTGTTTAATACCTTTATCAATGATCTGGAAAAGGGGATTGAGCCTGCTCTCTGTCACTTCACAGGCGCCACCAAGCTGGGCAGGAGTGTTGATCTGCTGGAGGGCAGGGAGGCTCTGCAGAGGGGTTTGGCAGGCTGGATCAATGGGCTGACATCAGTGGTGTGAGATTCATCAAGGCAAAGTGCCAGGTCCTGCTTTTGGTCACAATAACCCCAGGCAGTGCTACAGGGCAGAGAGGTTGGAAAGGTGCCTGGAAGGAAAGGACCTGGGGGTAAACATGAGCCAGAGTGTGCCCAGGTGGCAAGGAAGGCCAAGGGCATCCTGGCCTGTGTCAGCAATAGTGTGGCCAGCAGGACCAGGGCAGTGATTGTCCCCCTGTACTCAGCACTGGTGAGGCCACACCTCAAATCCTGTGCTCAGTTTTGGGCTTCTTGCTATGAGAAGGACACTGTGGGGCTGGAGCGTGTCCAGAGAAGGGCAGTGGAACTGGTGAAGGGTCTGGAGCACAAGTCTGATGAGGACCTGCTGAGGGTGTTTAGCCTGGAGAAAAGGAAACTGAGGAGGGACCTCATCTCTCTCTAGAACTACTTGAAAGGAGGTTGTAGTGAGCTGGGTGTTGGTCTCTTCTTCCAAGTAACAAGCAATAGGACAAGAGGAAATGGTCCAAGTTGTGCCAGGGGAGGTTTAGATTGGATATTAGGAAAACTTTCTTCACTAAAATGGGTGTCTGGCATTGGCACAGGCTGCCCAGGGAAATGGTGGAGCCACCATCCCTGGAAGTGTTCAAAAAATATGTGGATGTGATGCTTAGGGACATGGTTTAGTGGTGGACTTGGAGGTGCTGGGTAATGCTTGGACTCAATAGTCTTAGAAATCTTTCCCAACTACAGCAATTCTATGGTTCTGTGATTCTCCTGTGCAGGCTGGAGAAGCCAGCTAATAGAGAATTTATTATTGAAGTCTGTTGCAAATGCTTTATGCTGTACGGACTTTTCTCAAATGTGAAACGAAATGATCGACAATAAAAAGTAAAGTAGGCTTTAGGTTTAGTACAAAGTGGCCTTTATGGTTGCCAGCTTATAAAAGCTTAGTGGGTGAAGTAAACCTCTCTGTGTAAGGGCAGTGTTGTATCTCCAATAAAATCTATTTTAGTTTTTGAGGACTGGAGTGTGATATACAAATGCAGTTTTCATTTTGTGACCCTCCAGATGCCAGAAAGCCTAATTCTTGGCAGGTTGGGAAGGAAAAAGAAGTCAAAGTTTAAGCCTCTTCAGTGGTCAGGAGACACGATGTTCACTTTCCCACTTCCTCCCAGCAGTGTCCCCGACCGGGCCAGCCCAGTTGTCACGTATGTGACTTGTGTGCATTGTGCTGGCAAATGGGTTTGATCTCAGCTTGCTCCCAGCCTGTTCTTGTCCTCAGTCTCTTGATGGTGGTGGGTGGGGGCATTCTGCCAACCTGGGCTTAAGGAACAGCCAGCCCTCGGCTGCAGAGTGTGGTCATGGAGAGCATCATAAAAATGGAAGGGAATTCACTGTCACGGGGTAGTGGGACCTTGTTTGTATAAACGCTCTCTCCTCCTGAAGTTGGATCCTTAGGATAAGCCTTTAGGGTTCCTCCACAGCAGGTTTTAATATGAATGTGTGGTTAGAATGCTAAGCTAAACTCGTGTATGGGAGAGTTGGCACTGTGAGACGTTCTGTCTGTCACGGCTTAACTAAGACACCCAAGGCAGCAACCCTGCCCTCACTTCTCCAAAAAAACGTTCATCACACACAAACTTCTTGCAGAAGAGGCTATTATTTTAAACACAAAAAATCATACTCATTAGTAGGATTCAGTGACGCTGGCTGCTTTTTACTGCTCTATTTCACATTGCATTGTAAAATAAACACTTCCTAAGACTTTAAATGTGAGGTGAGGCACCTGCCTCATGTCTGTGTGCACCAGCATTTGGAGTGGGACAGATGTTCCAGGAAGAGCTGAATTGCCATGCCAAACTGTTGAGCCACTCTGGCTTGCCTTGTCCTCATGGCCTTTCAGAGTTGAGCTTTTTTGAGCTCTTACACTTGTTGCATATTCATTTTCAGTAATTAAGAACCCCTTGAAATGGTGTACCTTTACAACAATAATAATGCATACAGTGTATGGCCAAAGTGCAAATAGCTTCAGAGGAGGTTAAATCACTATTTTTCCAATATTAATATTAATGAGGCCGAACATTTGCATTTGCAGTAAATCCCCTTGTAGCGTCAATGTCCTTTGAGGATTTTTCTGCAGATAAATGAAGCATTCCCCTCCTTCCCTCACTACTTCTGCTAACAGTGTCACTCAGTGCAGCAATAGATCAACAGTTCCTGCTAATCTGTGAAAAGGCAGAGCTCAGAACAAGTGCCTTTTGACATAATTAAAGCTACACTGCCTACCACTATTCCTGGAAGTAGTACTAGCAGAGTTTCATTAGAACAAGTAAATACAAATAGAGTTCAGCCTGAACAGTTGTCTTTGTTACAAACAAAGGCCATTAGTTAGCAAGGAGAATTTGAAGCAGGGCTGAATTCACACTGATCTCAAAGCCCTTCTCATATTTAATTTATAAACTGATGATTAATTCAGTGATTAGCTAATTCACTTGCAGTGATTAATTTAATTCATGTCTTCAGGCTAATGTTTAAGAAAGAAAAAAACCTAGCTCTGACAGATGCACATCAATGTCCTTGTGATTAAAAAATGATAATATAATGCCCTGGAGAAAAAAGGAGAAAAGAAAGATCAAGAGAATCGGTGGCATGATCTGTTGCAAGTTCTTGCCTAAGCTGTAGCCATAATTTTTAGCTGTGATGTTTAAATGTGTCAGTTACTCTAATGATCAATGGTTTGAAAGCTGAATCTAAGGATCCTTCACTGTAGCTTTCCACTGTGTATTTTGAGAATGGCGTTGCTTTAGAGCAGTCCTGCAGCTCTGCTTTATTCTCACTTGTTTTGCCAGCTGCCTGCCCACTCCCCTCCCTTTCAGCAGCATCTTTCTCATGCCTCACCAAGGTCTTTGACGAGAGCGCTTTGTACTTCTTAAATCCAGGCTGCTTTTCTCTATTTCCAGCAGGATTTTCCTCATCTTTTGATGCAACATGTAATGATGAGGAAGATTTGGGGGATTTCTCTGTATTAGACAAACTGGTCTTTTTTGGGACAGTACTGCTTTTACAGTTTATGCCATTGCGTGGCAATGGAGCTTGATAGCTTCTGAAATCACCCACAGGGCCCTCCTCTCCTGAGCCATCATTGCTGTGCCTCTCTGATTGAGCTGAAGAGCCTGGCTGGTATTTCCCTCTTCTCTCAGGTTTACTCTTCTTTTCTGGACTACCAGTTTTATACTTTGGTTTTTCATCGTGTGGTGGTGGAAAACGCTCCTTTTTGGCTGTGGCATTATTTTCTTGAGACTTCACAGGCAAATTTGAGTATGGGGTCTGGCACATCCCAGAAGCTGGATCTTTGCTTTTATCTTTTACAGAATTTGCATCAGGCTTTGTAAAACTTTTGGATACAGTTTGCGGTTTTTCTACTCCTGGAATATTTTTCTTAGGCTTCAGTAATTTACTTGAAGGAGGTAACTGATGGTTCCCAGAACCCTGGTATTTATCTTTCTCTTTTACAGCCTTTTCTTCAGGTGACCTGGTGTCCTCTCCTGCTGGTGTCTTTTGCTTCCTCTCTCCTGAAGCGCTTTTTTCTTGAGGCTTTAGCACTTTGTTTGAAGAAGACAGCTTCTCAGAATTTGGATCTCCATCCTTTTCTTTTACAGAATTAGTACCAGGCTTCTTAATACCTGAAGAATCTGATGGTTTTTGCTTTTGTTCTGGAGTAATTTTTTCTTGATTTCTTTTTTTAACTAATGTTTCTGGTGGTACTGATGGATACTTCCTGAAACTTGGAAGTTTGTCTTTCTCTTTTGCAGTTTTTGTATCAGGTGTCGGAGAATCTTCAAATCTCATTTGCTGTTTGTCTCCTGGAATATTTTTCTCATGCATTTCTGATTTTCTTGATGGAGGTAGATGGTGCTTCCCAGAAAACTGCTGCTCAATATCCTCTTTTACTACCTCTGTTTCAGGTGATCCAGTGTCTTCTGCTGCTGGTGTTGTTTGCGTCCTCTCTCTTGAAGAGCTTCTGTCTTGACAATTTGGCACTTTGTTTGAAGAAGGTGACTGGGACTTCTCAGAGGTATGTTGAGCCTCTTTTTTGTCTGACTTAGTTTCAGGCTTTACAAGGTCACCTGGTGACATCTGTTTCTGTGTCTCTAGAGTGCTGTTGTCGTCATCAGAGGTCTTATTGTCCTGCCTTGCTGTATTTCTTGGTGGCATTGAATAACTGTTGAAGTCTGACTTGGTGTTTTCTAGCCCTTCACTGTCATTTGCACGTTTCATTGGCTCATCTGATGAGTCCAGGTGGTTTTTCCTATTACTGCAATAGATGTTTTCATCTCCTGTCATATCATGTTTGTGTTTCACAAAATCTCTTGGAGGTGCTAGAGGCTCCAAACTCTGTCCAGTATTTTTCACTCCTTCAGTGTTGGTATCATGCTCTGATGAAGGTAACTGTGATGTTTGAGGTCTATAAGCATCATTCTCCTTTGAAGAGTTATTATCATGATCCACAGTACCATTTGGTGGGAATACTTGTTCCTGCTCAAATTTATGCAAGACATTTCTCTCCTCTTTCTCTTCTGTCTCCGTTCTATCACTTTCATGCTTCATGTCATCATCTGAAGAGACGAGCTTATCCCTTGTGTGTTCAGATATCTTATTTCTACTTTTTGCATCCTTCTTTTGGTCTGAGACCAATTCAGTTGGTGAAGGGATTGGGTTCTCTTCCAGCATATCACATCCTTGCTTTTTGGTATCATCTAATGTTGGCGTTTGGCTCTTCTCCAAGGGTAATAGGGGCTTTCTTGCTAGCGTGGTTTTGTTTTCATGTTTTCCTGACTTTGTGGTTAAATGTGAAAGACAGTTCTCAAGTCTCTGACATGTATTTGTCTCTCTGTCTGTAGAGTTTTCATTTTCTGTTGCATGATCTGGGAATAGTGCTTGGTTCTTAAAATCACACGCAGTTTTCTTCTTACCCATTGTGTCATTCCCACCATTTGTCAACTCATCTGAAGGGGGGTATGGATGCTTCTCACAGCCATGGCTGTCATGCTCATGTTGCACACCACCAGCTCCCTGTCCCACCAGATCAATAGGTGGAAGTGCTGGAGGATTTCCAAGAGTGTGATGGATACTTTGTCCTGCAATCCCACTCATTGATATTGGTAAAGGGGTTGACAAGGGTGACTGCCATGCCTCAGAGTCAGGCCAGGGCATCTCATCTGCAGTGTCCTCTTCATGCTTAATGAAAGATTTGGATGGCTTGTGGCAGGTCTCCAGGTCAGTTAAGGAACTCCTGTGCAGGGCTTGATTGTTTGAGTGATTCATTTCATTTGATGAAGATAATTTATCCTTCCCAAAATCTTCCTCTGAAATAAAGGAACTGTGCTTCACAAGGTCACCTGGCAAAGGGCTTTGTGTCTTTTCCAAATGAGAAGAGTTGTCCTCTTCTTCTACAGCACCAGGCTTTGGCTCCAGGCTCTCATTTGAGGAGAGTATAGGTTTGTTCTGATTTGCATCTGGAATTGGCATGTCCACATTGGAAACATTATTTTGTGAGCTAAAATTTATTTGAGGAGGCTGTGGCTGCATGGTTTTTAATTCATTTTGCATTTGGCTGTTGGGTGTTTTATTCTCCTTGTCCTCTATGTTTGGGACATCACTATTATTTTTGCTAGAAGTAGAAGACATTTTGTCTTCACTGTGAAATTTTTCTACTTCTTTGGCTTCCTCAGAACATTTGCCTCTTAAATCCAGTGCCTTTTTTTGGACCATTGGTGGCTTTGTGCCAGCAGCTGGTATTAGGACAGTTAGCTGTTGATTGTCCATTGGAGACTCAACTTCACAAGATGCTGAAAATCTTGGAGAATAAAATGGCAGAATGTTTTCCAGTGCCTTCTGCTCTGGAAAACATTTTTGGCCTGCAAAGAAAGGATCCTTTTCTGACTCTGTAAGGTCTGTGTCATCTTCCTCTGAACTGTATACATACATCGATATTTTAGGAATCTCTCCTGGTTTAGTATCCCGAGGGCTTTGTTCATGGGGTCCTTCAGCTGTGCTAGTGTCAGGTGAGTCAGAAGGTGGGCTGTTTTCCTTAACATGTTGCAGAGCACTGGTAATTCCCGATTGTGAAGATGCGTCTGGCCCAGCTGGCATGTTAGTTCTGTCACAATCTAGACCACATTCAGACAAGGGAGGAATGCAGTCTGCAAGAGCTTTGTTCTTATGAGTAGCTGAAGAGTTATCTAGAATAGGATGAAAGTTGGGTCCCTGTTTTGTGGAATCTATTTTAGCCTCAGAACAGTCCTTTGCGTCTGACATGGCCTCTGGTGCTACCAGTAACTCCTCTTTGTCCTCCCTGTCCTGTGCTGCATTTGCCAGTGTTTTGTTCTCTCTGTGGTCTCTGTTGGACCCCTCCTTTTCCTTCAGTAGTGTTCCATGACCAAAAGGCTGCTTTGTGGCATTATTTTTTGACCAGCTCCAAGGATGGTTAATTTTGGTAGCCATGCTGAGTTTGGGCACTGGGACCATGGAGCACACTAAATTTTGGGACTCTGGACTCTTTATACCTGTGGCTGTCATTGCTGCCGTGCGCAGCACTCTGACCTCAGGCTTATGAATAGTTTTTCTGCTCTGAAAGTTTTTAGTCTTTCGCTCACCTTTGCGCAAGAGCGATGCTTTCACCTCTGCAGCCGAGCAGAGAGTGCTTTGTTCAAAGTGCTCCTTCAGTTTGGACAGGACTGAATTCTTGTTGACTATTTTTGGCAAACTGATGTTTGCTCCCTTCTTTTTCCAGCTGGGAGACTTCTCCTTGGCTTCTTTTTCTTCAGCAGCTAAAAATTTCTTCAGGATGTTCTTCACTGTGTTTTTTCCGGGCACACTGCTCCACCTTGCCCTCTCGTTGTGTGCTGTGTCTGCATCCTCCTCCACTGCTTTTCCATCTCCCTTCCTGTCTCTACTTCTGTCCAGCTTGTTACCAGCTCTGCTCATCCACAGCTTCTCTTTAATGACCAGTTTGCCAACTTCTCTTCTCTTCTTGGTGTACGGCTCGCGATTGTTGTTTAGAAACCTGGACCGCAAGAGCTGAAATCTGGTTGGATACTGAGCCCTGACTGGACCTGGACATGGCTGGTTAGAGCTCACCTGGTTTTCTTTACCTTCTGCCCATTTTGTCCTCTTGTTGCTGATCTCTGGATCGCCAGCTGCAAGCTCGGTGACGTATAGCAGCAGGCTGCTGAGAACAGCAAAGGCTCCTTGCTCTGTTGCCATCCTATTGAGCTTCTTCTTCAGCACCAGAGGGTCTATAAGCATCTTACTGTCTCCACAGAAGTGTGTGCTTTTGGTGCTGTGCAAGAGAAAACATAAATGTCTTGTCAAGTCATCAACATTGTCACTACCTTCTTACTTTGCTTTAATGGCATGCTGCTACGCGTGAAATGGAAAAAACCACTTAAATTTAGAACTTCTCAAGAGAGTTGATGTTAGTGGCCTGTTAAAAAGCATGCAAAGTGCTCAACAAGCTTCATGAGGCATGGTGTAGCAGGAGTGTCAGGGCTTCACATTGTCCCACACGACACTGTCAGCTCTTTCTTCTGTGTTTTGTGGGCAGCGGAAGCACGTCAGGAAGCAAGCAATGCTAGTCGGGGTCGCTGCATCTCCTCTGTGCCACTAGTCCCTCATTTAGTATTACCATGTCCTAAAGTGAGGGCAACACTGAAGGTGTTTTCCTTTCTGCTAGGTAAAGTGTAAGCAAAGATAAATATGATGAGACTACAGTTACCAGGAAACCATGGTTCTATCTCTGGTTTATAAAACCAGACTCCAACCATTAAAACGGAATATCAAGGCTGAGGGGCCCAAATGTGCCACTCATGGTTTTTGCTATTGGTACAGGTTAGATAGAAGTCAGTAGATACCACCCCAGAATTAAAAAAAAAACAACAAGGTTGCTGTTACTTGCTTTTTGATAGGATTCAAATCCCACATCAGGACTATGGTCTTAAATCTGCTTTGTGAAGGCTATCACCCCCACAACCTCTCAACCCTTGACTACAACCTCTTTTAATCTGGAGGAAGAAGGATGATATATTGGACCTTTGCTTGTTTGAAGAATCAGGCCCTTGGACAGCTGGGGATTTAGGCAATGCTTTAATTGGTATGGATCAGTTACTAAATAAAATACTGAACTCAGCACAAAAGCTGGAGCTCGAAGTCAATAACAATAGATGGGTCTAGGAGGGAAAAATCAAGAGGTGTCAGCTTTCTGACACCATGAAAAGCTGGAAGGTTACTTCACCGTGCAGTGACATAGCTTCATGCACAGAATGCAGCCTGCATACCCAAAGGGGATTAATTTTTATGAGCAGAAGTGGAATAAAAAATTCTTTAAATTAAGTCCACATGTAGAAAATGAAGAAAGGCTGCAAAGAGTCTCATCCTTTAGGGAGTGTCAAGCTTGGAACGCTGGGGAAGGCCCAGCTGTGCCCCAGCAGCTGGCACCCCATGGTCTCTGAATGACTCTGGACCCGGCCCCTCACTGCAATATTATGGAGGCTGTTTGCAAAGTGAGGGGCTGCTCCTCGGCCAGTTGGGTTGTGACATTTGGATTCCACTTGGCTGCATTTCAAGAGCACATATTGAAAATGACATCCCTCAGCAAAGGGATGAAGTTGCCATCTTGAATGGAAGAAGGTCTATTTATAATGACTTTGTAGGTATTTTTAAAGGCCAATGAAAGAAAAAAGCCTGACAACTGGCCCATGTCTAATGTGACAAACAATACTTCGTAGGTTTTGATAGGGAATAACCACATTTCAGTGTAGCACAGGTGGTATCATCCACCCTTTCCCTTACCAAATTGACTACAGGCAAGGAGGCAAAGCTTCTATGTTACATCAAAAAGCCCATTTGTTCCAACTATGGGAATTTTCAGAATAAAGAAAGAACCAGAATTCAGAGTATAACTGGCTAAAAATATCCTGGTTCATTACCTCTCCTAGCAAGTCTGCCGATATTTTAACTGCAAGCTTGCCATCCCTCTCCTCCCTAACTAGTGTCTGGTGTATTCAGAAAAACATGTGGGGCCATCAACCAGTGTGCTTTAGGGTCATCTCTGATCTCTCAGAACAGCAGTGGAACCAGATGCCCGGCTTACCCCTCCCTTCTGGACTGCTTTGGATGCTATAAATGGCCACAGTAAAATACAGACTAGTCTTGCTTTCAGCATAGCCAAACTAGTTTTGATTGTGAAGGGAGGAAGAGCAGACCCTCTCTGCTAGGAACATTCACAGTAATTAATCATGTATGAGCTACAAAATTAAACATCTTCATTAAAATATACTATGAGTGAGCTCTATTCAGGGATTTCCTTTCCCATGTTAGAGTGTTATTACAGGATGCCATCTGAAATGTAGCATTTGTGGGAATACTGCATTGCCTTAAGTACCAAGACATGTTGCATGGGTTGAGTGTTTGATCCATATTCACCAGCCAGCAGCAGAAAATGAACAAACAGCTATGGCACCTATTTAGGGCATCTGCAGTTCTTCCAAGATGACGTCACCTGCAAACGACCATCGTGACCATGTAAATCTGAAATGCATTCTGTGCAAGGGCAGTGGTACAATGACACTGAATTCTGAGACCACCACAGAAATGACCCACAGATGGGTCTGCTTTGACCTAGTGTTTGGAAAACACCATGGTTCCCGCTCAAGGAAGGAGGGCTAAGTAAGAGGTTTCTCATGTTTGGGAGCATGACCACCATTCTCAACAGGCTGAGTCGTCATCCCTAATTTTTCCTTACTGTCTTTTCCCAAGTTGCATCCTGCTGTTCATCTATCAATGAACTATAGTCACCTCTATATCACCTACAGACAGCCAATTCTAGTCCCACTGGGAGTACCTGGACAGGTAGTCCCCAGGCACAGGGGGAACCCCATGCCAGCAGAATTCACTTCCCAGTACTGTGAGCTATGCCATATGGCAAGGCAGATACTCGGGCTCTTCCCTGATCCTGTGAAATGGCCTAACGTGTACTTTATCCCACTCACCCCTCTCTTCCTCTGGAGATGCTGGTTTTCACTCCTTTTAGTGTGTGTGGTGTGCCTCAGTGTGCTGCTGGTTTGTGGAAGTGCTGCTGCGTGGTTTTCAGTGTCTGGAGGACAGACTGCTTGGACCTGCAGAGGAGGCAAGGCCACCTTCAAAGGTTTCCTGTCTTCTTGGCCCACAAATAATTAAGATGCATAAGACAGGCTGCTTAGTTACTTATTTATAGGTTCTTTGGGGACACTTATCCCAGGCAGCATCAGAGTGGTAACAGCCTAATATGCTAATGGGCAGCAGTGCAACCCTATCCTGCTGGCTGGCCTGTCCCAGAGAAACCTCTGCAGTGGATACCGCTGTGTCGCGAGCGGAGGAGAGCTGGGGTGCCAAGGCGAAGAGAGAGGAGCTGGCACTCTCTCCCAGACCTGCCCCCTGCCTCCTGCACCAGTGTTTTCCATTCTGTTAGGGGTTCAGATGCTGCTGAGTAGCAGGGGGTGGTGGCATCACATGGCATTTGCTAAAAGCATACAGTTGTAGGATTTTCTGGTTTACTGTCTCTGGTGTGAAAAAGAGAAGGCCCTGTCTCCTGATCCTGCATTTCATGTTAAATATCTGATCACCATTTTAGACACTCAGGCAGCCTGAAGGACTGGCTGTTACAGGGACAGTGGAATGGGGAGGAGGAGACAGCACTATGGAGGCTTCATCAAAAAACAAGAAACAAATTGGAAAACACTGCCCAACCTGCAAAAGCTGTCAGAGATCGATGGATTGGTCTGCCTCACTGTTGGTAGGCTCTGGGGAAATGGCCATGAGCTGGAGTGTGCAAAGTGCTGCATCCCACAGCCTTCCTTATTCCTGTGCATCCCATCACTACCTGGCTCTGTGTGGTGTCCAACGACCTGCCCCTAGATAAGGAAGACAACCAGGAGCAGCTCTGCCCACTCAAACCAATGCACGGGCCTTTTGAGTGTGTTCAGTGAAATGATGGACAAGGCACTGCTCACCCCAACAGCTGCAGAAATGGTGCTTTATAGGTTCAATCTTTTTTTTTCACCTTTTAAATGAGATTCTCTTATTGATCTCTGAAACACAACTTGGCCCTGCCCAGGTTGGATAGAAGGTAAAGTGGGAAAAATTATGAATGCTCTTAATTTTTGTTGGTGATTATTTTTTTTTCTAAAGGAAGAAGAAAAGCCAAAGTACTAGAGAAAGTCCTACCTTATGCAGAATATGTTCTTCTCTCTTCTCTACTGCTGAATTTATTACAGGAGTGCTAGAGGCATCCTAAACTAGAAGCAATGTTTTCAGAAAGTCTTGGTATTCTCTGGCACCAAAAGCTACTGACACAATTGCTGCCTTTGGTTTAACACAGCTCCAAAGCAAACAAGAAAGCACCTTGCGAAGCTGCCAAGAGAAAACATGCTAAAACAACAGTGCGAGAAGTAAGGCATCGTACGGAAAACCTTTTCATATGGACATTGTCATGCAGGCTGCTATTCCTACTGACAGGCATCACCTGCTCCTGTGTCTGCCACATAACATCCCAGTGTTGATTCCAGCAATGGCTTACATGGAAAAAGGCGTAGGAAAGTACTCATGTATTTTTAGCTATCTTTTTAAAACACAGTTCAGCAGCTGGAGAAAGACAGGAGAAACCAACACCACGTAGGCAATCACACACAGTGGAAATTAGAAAGTGTTACGTAGACCTCAGTTTCTGAACTTCTAAGGTAAAACATGAGGTTAAACACGGGAACAAATTCTGAGCTCACTTCTGCTTTATTTCATAGAGGATTCCAGATTTGTGCCTGTGCTGCTCTTAGGGGCATTAGGATCTCCTTCATCAAGGTCTACTGTTTACTTTGTTTGTGGTATGCAACTTTTAACCCAATCATAATTTGTTGGTTTTCTTGAAAAATGAGGAAATAAAAGAAAAAGGAAAAGAAGAAAAAAAAAAAGGGAAGGCAAAGAGAAAGAAAAAAGAATGAAAAAAAGGAAAAGAAAAAATAAAAATTAAAAATTTTGAAAAAAGAAAAAAAAAAAAAAAAAAAAACAAAAAAGAAAAAAGAAAAACTGAAGAAGAGCTTGGAGAGGAGAGGTGAGATGAAGCCAGGCAAGGAAAGGCGAAAAAGAACAAAAGGTAATAAAGGGAAGGAAAGAAGAAAGAAAGGAAAAAGGTAAAGCAGTTGTAACTTTTCTTCTTGGGGTTTTCATGGTGCTCAGACTTGTGAAATGTATCACAGCCTAACTGTTGACCTATTACAACTGCTTGAAGACCTCAGCCAAAAATTCTGATACTGATACAGCAACATATAATCTGTTCAATCTAAAAATAAAGACTGATACTTAGAAAACAGTGCAAGATT
The DNA here is from genome assembly GCA_013399875.1 of Gymnorhina tibicen. Classification (NCBI taxonomy): domain Eukaryota; kingdom Metazoa; phylum Chordata; class Aves; order Passeriformes; family Artamidae; genus Gymnorhina; species Gymnorhina tibicen. The sequence goes on from VXAZ01003150.1 coordinate 164,673, forward strand.
AATTTATTTACAAATATTTCAGCCAGTTATATTTTAGAGAAACTTTTGTTCTGAAGACTGAAGAAGAATCAAAACATAATTCAGAAATTTTAGACACACTGATCAGAAATTTTGGACACACTGATGCTTTGCTGTTCCTTGGAGGTATTTTTAGTGTTGGCTTTTCCTTTTCTGGAAGCTTCTAATGTAACAGTACCTTACACCACAGTGCTGATACAGGGATCAGTGATTCATTAAAAGCTAATCCATGAGACATTAGGTTTACAAGTGTCACAGACACATTAGATTTGAGAACAGGAGGGACACAGTGGTGAAAGGATTGTCAAATATACAGAGAATATCCCCATAAGTGGGTACCACCATTAGTTTCGCAAGAAAGCATTAGTTCTGAAAATTAATTTTGTATGTGTAATTACTGGAAACAGCTGTTTAGGAAGTGGTATTATAGCAAGTTAGACTGAAATCAGTCAAAAGACGTTTTATTTATTTTTTGCCATTGGAGGTTTAAGCAGCACTCCTTATATTTAGAAATCCCTACATCTGTAAAAAAACCACAAATACCACATACATCTAATCAGCCTAATAATTCTAATCAGTCTAATAATTCAGCTATCTTCACTTGCACGCAATGTACACAGAGGTCTTCAGACTAACTCAGGGCTACTTCATTCACTATGAATGCCAGTCAGGTATCTACAGGGTTTGATATAGTCTTTAAAGAAAGAGAAAATGGCAGAAACTGCTTTACTTTTCTTCCGTGGATAGTCGGTAAAGATTCTCGCCCAAGAACTCGAGCCTCTCCCTTTGCTCCAGGTCCTGGTACAAGCCCTTGGGCACCTTGCTCAGGCCGTAAACCAGGCCGAACAGGCAGCCGGCGATGGACCCAGTGGCCGCGCTTTCCCCTGCAGGTTTAAGCACAATTGCAGTGGTCTCTTAGTGTCACCTTCACATACACAACCAAAAAACTGCGCTGCGCAGAGGAGGGAGTATTCCACACTGATTCAGCGCAGTGGGAGCGTGTTGGGCCAGTCCTAAAGGCTGAGGATGCATAAGTAAGAGAGTGATGCCAAGGCAAGCACATGGAGATGCCACTGTGGTGTGCACTCCTGGGCTGGGGGCTCCCTTGGTTTCGGGAAAATCTACCCCAGCACAGCAGCTCTTGCAGGCAGTTAGCCATTGCTAAGAACAAAGGAGGGAGTAATAGTCGCAGGGGTGTCTATATACAACAAAGGTCCTGGACTGGAGAGTGTCCCTTCCCTCCTCACAGCACAGCACAGCACTGTGCAGGCTCTAAAACATCCAGCCTTGCTGAGGAGCACTGATGCTTTGCCCATGCAGTGCCTGTGGGTTTGTGCCTGCCAGGGTCTGCAGTAGGGGAGCTCTCACCACTGTGTTGGGGCGGGTGAGAGACCCAGAGCCCCTGCAAAGCGCCCACGCCGCACAGGAAGGGAGTGGGTGATTCAGAGCTGGGGTCCTACTCCCCACAGCTATGCTGGCCCTCCCAAAAGCCCAGCAAGATGCGTCTGCTAATGAGAAAGTTCTCTCTCACAAAGCTGTAGAAGTACTTAATTGTGCGCCTCTAAGTGCAGGATTTTATTTGGCTGGCATTTGTTTGAGTGCTGTATTATTTTCTCCCTTACTTAGTTTCACTACATGCAGCTAAAAGGTTGTTTTGCCGAAGGTGCTCGTGCTTTGTCAGGAACTGTCAGCCCTTAAGAAAGCCCTGCTGGACTTACTCCTCGTGCACCTCTGGCAGAACCATGGGATGCAGATGGAGCAACATTTGAAAAGTGTTTGAAAAGTGTTGTTAATGGCTGGTGTGGCAGCAGCTGCCAGAAGAATGAGGTTTAGAGGATAAAACCAGAGGGGAGAATGTTACAGACAACATGGCAGATGGGCCAAGAGAGGCAGCTGACAGCCAAGAAGGCTCTATCCCAGCCCTGGCGAGGGAGCAGGGGTGGGAAGCACAGGGGACCGACCCTCACCTCCGTGGAACATGGAGCGGTTGCAGAGCTCCGTCCAGTCACCACCGCAGCCCATCAGGGCGTCGTACGCGATCATGGGGGCGTCATGGCCTCGTCTTCCCCCGCGGCCTTCGGAGCTCCACCGCCTGTACGTCTGCGGGAGAGACAGCACTGTCAGGGCAGGGCACTGGAACTGCAGGCGTGGGGCACTTGGCCACACCGGGCTGGAGTCTCTCCTGCTGGGTGGGAATGGCTCATTGGGCTGGGAAAGGGTGGCAGGGGCTGTGCTGTGCTGCTGGCTTTTCTGTGTGTGGCGTGGGACGAGCCACAGTGGCAGCTCCAGCAGTCCCAGTGATGCCCGAGGTGCCAGTATAAGCCTGCACTCCAGCTTAATGCACCGAGTTCTTGGCAGGCCAAGAGGCTGGTTTAAGCAAGCCGGAAATGCCAAAAAGTAGATCAAGATAGATTTCAAGTTCACATCCTAGAAATTCCTTATTATATAAAGAATTAAGATTGGTAAGGACATACTTTGTCAGTCCTCTTCCTGCCTCTGGGAAATACTTTCAACTCCCCTTGTCGCACGTTTGCCAATGTTTCAATTAGCCAAGTTTTCATAGGGGGTGAAAATGTTCTGATTCAATAATTTCTTTAGGGCCTTAGTTTCAGACTATGTTAATTCAAGCCCCTTTCTCTATCTTTTTCTTGCCAAGCCTTTTCTCTTCTCTTTTAAAAGCACTTGTTGAACAAAAGGGAAAATAACTTGCAAATGTAAGAAGCAGTTCTTCCCCAGGAGAAGAAGGAAGAAAAAAAGAACTCCAAACCCACAGTGAGGTTTGCAAAGGAAAATCAGATATTCTCTAGAGCAGGCACCTCCAGCCCCAAATCCCCAAATTATCTCAACACTAATAAATTTATAGTTAAAAAATACCTTCCTATTAAGAAATGGGCAGCTTTATTTCCTGAGGTTTGACTTACATCATGGCAAGTTGAATTGTTGCTGGTTGGCTGGCTCTTGGCTCCTGCAACATGTATGAAGGGTTTGCATTTCTCTCTATTCACTTTCACCTCAACCATTTCCTACTTGGCTGAGGTCTGTCTACACATACATCAAACAAGGCAGAGTCGGGCTACAGCTTCACTCTGCTGCTTTCTTTTTATTTTACAATTTAGAGAGATTATTTATGCCTTTATGCTGTCCTCTGCCCCATGCAAATTTCCAGCCTTATTGCTGCAGTTTGGATGCTAGTGGAGCAGCACGGACACACATGCAATGCTACCAAAGGCAGGAGGGCTCAGCACGGAGGGGCTATTCTGGGTGTGCAGCCAGGCGGCTCAAGTGTCACTCCGGTTATTCCTCCTCACCCCTGATGCTCTGCACACATCCGATGTCATCTTGCCTTGTTGAAACAGCTTTACATTGGGGATAGCTGTCCCAGGACTGAACTTGGTGAGACTTAACTGCACCAAGGCAGCACTTCCCGAACTTCTTCCTTCTCCTTTCAGCTCCAGCGCGTTTGTGCAGCCCTGTGCTGTGGCACCAGCCCAAGCTTGCCTTGGGCTGGCAAGGACCTAGTATTTGGATGGGGTGTCAGCAGGCACTCTCCTGCTGAAGACACTGAGCTGCTGCCAAGCCCAGGAGGTAATTCACATGTCCCCTCCTTGCTGTCAACCCCTGCCGCCAGCACTTACAGTTGCCTCTGACTTCCTCACCCTTCAGTAGCTGACCCGCTGCTGGCTAGCACTCCCTTTCCATTCTTTTCTTCCCCCTGTTTCTGGGTTCTTTCACACTGCAGGTTTAAGCAACTCCATCTTAAGGAAAGAAGGTCCTTATAGTCTAATTGGCGTGGGTGACTTTGGTTTGGTTCCTCCCTCGTTTTGTAGCACATTGTGTCCATGACAGGAAAGCAAGCCAGGCAAGTGTTTTGTTTGCAGAATCAAGGCTGATCCCACACATTGAGCAATGTCTGCCCATGCACCATGTATCTAACATCTTCCAAAGGCACATCACTGAAAAATTGTATATACCAGCTTATAGAGAATGTGGCCTTTGCTGCTAAGCATTTCAAGGTGTGATTTCTTTTTGGGAGGGAAATTGCCCTTGAAACATGCTCAGATCAATCCAAGCTGCATTTGAGGGCTTCACTTTCACATACAGCTGGAACTGTGCCTGCAGAAAGGTGCACCTGGCCAAACAGGAACATGCATATGGTGACCTGTTGGCAAGGGTTGTGCCAGATATTGGTGCTTTATTAACTGCACGTGGAAAGGCAAGTGGCTGTACTCCCAAACACAAGGGGACAGCTAGTCTGGAGGAAAGGCAAAGGGAGAGCACTCCTGGGAAAAAGGCAGGCAAAACGGTTGCCTTCTCCTCATCTGTTCTTTCCATAGCTATTAGCACACTAATGAAGTGTCTCGACTTCTGCCAGGCTGTGATCTCTGCCTGGTGGTGGAGTTTGAGGGTCAAGCACCATTTTTCCTTTCTTGTTCATCAAAATAAATAGTTCAATAGGCCAAAACAGTTGGGCTAGGGTAATGAAGGTAAATTTTGCTTCTGCATTAGGAATTCATACAGTTCTCTCTTGAAATGATCATGACAAATTGCTGTTTGGTTTAATCTCTCCTAAAGCTTTGCTAAGACTCCAGTAGTACTGGAAGGAATATTCCAAATTTATGAAACTGAATTAGTAAAATAAACCTGGAAAGGAATCTGTTCTTTGGAGTGAGAAATTTCTTATTATCCACAGCCAATCAGACTTCCATAGGCACCTTTCACTGCACAGATAATCACCTAAAAATTCAAAAAGTGACTTCTGAGCATAGAACTATGCTTAAATAGTCTGGAAAAAGAGGATTGATTTATGGCAAAAGGTGACAAGAACCACATACTTATTGCTTAGCTGCTAAGCAGAGAGCTCTGGGAGGTGCCAGCACATATCAGATAGCTGTAAACACCAGGCAAGAAGACACATTATTTCTCTCGAGTTAAGAAGATACAAGCAGCAAAGAAAAGATCACGTACACTATAAAATACTATCTCATGGAATGCGGTGAAACACCATCTCTCAAGACACTTAAAACTAGCTTGGCACAGCCCAAGTTGGCAGAAAATCAATCACTTGGGATGTCTGTCTTCTGCTCGAAGAACCAAAAAATTGTAGACTGGTTTGGGTTGGAAGGGACCTTAAAGACCACTGAGTTCCAATCCCTTGCCATGGACCAGAACACCCTCCACTAGACATGACCAAATCCAGCTTCTAATACCTGGGGGTATTTTTGTGGGACTCTGGCCATAGCTCCTCAGGCTTTAATGAGAGCCCCAGGCAAGACATTTGCCTTTTCCACCTTCAGATAGCCATGGCCTATGTCCTGTACCTGCTCTGGGTACCAGACCATTAAGTCTGCCTCTCTGCATTGTTTTCTCCCATTGCAGCAAACCCAGGACCGGTGGCACCTGCTTTTTTTTTTTTTTTTTTTTTTTTTTTAAAAAAAATTGTCCCTGCGC